>VWZS01000654.1:493958-861870 GCA_013397075.1 Rhabdornis inornatus
GAGGGGCTTGGAACACAAGCCCTGTGAGGAACGGCTGAGGGAGCTGGGGTTGTTTAGCCTTGAGAAAAGGAGACTCAGAGGTGACCTTATCACTCTCTACAACTCCCTGAAAGGTGGCTGTAGCCAGGTGGGAGTTTTTACAGAAAGAGTGATAAAGTATTGGAATTGTCTGCCTAGGGAGGTGGTAGAGTCACCAACCCCGGATGTGTTCAGAAAAAGATTGGATGTGGCACTCAGTGCCATGGTTTAATTGAGGTGTTAGGGCATGTGTTTGACTTGATCTTGAAGGTCTCTTCCAACCTAGTCATTCTGTGATTCTGTGATTCTGTGTAAATAGGTACAATCTTAAGGATTTTTATCCTCTGCTTCCTTTTTTTCCCTTTGGTTTTCTCTCAGCTTCTTTAATGGTTGTGATCATATGCAGATTTGTAGATTTTTTTGCTGAACTTTAAAGTTAAGTCTGCTTCCTTCCTCATGTGCCTTCTTCATTAGAGGTGTGTCTTGCAGAGGATTGCAGTGTGCTTTGTGACCCAACATAGCACCACACCATGCTCTGCAAAAATGAGAATTAAGGAAACTGGGTTCAAATCCTTGATACTGTTTTGGGGGGCTATCGTCAAGATAAAGATGAAATATACTTTCATGTTCCTTTTAGAGTCATAGGTCTTACTCTGCAGAGCCAGTACTTAATATGTATCAGCTACTGTGGAAATAATATGGGTCTGCAGTAACTAATGTTTCCTGCAAAGAGTTACGGATTGCATAAAAGCTGTTATGAATCTTGAATTTGTCTGAAAACAAACATTGTTTCTATTTCAGTCACAGAGAGAACTGAGTAATGATAAACCCTAGTCTCATCAAAATTCATTTTCTGTCTCTCTTGCTGTGGAGCCTCCATTGCCATCTGGTATATTTTATTTTCTTCCTCTTCAGATGCATATTCTTAAGAGCCAGCTGCTATACAGCCCTCAATCTCTCAATGTCTTTCTCCAAAACTTCCAGGCTTCATTTATGCCATCTACTCTGTTCACTGCTGAGGAGTCTCTACTTATACGGGCTCACAGAACCCAATATCAGAGGTTGTCATCTTGGCTGAAATGATAGGTTCTTAAGCCTAGTATTATGCCAGCTAAACATGAACCAGGTGAATGAGCAAAAAATCAAAACTCAGGTACTTATAAAAGAGTTGTTTGGACTTTATTCATCTCTTATTAGTTCTGCATGAATACAGGAATGATCCTTGCAGCTTTTCCAAAAAGTCATTTTGGACTCCAAATGTTCTATATCAACTATTAGTGGATGTTCAGCGACTGGTAGAATTGCTAAGAAGTAGATTTTCATTTGCAATATCAAATTAACTTCAACTGATTTACCATGCAAATGAAAAATCGTAAGTCATTTGGCCTGTTGTTTTTGTCCCTTCTCTCCACATGCATACATTTTACAGCAGTGATAGTTGCAGAGGCACTTACAATCTAGATACCAGATGTCATCCCTATGCTGATGACACTACGTAATGGACTTGGCCCAGCACCTCAGGAAATTAGATCACCATTGCAAGCTGACTTTGGGGTATTTCACAAGTGCTTGATGAGTAATAAATTAGTCCTAAATTTTGAGGAAAAGTTATAAAATTCTCCTTTAATTCCAAATTCAGATAATTAATTCTAAATCTGCTTTTAGGTAATGCATATATTGATGATTTTTTTTAATTATTATTTTTTTTTAATTTTTCTATTTCTTTAAATAGCCTGTATTTGTCCATCTAAATTACATTTTACCTGGCTTGAAGTAGGGAATTTCAGTGTGGAAATTATATCTGAATGCATTATCACTCAAGAACAACTATCGCTGCCCATGTAATCACTAGAAACTGATTTCCTGAGCAAATTCAAATACAAAGCTTCAGATCTAGAAATCACATATCTATTTATAGAGAGAGTATTCTTACTCTCTGAAACCTATTACAGTGATTAAAAGATTTTTCAAGGTAGTATCCACTGCACACCAAGAATAGTTTTTCACAGTCTTAAAGATCTGTGACATGTCTGGACAATTTGTGTTCTACTTCAGATGTGGGGAGTGATGCACTTCAAAGGTTCCTCATCTGTGAATGGGTCTACAGGATTCCTGTTTAGTCTTGTTTCATTTTCAGTGCCGTTCATGCAGAGATTCGTGGTCTCTGCTTCAGAACTTCTTACGTCATGTTGAATGAGGACAAGTTTCTAATGACTGTTCCTTCTTGCGGGTGGAATAGAGACTCTCCCCTAGCCCCCGACTAGCTCAGATACTAAGAGAAAGCCTGTATCCCCCGCATGGACAGAATAAAAGATATCCAAAAGAGGCTCTTCCCCGCCCTGAGGAGAATCCGAGGTTTATTCCTTGTGAGGTCCCAGGAGCGGAAAGAGGGTGAGGTCAGGGCACAGAGGTCTTTTCTAGGGTCTGGGAAGGGGGCGGGGAGAAATTGGATCTCTGCCAGATAAGCAGACCAGGGGGGAGAAGGGTCAAACTACATGACATTCCAGGGGTGAGGGATTTACCATTTCCAATACATTCAGGGTACTGAGTTGCAACACCTTCTGTGTTAAGTTGGTTTTAATTGTTTTGCTGGACACGTTGATTAAAACGTGTCCTTGATAATGGTATGCCTCTTCATCTTATAGATAATATTTATGACTTGCATATTTTTAAGTCAAAAGTATTCTCGGTTCACGGGGTATTTCAATGTAGTAGTGGTAAAATTGCAGAAACTTTATTAATGCAGATAATTTTCTGTATTTTCACAGAGAATTCTAACCCAGACAATTTTACAAAATAAAATTATTAATGTAAATACAGCACATTTTTTCTTATTCTATTTGTTTACTGGTAGACATTTTCTCTAAGTGCCTGATGATGTCAATCGTTGCATTTACTAAACATATTTTAATTAAATTTGTGATGATACATTTTTCTGTAGAATATTGAATTTGATAGTTACGATTACACTACTCAGGCAGGGAACATTTCCATACTTAATACAAAATTTCTTTTGAGTATTTTTTTCGTTATTTTAAATAAATTATAATTTTTTTTACAATGACATAAGGATAGCTTTAATAATGATGATATCAGAAAAAGCATGGAAAAGGAAGAAAGAAGGAAATATACATAAAAACGTAGCAGGCCACAGCATCTACTCTGAGAATAAGGGGATAGTGGGTTGGCAAGACAAAAAAATCTATGTACAGGTATGAATAATTCCTGTTCAGAGAGATTTACTATCTCATTTACAATCCAAATTTTGTCTACTGTCATCAAAGCTACAATAGAAGAATGAAAACTAAAAGGAATGATGACCAAAATAAAACTGATAATTCTGCATATGTATTTAACGGGAAAATAGTAATAAACCCCAAATTTCTTAGTGGAATTATACCTTAGTCATGCTATAGGGAATATGGCAATACAGAATATATCTGCATTAGCAAGTATGTAGTAAGAACAACGAATTCTCTTCTGGCACAATCACAGTAGGTATGTACCGGAGAACGTTGAGAATTGTACTGAGAATTGGACCTATATGTGGTGAGTGTAGAAAGAAAATACAGCGCTGAAAAAGCCTAACAACAGGGGAAAGGCTTTTTGTAAGTTGAGGTAGCAGAATATTGAAATATGAAATAATGAAATATCAGTAGGTAATGTTGATGCATATTCAAGAATGCTTTTTTCTTAAGAATTCAAGCTTCTTAAACATAAAAGCCTCTAAAAACTGTTTTTAGAAATTAAAAGTAGGTTTGAGACTCTTTCATGTCAGCCTGTGTCTCTTGCTGGTCAATGTCATAGAAACTATGATTATAATAGAAATAATGTACACTTTTTTTTCTTTTTTTTTTTTCCTTCTTTTCTAAGCTAAAATCACTCTGAAATTACCCTGTAGAAATTTAATGGGGGGTCCTGCAATCTAAAGACCCTTGGGGGTCTTCTTTAGGCGATCAACAAGCTCAGGACAATAAAGGGTAAAACTATGCCATGGTGGATCAAGGATTTTCTGGGCTTGCCCTGTCCCTCAGTCTAAAAAGATACCAATAATCTTAGTTCAAACCTCATTCTTCTGTGAATATTTAAAAGTTGCACACCACAGTTATCAAATCCTACTGATCAGGAAGGTGCCCACTGTAGGTTTGCTATTATGGAAAGTACATTAGCTGTCTCATCTAACTGAATTAACTTCCATGTTTGGTTTACAGTTTTCTTGTGGAGGAGGGGGAATTTTTTCTTTATTCTTAAGAAAAGGTATTAAGAGGACTAATTATGAAAGGTATTCTGGCTATCCTTCTGGTTAGCTGCCTGGAGAGTGCTGAGGAATAGCACAAGTATTTACAGGAGAGAGTTAAGGCAATCCTCTAATAGCTGTGACAGAAGATTATTTGGACTCGAGTGCCTAGTCAGAATAGATTTTCTGTCTACCACATGAGATCCAAGCCAGTTCTTTCAAGAATCATTAAATTTCATAACATTCTGACTTTTAGAAATAGTTCACCAAGCACTGAATAAAATGCTTTTTATAAGACTGACCAAGTTTGTACCAGCTCTAAAGCTTTTATCACTAATTAAACAGACACATGCAGGTTGAAGGTTACCATGAATGATTGGGTTATTATTTTCTTCCCCACCATACATCTTTTTCTTTTCTTTTCTTTTCTTTTCTTTTCTTTTCTTTTCTTTTCTTTTCTTTTCTTTTCTTTTCTTTTCTTTTCTTTTCTTTTCTTTTCTTTTCTTTTCTTTTCTTTTCTTTTCTTTTCTTTTCTTTTCTTTTCTTTTCTTTTCTTTTCTTTTTTCTTTCTTTTTCTTTTTCTTTTTCTTTTTCTTTTTCTTTTCTTTTTTCTTTTCTTTTCTATGGGTAAATACAATGCTTCAGTATGATAAGTAAATTGCTGGGCATGCCAAATTTTGTTATCTTGGCTACTGCAGCAACTTACTTTATAACCTTTTGTTTCTGTTATTGCAGCCCTCACCTTCATCTGGCAACTGTCACTAAAATAATTTTCCTTTGTCAGTGCTCAGATCATATCATTCCATGGCCCTGTAGCTCTCTGCATTGCTGTCTTATCTTTTGAATCACAGCTATATGTTTTATCTCAACTGACAAGGCCTTTAAGAAACAGCTTGCATTTCCATTTTAGATAATAATTAAGTGCCTGATTCAAGTTTACTTTTCTCTGGGTCACCTTTCCCAGACATAGTTATTGTGAAGTTTTCATCTCTTGATGAACTCAGTCCCCAATAGCTGGGAGATGGAAGCACACAGGGCATCTTTACTACATGCTCTACCCTGTGCTTTACTATATGAAGCAGAAGAAATTCCAGGAGCTGAAGTAAACCAGCATACATCCATGCAGTTACTGATTTTGCTGATTCCTTATCTAACAATACTAGTGAAAAGGAAATATTTGCAACAAACAGAACTTAATGTTTTTCTTATTATGATAGCAACAAGAAAAAGAGACATGGCTTTCTAGTGCAGCAAACTTTCTCCAATTGTACAGTTGCAACACAGGTATGGCACTTCTTATTTTTAATTGGGGGGAAAAAATCACTATGTTGAAAAGAAGCATTTTACTTTTTCCTTCTCATCTATTTTTGTTTTGAGCTTTTTTTTTTTCCTGGCTTATGCATTGCAACATGCAACAGGAATTTTCAAGGAGTCACATTTTTCACTGAGACAGCTAAAACCAGATCCATAGTTAGTTTTAATCTGTATGAAAGTTTTGTCTGAAGATCTGACTGTGCATGAAACTCTTCCCCCTAGTAATGATACTTAACACTGCTGTGCAGCCAGGAGTATTGTTCCACCATCTCAGACTAGTGTGATTTAACCTGCACCTAAAATAGACTTTGTTTTACAGGTCCAAGCAAGCTCAGCAGTCACAGGAAGGCATAAGCACCATGCTCAGTTGTTCATTCACCACCCCTCTCTCAGTGTTGATTTTTCTCTTTACTTAAGCAATCTTTTGGGTGTCTTATACCACCCCCCAGGATCTCTTATCCTTTCATAATACTTTGTCTTGAAGAATGACTAGAGCTCCTTTGGCCGTAAACCTGTACTGAGTACTTGACAAAATAACAGCCCAACTTACAGGCTGACTTCCTTCTCTGAGGCTGTTTTGAGTACATCTGTCAGGAACTTTTGCTATTTGACTTTTCTAAAAGAGGTAGAGATTTCAGCTGAGAGATAGAAAACATTTGATGAATTTCACCCATGTTACAAATAGATAAGCAAAGAATCATTAAAACAATTTTGGGATTAGACATTTTGGAAGCAATATCTAATCTTAGAAAGTAAATTACAATGGAATCCAAGATGACACAGATGAATTGATTTTCATACAGTTATATCAGCATGGGAATTTAGACAAGTGATAACATCAGAAGACAATTTACAGCTTAAAAAATATTTTTCTTGATAGTTACACACTTGAGATTTAGGAGTCAAGTGAGGTGAACCAGGCAGATATAAGAGGGTTTTCTGTTGCATTTTGGAGGTTGGGGTTTTTTTCACTTTTTACAACTGGAAGCAAGTGGGAAAATTCCAGAAGTTTTAAAACAAAAATGAATTTGACAATCTTTTCCTACAGCATTTGAAATAATAGAGCAAACTATGGAAGAACAAGCAAATCCTACCTTATAACTCGGAGAAGATTATGGAGGAAAGAAATCCCCACAAAGCAAGTTTTGGTATTTCCAGCAAAGGGAATTGTTACCTCACTAACTTAAAATCCAACCAGTCCATGGGTGGTTTCTTCTAGACCAAGCAGTGGTAATAAATCACTATTCTAGCTGCTGTCCCCCAGTGTCCTGCTGGAAATTATTGCCATCACTGGTCTGTCAGGAGCTTGGTTCGTAAGTATACCCTGTAATGCGCTGCAGGCAAGAACAGCCAGGCCAGCTGGAACCACCAAAATTCACTGTTTAGGGAAGCCTGTCTGATTTTTGCCTGAAGCAAATGAGAGAGACTTACTGTTCTGGAAATCATGAAGAACTGGAAGTAATCACTTCCATTGGCACATGTGAGTCAACTGGGAACACACTTGTCCAGTGTTGGAAGGGAGCCTGATTCTTCTTCTCTTGCTCTGACAAAGTAATCCCATATCATCCAAATATTTTCATGAATTGAGATAGCACCATGTCTTTAGATGTTTTGCTTGATAGCGCAGTCACCTTTACGTAACTGCTATCTTGTGAGCTATCCCAAAGGTGTCAGTTATCAGAAACCTGAATCAGAATTTTGACCCTCCAGTGATAGGGTCAAAATTATTAGTCAGACATAAACAAAACAAAAAAAAAATTAAATCAGGGCAACTTTCAGATATTAGGGTGATAGTAGGCATTGGGAAGTGCATACAAATTCTCATAATACTGGATTTCCACTTTTACTGACAGTGTATATGGTATAGGTTAAATAGATTGTTCCAGCCCACCACAGATAAATGCAGAAAGCCCTGTGTCCTTCAGTTTATAGCAGGACAAAGAATATTGTATATTACAGGCCTCTTTGGTGGAATCAGCTAAGATTTCTGGAACTTTAAGAGATTCCTGGGGTTTTTTAGTAGGAAGACCTAGTCTATATTTATTTAGCATTATAATTAAACCAAATTAGTTGCGTGGGGCATGGATGTGAGAGAGACAATGAAACAGAGTAAATATTCAAGGCCCTGACTAAACAGAAAATTTTAGGATCATGGGATAGTTTCTCTTGGAAGAGTTCTCAGGGGACTTAGACAAGTCCAATCTCCTGCTCACAGCAGTGTCACACAAGTGACCATAGCAGATTGCTCAGCATTTCATTCGGTCAGCACTTGGAAACCTCCAAAGAGGAATACTGCCCAAAGTGTCAGGGCCACTTCCACCACTGCCCTACTGTCCTTATGGGGCAAGAAAACATAGCCTTTTATCCTGAACCTCTCTGGGTTCAACTTGTGCCCATTGCCCCTCTGGGTCCCTGCACAGCTGTGTAGAGTCCACTGTCTCCTCAGTGACATCCCCGTTGGCACTGGGGTGCAGTTAGGCACCCCTAAAGCCAGCTCTGCTCCAGCCTGGCTGGGCCCTGCTGCTCCGGCTGGATGTGCATGCTCAGCTTCATGGCTTTTTGGACCTGAGGGCATGGAGCTGGGACACTTCACCTCTCTCAGGCTGTTGGGTCCAGCCTGATTTCCTCTAATATTAAACTGTGAAAAAATTTCTTAGGAGAAGTGGTGAACACTGTGTTACTGAAAATATATTACGGGGAACCCTCTGCTATATCAGGAAGGTGACTTGACAATATAAGCAGCCATTACATAAAGCCACAGTAATTTTGTTTTGGGCAGTAACATGCATTTGTATTTGTGATTGTTATTTACAAATCTTTGGTTTAGAAGAGGAAGAAGATTGACCTAATAGTAGAAAATTTGTGCATCATAAGTTGATATAAGTCAACAAAGCTATCCTAAATCCCATACATATATATTAGTAAACATTTCAATGACATTTGTATTAATTTGATCTTTGATCAAACACAGGAGAGTAGAGGTATGAGAGTAAGAAAATGTGCTAGGTAGAAAGAAAATTTGATAGGTAGACAAGTGGATTGCATTTTTCTCCTGGTTTCTAATCTTAAATAATTGAAAGGGAAGTGAGAGCATTGCAATTGCTGATTTTTATGTGCTCTATCTCTCAATGAATGTATCTAAAAATATATACACTAAGAAAAGAATACAAGCTTACTCACCATGCCCTCTACTTTCTTCATGTTCACTCTACCATGAAGACGTTGAAAGGGATTCTTTCAATGCCTACTTTTAATAGCAGGATGTGTTCTGGCATGTGAAGTGCATTTCAGAAACATAAGAAATTAAAACTGCAATGGATTAAATTGTACCCTGAAATCAAATACTACTGACCTAATTAACAAGTTGAATTAAGAATCATCAAGTGTTCATCAAGAAGATTTTCCTTTTCATTAATCTCTCTAATCACGAAATCCTCTGAGTGCCAACCAAGTTCCTTGGTCACATCAAATATTATGAGGATAATTAAACTAAAGCAAGAACTGAAATTCTTTTATGTATTCACTCATTCCAAAGTGATAAAACCTAGTAGTACCAATGTTTCACAGTAAAAGGGTTTCTACATTTCCTAGTAAAACTTATGGGCCACAAACTGAATGTGTCCGAAATTCAATTTCCTCCACTTCTTGGCAGAGACATTAGGACCTCCCATCTGATAGATACGGGTTTTGCCTGGGCAATAAGGCTATTCATGTTCTCTAATAGCTAAAGAATGTGTTACTGCCAGATCAAGATGCAGTCTCCTTTCTGTAATATTGCTATAAGTTGCAATTATATTGGATATCTATATTAAGACTTATATGTGTTCATTCTTTCATTCTCCTTTTCAACAACCATATGTGAATTTCCAGGTTCCACAGGTTGCATGAAAAAGCGTTCTTTAGTCTCCTTCCAGAAACCAGAAATTATTTTTTCAAAAACATTCATCCGTGCATTCAGGAGACCCAATATACATATAAAATTTATGAAACAAATCAGGAACTAATGTGAGAAAAACAAACCTTACAATGAGCCATTTCTTTCCTAATTTCTCAAAGGATCTAGACGTCATAAAAAACCTGCAAGGTTTCCTTGTTTATTGTGTCAGCTATGTTTTCAAATATAAATCTTGCTGTCTCACCCATGTCCGGCAAAAGATACTAAGGTGTTCAAGTGCATGCTTCCCCTCACGCATACTCTCTCTTCCTTTCAAGTGTCTGTTGGGCAGCATGATTTGTCCTAATATAAGAACACCAGGTCAGAATGATCCTAATATAAACATATTAATTATGAAGAAAATGCGTAACTAATACATTCCAGAGATGGTGAGCTGTGATGATTGATGTTGACTTTGATACACATTGGTCTGCAAAAGGGTATTAAAGGCTGCTAAAGACTGGGCCAATGGGGCAAACTGGTCTCCTGAGACTGTAGGCAGTATTCCCATGTGGATCCACCCCTGGCAGGAATGCCTTCAGGGTATGTCCAGCCTGAACATGTGAACACTTACTTTTGGACCGCTGAGTAAAAGCTCTAGGGTCTGGTTACATACAGTGACAAAATCCTAAAGTAGTTTCATCATAGAATCATTAAGGCATTGGAAAAGACCTCCAAGATCATCAAGTCTAACCTTCAAATGACCACCATATAAACTAAACCCCAGCAATAGGTGCCACATCAACTCATTTCTTAAACACCTTCAGGGATGGTGACTCCATCTCCTTCTGGTCCTTAATCAGAACAAGCACCTGTTCTGGTGCTTGACAACCCTTTCAGTGAAGAAATTATTCCTAATATCCAGCCTAAACCTCCTCCAGTACAACTTGAGGCCATTTCCGCTTGTCTTGTCACTTGTGACTTTGGAGAAAAGACGGACCCCACCTAGCTACCACCTCCTTTCAGGCAGTTGTAGAGAGCAATAAGGGCCCCCTGAGTCTCCTCTTCTCCAGGCTCAACAACCTGTGCTGTCTCAGCTGCTCCCGGTCAGACTTGTGTTCCAGACCCCTCCCCAGCTCCATCGCGCTTCTATGGACACTCTCCACCACCTCAAAGTCTTTCTCGAGGAGATATATACAAAACTTAACACAGGATTCAAGATGCAGCCACAGCAGGGCTGAGTACACGGGAATAATCCCTTCATTAGCACTGACTGGGTCTTAATGCTTTTAAAAGTGAATTTTGATCTTAGCAGACAACAAAAATAAATAAAATGCTTCATAAAATATGTAAGTAAAAACAAAATAAAATTATATTTATGTTTAAGGGAAAATTGAATATTGTCTTTTTCCTTATTTCTAAAAAATAGACACAAAAGTGGTTTGCCAGTGATGTCATGCTCAGATAATCATGTGTAAGTAATAAGCTTGTATTTTTTTTTCTAATACCACTTCCATTTCATAGAAACAACACTGTCCTCCGTACACAATGCTCCTACAACTTTAAGAAATCTAACTGCCAGGTCTTAGTTTCAGCAAAGTCCAACATCTTTGGTAATTTCGTCTCAAAGTAGCTATCAGTACACTAATATATTAACGTAAATACAATTTGCATTTTATAATCTAAATATTAAACGAAAGGCACATTTTTATTTTTCACAGTTGTGGCTACATTTTCTATTCTGTATAAGTCGTAAGTTAAAAATGTGTCCAGTCAGGACATGTGAATAAGTATTATAGGCAATGCTTAAATTTATATGCATTTTAAAAAGTCATTAAGCATCTAATGCAAGCCTTGGATCAGATACATTAATGCATGTCACTCTATCTTCCTTTTTAAAGTAACAAGGTGGATGTGAACTAACTAGGATATTGTGCTTAATATTGTATCTTTCATGCATACACTAAGCCTGGAGCTTCTATCTTGGCTCATCTAGTAATTTCTATGTGATAGAATGTAAATTTTGTGTGTGGGAGTATGTGTGCATGTAATTTAACATGAATATGTATATGTGCATTTGTGTATGCGTATAAAAGTATTTTGTAATCAGAGCTTTATTTTTCACCCAAATCAGAAATATCAGTCTTCTGAGTTTCTTTCACCTTTTACTTCTCCCCGACCATAGATCAAAAGAATGTGAAATGGAGAAGATATATAAGTTCAAGTACTTCAAACCCTTGGGACCAATGCAGGATTGTTGCCTACACTATATCTCATGCTACCTCTTCTCATTAGAAATGTCTCAAGTGACAGAGTTTGAACATTTCCCTTGCAAATTTGTTAAATAAATTTAAATCTATCACTGTCAAGTAGTTTTCTTCAGATATAGTATTTTTTCTCTCTTTAATATCAGTTTTATTTCTGGTAATCACACAAAGTACTCCCACAGATCACTCTTACTATCTCTAACTAGTCATATCTTTCAAAAAATGTACTTTCCACTAAGCAGGCTATGTTATTTCACTTGTTAAATTTCCCATTTCTGAAAATCTTTTCTATTTATTACCTTTTGATATAGACTTGGTTCATATGAGTGTGAGTGAACAATTATATCGATTGAAGAAAATGGAAAAATTACATGACTTAGTGGAACAGTAGGTTTGAATATGTTTTTCTAATTTTTGTCCCAGTTTACAACAAACCCTGGTATGATCCAGTTGAATAAATAATGTTTTATTCTCTTGTCAGAACTCATTTCCCTCTGAATAAAATATGATCATAATTATAAAATCTTCAGTGGTTACAAATCTGATTTTAGAGATTTATCTATATTGTCACTCAAATTTTAGTTAATTCTGAGTTGGTTTAGTGAGAAAATTTCTTCATGCTCATGAATTGCACGAATTGCTAAATACTATTTTGTTGCTAAACATAAATTAATTCTCTGTAACATTTAAAGCCACAAAATGTGTGTTTATCATTTTAGCAGGAAGCCAGAGGTTTTGAATTAATTTAACAGTATATGTCTCAGAAACTGCTGATCTGTGTCTGGACCTGTATGGTCTTGAGTTAATTTTAAGCTATCTACTCTGAAATAGCAAACTTTTTACCTGTGACGTGATCAATATGTGACTTTTTTAGTATTATTTTAGTGGGTTTTTCTGATTGCAAAATTTTACCCTAAAACTTATACAGGCTATTGCAGTGTTTACTGGCAACTGGCTGTGTGGCTTAATAGGGAAAGAAGCATTAACACTAGATCATTTGAAAATTTAAAAATCACCAATGGCACTCAAAGAGAAAGAACCCTTCATCTTCAAATCATACTACTCCCAGTGAAGGACTTTGTGTTTTGGCAAGCTTCTATAAAAACAGAAAAGAAGGATGAGTACAAAAGAAAGGGACTATTACTCAAAAATTTATGCAAATGCTTTTTAGTTGTATTTTAATAGAAATTAGAATTAATTGTTAGTTTTGTTTAGGATTTTTCCCCCCTTGAAATGTTACCATAAATGTTATCATAAATGTACTAATGTGGGGCAAACATCAATTTTTCACCATGTTTTGAGGGTAAGGCTATTATAGGTGGCTCTAAATGTCCTAAGAAATGTAGGCAGAAAGAATATTTTTATCCTAGCCATGAGAGAGAGATTAACTAGGATAATAAGCTAAAATAACAGTACTGGAATGTCATTGTGCCTCTCTCCATTGCCTGCCATAGCGACAGCTGCAGAGCCCCAGCTCTTGCCTCATTAGCTGTAGTCTCTGAAACCCCAAGTTTTCAGGACTCTGGCATAAACAAGCTAGGCAGCAGGCTTGTGGCTGTTTTCCTGCCTTGATTGTATGCCGTTCTCCACATCTGCTTACTTTTTTTTGTGCCAGCAGAGAACTCTAGGTGTTTCTCATCCACTTCCCAACTCCCACCCCATCCCCCCTGCATCTTTGGCATTTTCTGAATTTTCTGTAAGGGTTGTCACTTGAAGCGCCACACAGTGCTTATCAAAGTTCCTGAATTCATCCATATTCATCAAGTCTCCAGGTGACCACAGCTCTTTCCTAGTTTGATCTTCCACTCCATCTCTCTATCTGTGCACTTGTTTCATTTGAATTTCCATATTTGTGAGAAATTCTCCTCCTGGCCCTTCTTTAATAATTTTATAGACTGATAAATAACTTCATTAATACTCTGGATGAAACCGTATAAACCTATGAAATCAATACATGCTTCCAAGACAAATAAGCAGAGCTTCTTTCTTGTTATGATATTACTGCTGGTGGGTTGTCCCTTTGTAGGGGGTAAGACATCAGTTCTTTCCTCTTTTCTAAGCTTCTTTTTATAACTTTGTCTTCTGAACTAAAAAGTCACAACTCAGAGAGAAGAATTAGAGCAGTGATTCTTGAATGCAGATGAAAAGATTTTATATTTATTTGAAAGTAAATCTAACTTTCCTATCTCCTGAAAGTTGCTCTCTTTTAGGGTTTCTCTGGCTACATGGAAAACATGTGGCCCTAGGGTTCTACCTAACTCCAAATTGTGGTTGTCCATCCCTGCCACATGTTAGGATGGGACCTACGTGCAGAAAATTTCACTTCTAGTTACTTCCTTCACCTGTTTAAGCCTTCTAAAGGAAAAAAATCAGTGAACATGGATGGTGAAATAATGAGCTACAGTGTGTTTCAGGAAAAACCTGGTGGAGAAATTAGAAAGATATCATGAAAAGTGAATATTAGAGCATGGCCTTCCTCAAGTTCTTGGACTGCACCCTGAGGAACAGGGTACTGCTTATGAACAGGCTCATTGACCCATTTTTTATCATTACATTGAAAGCAAATGTTAGGGCAGATTTTTGTTAACATTTCTACTTATACTTGCTTTTATCAAGATGAACCCACCTGAAAACACACTAGTTGACAATCAGAGGTTTTGGGCCATAAGCCACCTATGAAACTGCACCTTGTTTCACTTAGTTCAGTATTTTGAGCCAGGAGGTGTGGGGGTTGGGTGGTTGGGAGGGTTTTTGTAGATGGTTTTATCTATCACTACCAAGCAGTGATAGATAAATGTCTGGTTAGCAGAGAGGCTGTTACTAGTAACTGAAAAAAGGCTTGTGCAATCCTTGCTCCAGAAGGTATTATGAAAGGAGGCAAAGACAGGTTAGTGCACCTGGCTTTGCACATAGAACCAGAAAATCATCTTGGTTAGAAAAGATCCTAAAGCTTTTTGAGCCCAACAGTTAAGCAAATATCGCCAGGGATGGTGACAGGACAAGAGCAAATGGCCTCAAGTTGCACATGAGGAGGTTTAGATCCAAGATTACATTGCATATTAGGAAAAAAAATTCTTCACTGAAAGAGTTCTCAAGCATTGAAACAGCTCCCTAGGGAAAAGGTGGATCCAAGGTCCCTGGAAGTGCTCAAACAACATGTGGATATGGCATTTGAGGACATGGTTTAATGGTGAACATGGTGGTGGTGCAGCATTGATGGTTGGACTTGATGATCTTAAAGGTCTTCAACCTTAACAATTCTATTATTCTGTTCGATAAAAATTGATGTTAAAAAGTTAAATTTGAACAAGTGTTATTATTTTGTTTTAAAGAAGTTCTGTTTTCTCCTGTTATTAGAAAATCTGAAGAGATCAGGAGAACCTTTCTAGAACTTGCCACTGGTTTTTTGGTTGGTTTGGGGTTTTTTTGTTTATTTGGGGTTTTCTGGGGGGTTTTTTGTTTGATTTTTCTTTTTAATTCCCATTTTAATTCTCAGAAATCTATTTCCTAATTAGAGCAACAAAAATATAATGAGATATTTACATTACTTTTTCCCATGTTAAGCAGTTAAAAAGAAGTAAAAAAAAAATTAAAGTTTTTATGTGGAAAAATAATTTTTGTGAAATTATTTTATGCTTTTGTGAAATTATTATGCTTTCTAGTGGTTCTGCCTCAAGTGTTCCTAAAATTTAAGTGAAATATTTTTATTAGGTAATTATTTTCAGGAAAAGTATGTACACAATTAGGATTAAAACTTGACATTTTCAAATTCTTTTTGCATCTTTAGTTTTATTGTTGTATTCCAGTGCTATTGGAATCACACACACTATTTATTCAAAAGTGAAAAGATGAAAACATGCACTTCTAAACTGAGTCCTTAAAAGTTTACTGATCAACAAAACAGGAAGTATCTACTTTAATAATAGCAATATAAGTCAACTGTTGCAATCAGAATATTTAGAAAGAGCTGCAGTACCACCAAATTCATTCAGATTGCTTTATAGTATTTCAGTTTCCACAATCTTTTAGCGTGCTGTTGTCTTTGTTTTTACTAGTTTGAATATATTCATTTTCAGCTGGTTTAAATTGGATACTTAAATTAATGCATTGTCAATTTGTTCTTATGGCAGAATGAAATTAAAGTAGGAAACATAGATGCATTGTAATGATAATATAGTTTTAAAGATGCTCCTGATTGCCAAAAATACACATTGTCACTAGCCAAATAAACTTAATGACACTCACAAAATAGTGTTGGTGAGGGCTATTAACAAGATGTTCTCCTTAAAAGTCAAATTGTTTTCAAGAAGAAATTATATTATTGAATTTAA
The DNA here is from genome assembly GCA_013397075.1 of Rhabdornis inornatus. Classification (NCBI taxonomy): domain Eukaryota; kingdom Metazoa; phylum Chordata; class Aves; order Passeriformes; family Rhabdornithidae; genus Rhabdornis; species Rhabdornis inornatus. The sequence goes on from VWZS01000654.1 coordinate 510,000, forward strand.
CTGGGTGAATGCACACCTATTACTTTTGCAAGTACTTTAGATAAGGCAAATACGAGAACAAGATGTAATAATAAAAATTAGTATTGCCACATTCACAAACAATTTTTTCCTTGATATTTAAGTTTAAAGTTCTTGGGGTAAAAACTGGAAAATGCTAAAACACTTATATAGTGTTTAAACATTAATTTTATTAATGAGGAGGTAATCAGTAGGCAAGAAGCAAGAAGTGTGAAATTTAAAGTGTCATTTTTTTATCTCTGGGAAGCACTGCAGAGTTTGGCAATAGCTTGTCTGATGGCCTCTTGCTCGTGCCAAGTGGCTGCATGCACAGCTCCTGGTAGCTGTGCTGACGTATCAGCATACCAGATATCTCTGCTTCTCTGGTCTGAACTTGTGCTCTTCATTACTGAATTGTTACCTCACAATGAACCAGTGAAGCTACACAGCAAGTGGAAGGCTTTTTGTTCAAGAAGATCCTTTCTTCTTTTTAGATTTCTGGGGGTTATTCCCAGTATCTAGTTGAAACCATTTGGATTATATTTTTAAATTTTGCCACGCCAAATGTTCTCTTTACCAGTATTTTAAAGCTCCTCACGTATCTGCTAGCTATAAATATTTTTAGGCTGCCATTAAAATTCTCAAGCCTAGGGTTGCAATTCAATTTTGTTTGAGTTAGAGATCATATATAGTTGAAGATTTTTCATGCCTATTTCTTTCTGAGCACATAAACATCTTCATATGTGTACTGTATGTGAAGGTCACATTGTGCCCATTTGTGTCCACATAAAAAAATCCCTGTATGTCTAGCTGAGTTCTGGGACAACAAAACTGTAAGAGTGTGGTGCAAAAGTCCCAGAGTAGGAGGGACAAAACCAGCTGTGTTCTCAGCACTTCCTCTGTTTTGGTTGTGCCCCTACACACATAGTTAAAAAATGCTGAAGGTGTCCCTTTGCACACATTTTAGGAGTGGGCCACCTGATATCACCTTTTCGAACCCAGTCTCAATTTTGCTGCAAAAGTACTTAAAAACATAACCCAAAGAATTTGAACTAACATTTTCAAATTCAGGCTGGAGTGTCCCACTTGAGACCTGTTAAAAGGCCAGGAATAGGTTGAGTGGCTGCTTTGCACTTCTGGACACAACATGCCTGGGAGCTGCAGTTCTGACACCGACAGTGCAGCACAATCTTGTGTTGCTAACATCAATAAGTATGTGGACAAAACAAAACCCTGGAACCATGCTTTGACAAAGCAGTTCAATAGCCACCTATTCTTTTTAACAGACAGTGGAAAATACAGTGTAACTGGTGTGGCTTGTTTTCATTTAGTGACTCAGATATGCTTCTTATAATTTTGCTTCTCCTGCTTAGAGATCATTACTGTCTCTGTAATTTGAAAATCATTTATCTTTGAATGCCACAGAGCACAATGCACTGTTATCTTGTGTTTCAGCCTTCTGATTGTTGACAGATTCTTTTACACTTTCTCACACTCTTTCTTGTAAACAATGAGTGTTTTGCATTCCTCTTTGGAGGAAGAGAGGATTGATGGAATGGTGATGGGACCTATGGGGTCAGGAGATCTTACCCTTGCTGTCCAATCCATGGTCATTGTTGGAATTATATAAATAGACATGTAATGTAAATAAAGTGCTTCTTTAAAGTCCTGCATGAATCATCGGAGTCAAGAGTGTGAGTCTCTCTCTTTCTCTCTCTGTGTCATAACGGCAACAATGCATTCTTTCTCAAATTCAGATTTTCTTAATTCGTTTAACTAGAGAGAATCATCTTCTTCTGGAGACTAGTGGAAGAGGTCACTTTATTCACATCAAACATTTTAATCATTATGGTTGAGATTGTTACCAGCGCTTGCTGCTGAGAATGCATCATTTTCCTGCCTCTAAGTCTTTGTTATTTTAAGGGGTTTTTGTTCCCATTGTCTTTTTATTGATGTGTTTGGGGTACATTTTTATATCTTTGGGAAAATCACTGGTTTGGGTGGGTTATGTGTACGCATTCGTGCATGTGTTGGTACTGTACACAAGTAGCTGCTTCCATACATTGGAGTAGAGAAGGTATACCACAATAACTAGCAAGAATATACATATTTAAGAACACACACACACACATATATATATAAAAATATATATATTTCTAAATGTAACAAAGTTGGAGCAATCTTCTTGACATTTTTACATTCTAGATAAATCAGTCTAAACCTTTTTGGGCAACCGAGGCAGAAAAAAAAACCCATAAATTTAATAACCTTCTGATGCTACATAAATGAAAGGAATCAGGGATGCCGAAAGACATTTCTTAGTACAGATATTAACATTCTTAATAGAAAGTCAAAAACTGATATTGGCCTTCAAATTTTTTTTGTATTTCTTATTCTTCTCATGAGAAAAATATTTTTAACATTAAGTTGTCTTATAATTCTAGATCAATAGCACACATGCACAAGACATCAAAATTTTAATCATGCCCAAACCACATATAAAACTTTAAATTGTATTTGTTCAATGCAGATCTGTTCACAGCAGAGCAAGCATGAGATGGTCTACAAAGATGAGTAAGGCAAGTGGGACCCTATTTTATGACAAAATAAAGTGAATTAATTTGAAGCACTGTGCTTGAGTGCTGTAATAGCATGAGCTGACATTTCTAAATGACACAACCTATGTGGTTTCCAGTAGCATTTTATTCTTTTGAGTCAGATCTGGAAGAAGCAGAATAACTGCCTTGGGTATTGTTCCATACTCTGTGTCTTTTGGCCCAGAACTACTTGGTTTGATGGAAGTGTAGGGATCTGCACTGCACTGCAGTTTGTGATCTGGGTAGGCCCCAAAAGAATTGGGTTTATTTGTTCTACCAAACAGAGGTCAAGAGAGATCAAGATTGTTTACCATAAATATATGAGGGAGACAAATGCCAAAGAAGGAAAAAAATCAGAACAGTTTAAGCTAAAGGACAGTGTTGGCACAAGAGCAAGCTTGTTTAAATATCCTTGAATGAGTTTAGACTCCAAATGAGAACAGGTATTCCAGCCAGCAATAAGGTCCAGAATAGCTTTCTGGCAGCTAAGATAAGTGGGCATACAGAATATTAGCTATTGTTAAGATGAAGTGAAATCCATTTATAAGACTGTTTTATGCAATCAACTGAAACAAAAGAGAAAACATAAGCGCTAGAGGACTTCTTTAGTTGTCATGTCACCTTCTCCCCTTCCCTCCCAAATGACTGAGACATTAAACCCCATTCACCACACTTAACCTTTAGCATCTAGCAGAATCTGGTCCTTGAAGCTCACTGCACTGACAGTGCAGAGAAAAAGTGATGTGCAGAAAGCTGCCCATTCACTAAAAGTTTGAATTGTCCTGAGCAAGTAGCCTCACACTTACTTTTCATCTATAAAGCATAGCAAGAATCTATACTTAAAATATGTACATAAATTCAGTGGTATCAAGCTGACCATTGTTATCACATTTCTGCTTTTTTCTCCAGCTCCAAGTTATTTTTTTATATATGTTTAAACTACAGTCTTCGGGCTTCAGGCTTACTGCACTAAAGGCTCCTTAGTAACTAAATAATGTCAATGCACCAGAGAATTTTGAATAATTACAGGAAATTGCTATTTAACATGTAAGCAATGTTTCATGTTTTTTAGGTTAGTATCGTTTTCCTCACGTGGTGTCATGTGGAATAAGTTAAAATGAATATTTAATGTGTTTGCAATATAACCCTACTTTCAATGATTAATACAAAAGACAACTTTCATGATGTCTAAGTAGTCATGAGTACAGCACACTAATGGAAGCCTGACAAATTTTCAACATAGTTAAAAAGAGCTGGAAAGAAGATCCTTAGGACCAGAGAATCTGATGAAGCAAGCCTTGCCTTTGCAAGACTATAACTGATTCTCCGCAATCTCAATGCAAGATTTTGCAGGCTCAGTCAGATATATTGTAAATAAATAATGACTGAAGTTTTGCTGGATAAGGAAACATTTCCAACTGTGAACGTTTAATCTCCAATTAAAATTTTAAGAGGAAAATTTTAAACCAGCATAGCATTAAATTTAATAAAAGATAAAGGTCAGCATTTACCAGACTCGTGCGCTTAGCTGCTTTACCCAGTACGCCTCTGCAGTATGTGTTCCTGTCTAGAAACACCACTTAAAAAGGTTCCACCTTCTCTGAACAGTGGATGCGATGAGACAAAAAATCTGAAGAGATGCTAAGACTCTGAGCATCAGTAAAGTCACTTTACAGATTTGCTGTATTTCTTTCTGTGAGGAATTTACTAGCATTTCAGCATTATTTGTCTGCAGTGTTTACCTTTGCTACTCAGTACTCCTGCTGAGGCCGCTCTGAGTTTGTCTTGCAATACCATGAAGGCCGGTTTCCTAATTCAAAACATAGAGCTACATTTGCTTTAGAGTTACACTGCTACTCATCCCAGCTTCTTAAGGACATTGTGATTCCACCATGGGAAGACTATGCTGGGAGCACATTGGTACTGCTGATGTGTTTACAGCAGCTGAGGAGCTGGGGTAAATGCAGATTTGTATTTCCACAAATCTAGATTGGGATCAGATATGATCAGATATCTCAGAATTTTTATACTGTTCTCAGAGAAATGTCAATGCTAGTGCAGCTCTGCCCAGAATGGGGTCCACGTGCTGATGTGTCTCAGGTGGGAAAACGTATTTTAACAGATCACACGCTCTGAATTTCTTACTAATATCTTTTACCACAATAATACAGTATTATCTGGCCATACCCCAGTAATATTGGTAATAGCTACAGGTGAAGATTTCCCAAGCCTCCCTCAAGACAGAAACTCATTTCCTTATTACTGCATAATGAAAAGTTTGTAAAACCTCTGGGAGAAAAAAAAATGGTTTTGTTTTATCCAAATGGATCTTCCATTGGAATGAACATACAGTACACTTTTAAAACAATAATTAGCCAACCATCAAGCAGAAAGTAAAGAATAGTCTCAGAGTATCTGTGCTTCAAGATTCAGAAACAACAAATCATGGAACTTGCTTTACAGATTTCCAAAATATGAAATGCAATTATCCAGTGGTTATTTGACCCTAATACATTATTAAATCTTGAACCTGAAAATTAATTATTTCTATCAAGATTAATTTGAATCTAAGGGAAAAAGAAGGTGAGCTATAATCTAACAAATTCAAATAAATGTGCTCTTCTTGATATACTTTTACAAATAGCTGTGAAAGCTTTCTTGCCTTCATTACCTGCACAGGCCAAATCTATTGGTAACTAGCCAAATATATGAGGAATTTTTTCAGAAAATTAACTGTATTTGAATGTGTGCTACAATCTCAATACAAAGAGAAGATGCAGAATCACAGAATAGCAAACCAAAACACTAAAATGTTAATTGAATTTCTTACACTTAAAAGTCAAATTCAAGGTGGCAGAAGAAATCTAGGTATCTTTCATAATTTTAAAAGCTCTTTTTAAGATATCTGAGCCTAGAGGCTGTACTTTGCCTTTAAATACTGAAAGGCAGATAACCAAATTCTTTCAGAGCTCATTTCTGACTGTGGCTACCACCTTTGGGATGCAATTGACAAGCTTTGTTCTACATTCCTTTTGCATTAGTCTCACTATGTCATCTATTGACAGGGGTTACTATCTACTTTATGATAGAAACTCTTTTTGAAAATACACAGCATATTTACAGATGTATAAAGACTTGCAGGTACTCATACAAATTGTGGCAAAATTTAGCCTTTTTCTTCCATTTTTTAGCCTGCACACAACAGCTAGGAAAATGTGAAGGGTTATTTTTATCTTCATTATGTCAAAATAATACTGAAGTATTATAATCAGAGTTATATGCTCGAAGGCACACAGCCTTTTTTTGTAGGGAAGCCAGAGCTCCTCATTCCTCTTCTACTGCTGTACTCATCACTCTGCCTCAAAGGAGCATCAACCCATCACAGAGTTTGAAATGTCCACTCTTTTTTTTTATTTTTTTATTTTTTTTTTTTTTAATTTATGGCACTTAAGTTCATCCTAACTTTCTAGTTCCTCCGTGGGACAGATGTAAGATTTAAATAGTCATCCTGGTTCATTCTTCTTACTCTCATCTTTCATATTACCTTTGGAGCAGCAAAGGAAAACAATCAGTTTCCATGAGTGATCCCTTTAGATCTAAGAATATTTAAGAGGATATGTTGGGAGTAAAAAGCCAACCCCTTATGTTCAGGCATTGACTTTAGCCACACTCAGAGCCACTTCTTTAATTACTCCCTCTTTGAACATCTGAGCCTAGGATGGGCACAATCTTTAGATACCTTAAAGTTTGTGAGACCTTAGACAAAAAGATCAGAAAGTCTATAGCTACGCATTTGAGTTTTTATAGTGGATAAGCCCTTACTGATCTCTCTTAAAAGAAGGGGGTTGAAACAGTGTTCTTAATTTAGCGTGGGAAATGAAATGGCCATAGGCATTGACCATTTGTTATTCATAAGGTGCTCAGGATGTTGTCTAGAGTACACTTTTCACTATAGATGGGATCACTGTGTGCAATGGCAAATATTCAATGAAAAAAAAAAAGTTCCTTCTAGGTTAACATTACATTTCATGATCCAATGGAGGGAAAAGGGCACCAAATAATATGACAATAAATGTTATGTTTATCAAAATGAGCAAATGATGGGTAGACCATGTCAGCAACAGGTTTTCGTACTTTCCACCCAAATATACGTGCATGATTAACAGAGACGTGCTCCAATTAGCACTCCAGTGAGTTGGTGCAGCCAAGCCAAGTGGACTGCCAGACACACTCCAGGCTTGAACTCCGTCCAACCTGCATTCATCTCAGGCTCTTGGGTGACAAGACCACAACACCCCACAACATCATCCCATGGGCAAGAGTTACAAGGCATCAACCAAGAAAGGCTAAGAGAAGAAATATCTGCATATTACCCAACTGACATCCTGTCGCTCCTTTGCAGAGGACTGCTCCCACATAGCCCATTGACATCAGCCTTCCAACACTGCTGCCTTGCTTCTCACTACACCCAGAGACACACTTCCTTACTGGGGAACACTTGCTGGCCACACAGTATATTCCTATCAGAAGAACAACATCTGAATTTTTAGATAATGTCAGAGAGCTTGGCGTGGACATTCACTTTTTTTTCCTTTTTTTTTTTCTTTTTTTTTTTTTCATTGCAGAAGACAATAAAGAAAGCCAAGTAACAGACCAACAAAATGGCAGTAGATATTAAGCTTCTGGTTATCTATCATAGGTCATTGTTCATTCAGCATTGCAATCCCAGGTCTTCATTCCGCTATTTTTTTCACCACTGTACTTGCTGGAATTTGTCATAGGGAGAAAAAGAGCCCTGGAAAAGCAGTCTCAAATAAATCTACTTTATGTGGTCATTCAGAGAGTTTTTAATCTCATTTGCACCCAGTTCTCTTCTGGTATGGATACAGAAATTTCATGACTATTTTTTTTTCTGAACATATGTTAACTGACATTAGCAGACACGTGTGGTGTGAACTACAGACTTTTATCGTGCAAGCTATGGTCATATCTGCAAGGTGCATTGTTAAAATGCATTTGTTGATGTAAAAAAATAAGCAACTTGCATGATATGCACAATAAATTTTAGTTCCCTGATGTACTGCAATACAAGGTGAAAAATGGACAATTCTCTAAAAGGGTGGTGTACCCAGATAGGCAAATGGAAGTGAAAAGCAAACTTGGAGCTGCACAGCACAAAGTATCTGCTGCAGAATCTCTTGCTTGAGCATTGATTTTATCCCAATAAAATTTAAACAGGGTGCCTAAATTAGAAATGTAGCCCTGTAAGGTGTTATTATGGTAAGAGAAAGATCTTGCTGGGGGCTTTTACATATATGAATAAGTTATAATTTATTTGCTTTAGCAGCACTGGAAGTATAAAGTGACTACAATCTTCATGTATGTTCTTTTAAGGGAACCTGTGTCTAGTTTTGCAGAGTTTCTGGGAGGAGTTTCAGTAGTTAGAGGTTACTTATATGCTTTTTTCTTCTCCTTGCTAACTTAGGAAAAGATTCCTTTTTTACAAAGATGCATTTTAAGCATGGCGGAATATTTTGGCTTTCAATGTTTAAAATGATATTGTTTTGAATGGAAAACAGTAGTAATGTCACAAATCATACCTGCATTATAGTCATGTCAGCTTGCTCATAATAGTTAACTCTATGCCATGTTGCTTTATCCAATAATTCTTTGCTGTGGGACTATCCCTGACAGAAGGCTTAATTTAAAAGAAGTGGAAATCTTAATCCAAACTCAGTTTTATGTTTTTGTAAGGTCAGAATCTACAGTGTGGTAAAATATCACTACTTCAGTCTGAAGTGTAAAAACAAACCACGTCTTCTGTTCGGTGCTTTCCTTCCTATGAAATCCAATAGCTGATTGATGGGGAGTGGGAGGGGGGAGGTTTTGGCTTTTTTCTTCAATGACAGAAATTAATTCTAATTAACCACACACAAAACTGACAAAGATAAGACTGAAATGGTATTATTCTAAGTCTACTAGCAGGTGTTGTAAGTGTAAATAGGTTGCAAGGCCATTACCTTATTTTCCTCAAACCGTTTTGAACCATTGCAAAATTTTATTGACTGCTATAACATCTCACCTATATACCACCTGAAAATCATTATTCTTAAGCTGTACTGGTGTCCCTGCTTTTTAACATCAATCCACAACTACCAAAGGTGGATCGGCACAGTTTCATTTGAACGGTTTGAGATTACAGGTCATGAAATGAGTGATGCTAAAAACACCTGTGAAAAGTGCTCATTGATAGTATGTTTCCAAATTTTAAAACACATTCAAATAGGTATTTGTAAAAACAAAACAAAACAAAACCTGACAAAAACCTGAAGTGCACTTGAAAAAGTATCCAAATTTATTCAGAACGTGCTTAAAAAAACCTCTTTCTATTTTTACCATGACTGCACAGGTGTTTTTGATGAGCTAGAGAGCCATTTTCCTCCGCTGTTTATACATGGAAGTCTCATGGTGGAATCATGCTCATGAAGTAACTTCTAATCATAAATTTTATTCCTGGAAATACTGTGTCTCTCCTGTGAGGCTTTCCATTTAATGGTAAGAAAGCAGCTAGCAGTGATGCTATTTGTTTGGAAATGAGCTGTGCAGGCTTCTCCAGATTTTGACTTCAAAGCAGAAGTGTAAATGTTAGGTATATTTGTTTTATATGTTTGGCTCTCCTTTGTTTGAGTCTTACACTGACTTCCTCTTTTGACTGCATGACAGAGACTGAAGAAAAAGTAATTTCTGACACTTCCATAAAAGTTTAAATATATGTCTCTCAGAGACAACTATCTCTGCTTCTCATAACTAAGAGAGAGTCTCTACCTTCAGCTTGTCTTTCAAGATCTCGTTTTCTCTTGTCAAATTGTTCTATGGGTTCACAAACAGCTCAACAGCAGCATTAATGTTTCCAAGAACTGGTGTTTCCAATAGGTATACCTCTGATTTTAGGAATGCAAGGAAGGAAATTACGGGTTGTTTTTCTTTTTTCTTTTCACTCCTCATACTGAGCAGTGGAATTATACAGAAATACACAGTCATGCTAAGAAAACAGAAAGTGAGCTATTCTGAACAGAAAGATGGTCAGTTAAACTGAGACAGAAAATATGTTCTTCCCAAGGGAAAAATGTAGAGATATTAGACAGTCACTTTGTACTGCCAATTGTGAGTCCTTTTCTCCCTTTCGGAAAGGTGAAGCAGCGCATCTGGGGATTGCATAGACACAGATGAGCAAGGAAACTAGTAAGGGAGTGTCAGGCATAGAAGCGTGGGAGAACATGCACCTGAGTTACAAAATGTTTCAGGGCTATCCTTTTGCTGTTGTTTTTAAGGTGCTTTTAGAAGCCTGGAATGGGATTAATTTTATCAGATGCATATATAAGCAGTGTAATTCTGCATCTGAGCCTGCCATATGCTGCCTTTAATTGAATAATAGAGAAAAACAGGTTTTCCGAGGTGCAGTTCATCTCCTTCTGCAGTAGATGTCTAAAATTTGTTAAAAGGGAAGTTAAGATAATTAGCTTAGATGAACACATTTATGCTATAAACTTCTAAAGCTAAGTGAGATGAATTCTACCTTACATTTTTTGAAACTTTATTTTCCTAAGTTTTTCAAGAAAAAAGAGAATTTTGAGAAATTGATTTGGTTTAGTCAAAACTCTAATATCAGTAAAAAAGATTTGATGGAGAATTATGGACTAGCTCTAAATGGCACATAAAATCTATTCTAAAATATTTTATATATTTTTTTAAATTTTGGTTAGTTGATCTTGAATTTAAACTAATTCACTTTAAACCCATGGAATCCTAGAATATTTTATATAACCTTAAAGATAATCTAGTTCCAAATCCTACTCCATGAGCCTGTCCGTTTTCCACTACATCAGACTTCTCCAATCCCCATCTAGCCTGGTCTTGAACGTGTCCAGGAATGGAGCTTCAGAGCTTCTCTGGGAAATCTGTTCCAGTGCTCACCACTCACAAAGGTAAAGAATTTCTTCCAAATATCTAATCTAAGCCTATCCTCTTTCAGTTTAAAGCCATCATTTCTTGTCCTGTCACTACATTACCTTGTACTTTTTTTTCTTTTACTGTGTAGATTTTCTGCAAATCCTCTTGAACACTGAAGTTGTTTACCACATTTTTTGGAGCTAAATCAAGCGGTATGTAGTTTCCCACTGTGCTCATGGCTTTACTATCTCTAGATAACAGCAGTACAGCTATTTACAGGCATAAAGGTCTTTTCTGCCACTTAGTGAACTTGCAGGACTGTCATCATTCCAGTTCAAAGCCCACAATGTTGCTATTCCATCCTGTTTTTCAAAGATAGTAAAAGCGCATAACCTCAACATATTTGTTATAATCTTCTAAATATGTGTGCATACTTGCATTTATAAAACAGTTATACTATTTGCCATTTCGGCAAATAAAAATGCCAAAAAACTATCAGCTTTTCATATTGGTTTAAAACAAAACTCCAATTTTGTTCCTATTAAATTAAGTCTCCAAAACCTTACTGTTTTCAACAGTGCAGAAGCTGGAACCTAAATTCTTCATTTCTTCCTAAGCTTTAGCGGTGCTTCCCTTGTAGCCTGGGCTAAAACTTGCGATTCAGCTAATCTCTTTTTCAATATCTACTTTTACCTTAAATCATCTTAATTTGCTTTATAGCCAGTAGGAAGATATAAGAATTCGTAGCTCAGAGCAGTGACCAATTTAGACCAGTGAGCAATTTAGACATTGCTTCAGAAGAATAAATTTCACTTGAGAAATGTCAGGCCTGTTCACTAGAGCAATCCACGAGATTAGATGACATGTGGGTATCAATGTCACAGACCCTCACAGTCAACTTAATTTTCTAAATAGGCATTTAGTACCAACTGGGGTGTCCCAAGGTATTCACCTGGTCTCCAGCTGCCAGTCCAGAATGGTGGAAATCTCTTTTACTTTGTCATATGTCAGCACCTTACAAATGGCTCAACTACTCTGTAGATCCCTAAATGGATATTTTAGATAACTGAATTATACTCCTACTCTCGTCTGTCTCAGATCTCTCCTACAGGGCTGGCTTTAGCTCCATGTTGAGAGATCTACATGTCTACATGCAGATGTGTGCATGTGAAGTAGGCTAAATTGCTGCCATCAGCTGGGGTCAAATTTATCTAACACGACAAAGGTTGGAGGTAGATGTTCAGCTCATCTTGGACTAGATATTTGGGCTCGAATCAATTGCTTCAGCAGATTACTTTAGTGCAAGTTGAGGGTCGTTAGGGAATCTTGTTTGACCATTGGAGGCTGATCCAAGAATTCAAGTCCTGTGCCCCAACAGCCACCCTTGTGCAGGTGTACTGGATAGTCTAGCAAATGCATTCTGTCCTCACTGGATTGTAGTGAAGCTATTCTTCTGTGAATTCTCTTTCTGGAAGAAAACATATAAATCCGACTCTAATTTGTGCAATCAAAATTAGTTGTGATTTCAATTTTTTGTTTCTAATGCCTAAGTCTATGCTTTGTCACTTAATAGCCTGGCCAATTATTCTATTTTTACTTCCTTTTAATATGTTTTTGTCTTTGTTTATATTAATCCGGTCAGTGCAGTCAGATTAATGTAGGATTTTTTGAGTGGTCTCAGTTTATTTTTTACCTGAGCTATATTTCCTGCTCCAGGCTTATCCTTAGTTACCTTCCGAAGTGAGCTCTGGAACTTGAGATAATGCCAGCAATAGCAACAATGTTCTTTTGCTTCTGGGGCACGTCTCCTAATCATGCTATGAGCATGAGGTGACTGAGATGTAGTCACCTCACTCAATAGCTCCAAAGTCACAGCCTAAATTTTGTCTACGGGTATATCCCTGTCACCTGCAGTTTTATATCATTAGAGTGTTTTACTTAGCACTGAAGTATAAACTACAAATAGGGGAACCATGACCTTACCACAATGGAAAAAAAAATGCCAATACAGTAAGATTCCTGCTCTGAGTCTTTTCTCACACTATTGAAAAACAGGTTCCACATGAGAATCCCCTCATCATGAAATTAGATTAAACTTTGTAACCCCTTTTTCAAAAGTGGCTGATCATGTATGAACTTATGTGGTACCAGTTCATTGCCTCAGAGCTTAGCAGAAGACAGACATTAGCTGCCAAGCACAGCTATGCCCAGCAGAGCCTGAACCAACACATTGTCTCCATCTTACTATATTTCTTGAAAATCATGGAATCATAGAATTATGTAGGTTGGGAGAGATCTTAAAAATCATCAAGTTCTATTTCCCCCCACCACAGATAGGGTTATCTTCCCCTAGGCCAGATTGCTCAGAGCTCCATGCAGCCTAGTCTTGAACATGTCCAGGAAGAGGGCTTCCACAGCTTCCCTGGGAAACCTGTGCCAGTTTCTCACCACCCTCACACCAAAGAATTTCTTCCAAGTATGTAATCCTTGCCTAGTCTCCTTCAGTTTAAAGACATCAGCCCCTGCCCATGCCCTTGTAAAAAGTCCCTTGTTAGATGCTGGAACATGCTGTAAGACCCNAAGAAAGAAAGAAAGAAAAGACAGTGGGGAGAGACAGAGGGAGAGAGAGACAGATAAAGCAGAATATACCCATGGATCCAGTGGCATGTCACTGGTTCTTCTTCACCCAGGGCCTCATGAGTGGAGGAGGAAGAGCAGGCATGGATCCCTTCTCTGTGGTGACCAGTGACAGGATGTGAGGAAATTGACCTGGTACTGTGTCAGGAGAGGTTTATGTTGTATATTAGGAAAAGGGCCTTCACCCACAGGGTGTTTGGGCACTGGAGTTGTTTGGGCACTGGATCCCCAGGGAAGTAGCCACAGCACCAAGCTTGACAGAGCTCAAGAAGCATTTGGAGAATACTCCCAGGTATGGTGTCATCCTTGGGGATGATGCTGTGCAGGGTCAGGAGTTGGAATTCTTGGTCCTTGTGGATCTCTTCCACCTCAGCTTATTCCGTGGTTCTGTGCTTCTGTGATTCTTGTTGGTGGGGGTTACAAGGTTGTTACTTATACATTTTAACAAAGAAATTAATTCTCATTGGCTACACATTTATCTTATTCTATTGGTTAAAGGATTCCCTCATTTCAAATGCTAATTGCTCCTATGATGAGTTTTCCTCTTGTTTTGAGTCAGTGAGTTTCTTTAGTCCATGGGTTGTGGTTGGTGGTTGCACTCTGCCCCTGCCAGAATTACCTTTTATTGAATGGGATTTGATTTCAACACAGTTTCTGAATTGGTTTTCCTTGTGGCCCATAAATTCTGCACTCTTTGTGTCCATTATCAGTAATACATTCTTCTTCCCCAGCTTTGTAAGCACTTGGACCATAGTTCCATCTTTATCTTATCTCAAGTTCCTGTCACAGTGGCTTGGAACAGTGCACGTTCCATGGAGGCATATTTGAAGGAACTTCAGTGGCCACAGGTGCCATCTGTCCCATAACCTGGGGTGATCTTTGTTTGACTGTGATATGTGTATGAGCCATTGCTTCTTCACACTGTTTGCCACGGTGGGAATTTTTGTCTGGATGCATTACCCAGGATGTGCCAGCCAGATATTGTCTCTGTCCAGCCCAGAGTTAGCACCATCCTGTCACTCCATTCTATGTTTTTTTCATGGCAAAGTGGACTAAACAATGTTTTGGACAAGCAACAGTGCATTTTAAGTCCCTACAGATGGGTCTTTCTTCTTCAGTCTGCAGGGTGTTGACATGCCTCTGCAAGGGTACCTCAGGCTCCAGGGAAAGTCTTTCCTCCTGCAGGTCCTTGCAATCTCAAAACAGACTTGTAGGGGGAAAAATTTCTAAAGCTTGTTGAAAATCTACTAGGACAACTAGCACTAAACAGAAAGCTTTCGATTGATGCACAGTTTATTTTCTGACTGAAGTTTCTCCAGAACTGTGTGTTCCCCACCGTGCAAATTTATTACTCGCAGCCTTTGGGATTTGTTTGTTTCCCTTGCAGTTTATGCTGCTGACTATACTTCAGCTATACCATCTGTTGTTCTTCTTTCCTCTTTCCTAGTGTTTCTTTTTCCCTGTGTCCTCATTCCAGGCTACATTAACTGCTCTGTGTCTCAAAGGGTATTTAGGAACTTTCGGCTGTACTCTACAACTGTCAAGTGCCAGTGCTGGAGAACTCCGAGTTCCTTTTCACGTCCTCCAAAAAGTATGAAATGGCTTTAAAATATAAATTATGTTTAGCCTTCTGGTGGGTTTCTTCATCTATACTTGGTTCTTGCACCTCTATTGCAATATGTATGTAGCTTTCTTCTTTCTACCCCGAGGACAGATTTTCCTATCTCAATATTGACAGCTCTTGAAAAAGAAGGAGTTTTTGTCACATTTAGGATTTTTTTTAGTCCTTAGTCACTGAAATAATCTAATGCAAAAAATTCTTCTTTTATTTTAAAATATATTTCCAGATCCTTTGTTTGAAGAGATATAGTGGAAATCCTGCCACAAATACACCCAGTATGAACATGGGCTGGAAGATTGGAACACTGAATCAATAACTGACAAGCAAAAATTTCTTAACTCTCATAATTTCTAAAGAAATAATGCAACTGAATTATTTAAAAAATATGGTAGGTGTACATTTTAAGGAATAAAAATATATTCTCAGGTGTAAATGTTGAGGGAGAGCTGGAATAAAATTGAATTATTTCAATTTTTGAGACTGAATTGTCATCATTTATAGATGTATGTATGCTCTATATTTAGCCTTAAATAGCTTGCTTTTTAAAGCAAGCCACAGTCATTTTAAACACTTATGAGTGTATGGAGTGCTGAGACTCGGTGTGGTAATGTGCATTTACTCTATTGTTTGGATTCTTATGTGTGTTTTGTAGCTTATATCCTCTGTGCACAGCTTTATTTATCTCTGTGCAGTAGCTAGGGTGACTTCATGAATCATAGTTTAAGTAAGAGGGAGAACACACTGAGCTTCTTTAATAAGGAGACACTGAATAAAGAAGTATCTATTTTGTATATAGCTGCACAATAATAAGTTTATATCACAAATAAATACTCTGCAATTTTAAAGAGTATTACATTTGCTTCTCTTCTTGCTTATAAACTATAATTTTATATTGAAACCCCAGTCTTTTGTGACAGAACTCTTGGCACAGAAAGCCTGGCCCATTCATATAATGACACAAATAGCAGCTGATAAATTGCAAAAGATTTGCCACGTGGGCAGAAACAGTAATGGTGTGAAAGGATGTAACATGGACTTGTGCTATTTACGGGGTCTTGTACTATCATGTGGACTTTTTAAGATTATTATTTGATTGTTTTTTATTATAGAGATGGAGACTGGTGCCCTTGAAGTAGAAGTTTTCAGGTGTTAAAGCATGTATGTTCAAATGAGTTCCCTCAGCAGAAGAGGACAGCAAGTGTATTAATGCAAGTATTAAAAAACTTGATCAGCTTAACAAGTCAAACTATTTACACTGACTATATAATGTAAGCTCTGCTCACTGTAAATTATTGTCTTCTACCTTTTGAATATGGCAAGCAGTTGATAAAGCCCTCTGAGGAATTTGCCACCCCTCTGCTTATCCATCTGTCCTACCATCTCTGGCTTTTGGAGAAACAGCTGTCTTTAAATATTATACAGTAATCCATGCCAAAGGAATGCATGAATTACTGGAGCTAGTATTGTCTTGTGCATCCTAAAAGTGATTAATTTTTTAACAGGTTTCAAGAGATGCATTCATTTATCCAATAGGCTGAACAATAAGCATGGACTGTGGAATGTAGATTAATTTTTGTTTTTTCAGTTGTTAAGTAGCTGATAAATCCCAATGGAAAAGTAAACTATTTATCCCACAGTTTCTGTCAGTGTCACACAAAACACAAATGCCATTCATAATGAAGAAATAGTAGCAATGCTACACTGTTTTGAACAAATGCACAGTGAATAAACTTCAAAGCTCAACAGTTTATTCCAATAGGAAAATTAGATTTTTTGAAAATTGAAAGAATAATCCTGTTAGTATGTTATAGAATACAATCCATAGTATTTACATACTGCTGTTATTGAATCAGTGTTTTTCAGCTGCGTGGTTTAACAAGTAACAGGAGCTATGAAACACTGAAGAGAGAAGATAATTGCTCAAACTATGACACGTTCAGTCACTAGAATGGGATTCACTACATCTAAAGGTGGAACTTGACTACCTAACTAGACAGTTGGGGATTTTATACAAAGTCAAGGGTACTTCCCACTACAGCCTTCATCCATCACTAGAGAATAACATGAATCTCCCACAGACCTTGTATCATGTTTTTGAGCCTTGTGTAAATGCCTTAGGTGTGCTAGGGCACCTTACATTACATTACAGAGCTATCAGCTTATGAATGTTGATCTATAGGACCACAGTATAGATATCTGCACTTGACCTAGTCATCCTGTTTTACTATTCATGGAAGAAAAAAGACAAAAAAATACTAGGCCATGATTTGTATTACTTTGCTGTGTGTAGTGAACTGCCTGCTAAAATGCTTATTGTTCTTTTCTATGAGGAGCTTAGTGCTCAGCTCAGATACAGATTTACACATGGTCAGATTAATCCCTGAATTTTTTACAAACAGATGAAAAGTGCCTGTTAAAATATTAAGGCATTGGCAATCTAGATCTCCTTCTTGATTGAAAAGAAAACCTGGAGAAACTCTAATCTCAGAAAGCTTTAGCTTCCTTGTCTCTGTGAGAAAGAAACAGATCAATCCAATTACTTGATTAGTATGAAAAGATGTGATAACATTCACTTATACTATTTACTGGGCCCTAATTTCATCCAAGTGGTTAGCGTGCTTGGATCTCTGAAGTGTGCTGCTATTTCTTTTGAAAGAAAATTGGTGGGCAGCAGACAAGAGAGTAGTAAATTACCTTAATCTCCTTTTAATTATAAATGTGTAGTTCCTGCAGACAGGCATTACTGAGTGGATTTTAATACTAGAGCAGCACAAACCTGGTGTGCACATTAGAAATTGAAAAATAAAATTCCTCTTGCTTGGGTAAACAATGCTTGTTTTTTTTCTGCAGAAAAAAGAGATCTTATTTTAGTACAGCTTTTATTTCTTATCTCATTGTCAGTGGGATCCTTTCCTGGAAACCCTCAGTGTGATGGCTCTTCTTAATATGAATATTTAAATAATATTTTACTTTTAAAGCACTTAGTGACTGTACTGGTTTTGACTGGGACAGAGTAAAATATATTCATAGTAGCTGATATGGGGCTATGATTTGTGCTGAACACAGTGTTGATAACAGAGGGATGTTTTCATTACTGCTGAGCAGGGCTTACACAGAGTCAAAGACTTTTTTGCTGCTCACCCCACCCCACCAGCACGGAGGCTGAGGGTGCACAAGGGATTGGGAGAGACACAGCTGGGACAGACAACTCCAACTGACTCGAGGGATGTCCCATAAGGTATGACACCATGCTCAGCAATGAAACTGGGGAGAAGAGATTGTCGAGCTGGCGTTGCTCTGGAACTAGCTGGGCATCTGTTGATTGATGCAGAGCCATTATTTTCTTTTGCATCACTTATTTTCCATGTAGTTTCCTTCCCTTCTCCTCTCTGTTTTCTTTTTTCATTGAAGTTATTTTTGGGGTTTTTTTTGGTTTTTTTTTTTTATTATTAATGTCTTTATGATCTCAACCCACAAATTTTCTCATTTTTGCCCTTCCAAATCTACCCCCATCTTGCTATGGGGGAGCAAGTAAGTGTCTGTGCAGGGATTAGTTGCTGCCATGTTTTAACCCCAGCCAGGAACTAAGTACCAGGCAACTGCTCACTCACTTCCCTCCCCTCGTGGGAGGTGCAGGAGAATTAGGAAAAAAAATTAAAAGCCATGGGTTGAGATACAAACAGTTTAATAATTAAAACAAAGTGAAATAGTTTAATAACGATACTGCTAATAATAATATTTGCAACGAAGAGGAGAGAGAGAAGAAAGTAAAGCACAAGAAGACTGAGTGATGCACAAAACAGCTCACCACCTGCCAGCTGATGCCTCGTCCATGCCCAGCAGCAATCAAAGCTTTCTGGCCCACTTTCCCCAGTTTATAAGGTGAGCATGACATTCTGTAGTGTGCAATACTACTTTGGCCTGTTCGGGTCAGCTGTCCTGCCCACGCCCCTTCCCAGTTTCCTGTGCCCCCCTCACTGGCAGAGTACTGAAAAGTCCTTGATATATGGTAATCACTGCTCAGCAGCAACCGACACAGCAGTGTGTCATCATCATTATTCCCATACTGAATCCAAAACATGGCTCTGTACCAGCTACCAGGAAAAAATCTAACTCTTTCCCAGCCAAATTCTGGCAGCTGCCTACTGGAATTACACCATGACACTGAGTTGGTTTAAAATAAGTCATATTCGCAGAAGTCACTCCAATAAATTCTCTAATTTGAAACGGAGCATTGGATTTCATTGCCATGTTAGTCTGTTCCGATTACGAGTAACTCTGGAGTAAAACCATGTTTTACACAGCACTGAATATACATAAAACAAATTAACAATGTGTTCATATTTGTCCCTTGGCCATCAGGTTTACCTGTTTAACTAGTTAACAACTGCCTTTTGATGATTATTTACTATGCTGGCTGGAAAGTTTAAATATTATATCTTCAGTGAGATTAGACTGATTTACCGGTGTGGTCAAGCAATAATTAA
Organism: Rhabdornis inornatus; assembly: GCA_013397075.1. Lineage (NCBI taxonomy): Eukaryota > Metazoa > Chordata > Aves > Passeriformes > Rhabdornithidae > Rhabdornis > Rhabdornis inornatus. The sequence goes on from VWZS01000654.1 coordinate 529,289, forward strand.
AAGAAAAATAAAGAATCAGGGAGATTTCAGCAAGATTTCAATTGAAATTCCAAGTAGATTCCTGAATATACCCAGTCTGATTTTCTGCTGCATATTCCCAGCAGACCCAGTGTTAAGACCTTCAATAGGCTTTGGGATAATATATCTGGTAGCTGCTTTAGCCTAATGTATAGTATTACATGAACTTATCAGAATGTCAGCTGGCTGCTTTCTAGTTCAGTTGTGTCTTAATATACCAGCTCAGCAATTCATTCAAATTATCCCTTTATGGAAAGGGCATCAATAAAATTATACACTGTTAATTTAGCTTTTTTTTTTTTCTTAAAGGCTACACAGAATTTAAAGGGATAAAATAATTAGATGTAAATTAACATTCATATTTATATATAGTTAATTAGAATACTTCATTTTATGTACCTTATTTGTTTTTGACACCATAACCTTTTAAAGGCCTGTCTTTAAAAATGCTGGAAGCCTAATAAAAACATTCATTATCATTTTTTTTTTAATAATTTACCCATACCTTGATTGCTAGGCTGACTGGTACATTTATATCTTATCTATCTTTGATAATGATTCTATTCCAATATATAAATATTAATTAGCAGAGGTGCTCGCAAAACACAGAATAAAGGGAGTTTAGACAATCCTGTAAAATCTGCAGTTTGTGACTCCAGATATTAAATAGCAAAAACAAGTTTGTACGTAAGACAAGAAAGAACTCCAAAAAATGATAAGTCTAAATAACTGAAAATTCATGCCATGTCTGTGCTTTTTATTGTGAGTCTGCCCCTTTTCCTGGAATTTTCAGACTACTGTTTAGGCTTTTTTTCACCACAGTCAAATGTCTGCTGGACACATGCAAATGCATTTTTAATTTCATGACCAAAAGAGGGTTGTGACTGAATCATAGTCTCTGCAGTGGATTCAAACATGTACCATCAGACTAACATGATTTTAACTCAGACCCAAATAATCCCAGGCAGAAATACTGGACACTACACCACAGAAGCAATATTCTTTTTTATTTCACGTGTTAGCAGTATGGAAATGTTATACTAATAAGTCAAGGGAAGGATAGGATGTCCCTCTTATCCTCATGAATCAAGAAAGCATTCATTTCAGTCTTAGTAATCTAGAAATGAATAATGATCTCAAATAAACATTTCTGGGTTTATTATGAAATTATTTTAGGCACTTAAATAATCTCTATTAATTGTATTTTACATAATAAAAGCAATGTTGCTGCATGTTTTCAAAGAATAGAAAATTATCTTCTTATGTTGCTTATCATGCCCAATGGATGAATAAATGAATGAATGGAAAAGAGACAAAAACATTAAAAACACAAAAAAAACCCCCCATAAGTAGCATCGCCATTATAGATATATGTTTATTAAACTACTACATTTTAGGAGGTACAAAAATGTTCATCTCATTCATCATTTGAAAATATCCATAGTACCAAAAGAGTGTGAGGAAAGCTCATGTTTATGACAATAATGTTTCCATATTTACTTTTATAACTCTCTGTGAGATATTGAGGTGGGAAATTTTATTTTTTTTAAGCTTATTACCTGTTTTAACAATATTCAGAGAGGGCAAATAATATGATTGAGCTGGGGTTTTTGACCAGTGATGGTCAAAAGTGATGGCACTTTGACAAGGGATTTTGTCTGTAAAGATTAAAATGGTAATCAACATGGCCTCATGGAAAATGTACTTTGTCAAACAAATGTGAGATTGTTTTGTACAATAGATTTAGTTGATAACTGCAGCAGATAACTGCATTGACATAATGCAGTTATACTTCAATAAAGCAGTTTTCCTTGTCTTTCTTACTTCTGGTGAAGATACTCCTATGCAAAATCAATGAAGCTTAAATATCAGCTATGAAAGATGTTTTAGAAAGTAATTACAAATGAAGAATCAGTGTCAACAGGATGCAAAATCAGATTTCTGAAATGTAAGTTCTTGCTTTTCAACCTCTTCATCAATTATCTGGTCAAATTTGCTGATAATGGATAATTACTGAGCAAGAAATAATGGCAAAGACGAACTCAACTAAATTATATTGCTGAAGGTAGTTACTTTTCTTTGGACAGCATATGTTTAACAAAGCCAAATGAAAGGGCATGCAGCAAGGCACAAAGTGTATAGTTCACACTTGCAGGATGAGAAATGGCATCCTGGTGTTCAGCAAAACTGATGGATTTAGAGGAAATAATAATTAAGTGAGTATGAGCTCCCTGAGCAACACTACAGTTAATTAGTTGAACATGTTTTTAAATGCATGACTAGAAAAATATTAAATAGAAGTGAAGAGGCTGTATTTGTATACAGCACTTGAGAGACTTTTGCTGCCATGCCTGTATGCATTTTTTTGGTGATTGTCTTTTAAAGGGATATGAATATATAAAAATATTATGGAGAAAAATTACACGAGAAAGTCAAGATTTGGGAAACTAGCATAATACACCCAAGATAAGACTATGAAGTTGTTGTCTCCAAGTACGTATGTGGGGAAAAACAATTCTGACACATTAAAATGGCCAGTGATTGGAAAATAGCTCATTCAGAAGACAAACAAGAATCACCTCTTAAAATCATAGATTCATGTGATCATTTAGGTTGGAAGGGACCTCTAGAGGTTACCCAGACTGCTCTTCTGCTCAGAGCAGTACTAACTTTAAATTAAGATCACTTTGAGCAAGGCCTTAAACACTCAAATTTGAAAGTCCCTGAGGGTGAAGTTTTTACGAGCTTGTTAAGCATCCTGTTCCAGCCCCTACCCATTTACTCCACAATTTTTCTTCTCATATCCAACTGAAAATTTCCATGGCTTATAGCTTTTGCTTCTCATCTACAGATTGTGTAGCATTGAGTGGAGTCTGGCTCCATAATATTTTTTTTATTTCCTGTACATATTAAAGAGAGAATTTAGGCGCATATTTCACTACCATGATTGAAAATTAAATGTGATTTGGTGAAAAGAAAATACCTCTATTTTGCAAATGATATGAATGGAGTATCCAAGAGGTGTAGGGTTCAAATAAATCACAAGCTGGATGCAGGAGTTGCTGGATGAGATTCTGTGATTCCTACAATTTAATTTATCTAAATTAAGTTTTGATTTACTGTAAAAGTTCATGCTAGACATTAAACTCATGAAGCTATGAAGTCAATCAATTGCAAAAATAGTCTAGTTGTGTAATTAACAGAACTAAAATGTTTCTGGATAGAAAGGGAATAAACTCCTTCTCTGTCCTATTAGTGATGTTCTTTATTTTCCCAACAGTGCTGAAATGGTAGATTCACTATTGATTTGGACTTATGTTTAGTTGCCTTGGTACTGGTATTTACAATCTTATGGAGATTAAATTACAGACTTGGAGCATAATGCTGGGATGGTACTTACTTTCCTATATATGTCTATAGGACAGACATTCATATGTTTTCTAGATACTGAATATTCTTTTTAATCAGTGAAGAGACAAAAAAGTATTTCTAGTGAAAAAAAAACCAGCAAAAAGCGTGAATCAGAAGCTCAGATTAATTTTGGTGAGATTAATTTCACTGATCAGGAAAAAGAATACAGGTGAATGATTCGGGAGCTGATATGTACACATCTAAGTAAGTGTTATCTTAAGTTGTGCAAGATGAGTTCTGAGAAAGATTGCGTAAGAAAATAAATATTCATAAGGAAAAAAGCTCACAAAAACCCTGAATTCTCAGTTCACAAACTTTATGTTATAGTTCTCTCCTAAAAAGAGCAACAAAGATGATGAAAGGACTCAAGGGCATGACTTATGAGGGGTGGCTGAGGATACAGGTTTGTTCAGCTCAGAGGAGAGGGGACTGAGAGGTCACCTCTGCGCTGTCTACCACATCAAGATGTTGATAGAGTGGAGTGGGAAGTGCTGTTCTTTGTGGTGTTTAGCGATAGACCGCAAGGGGAAGGCAGAAAACTGTGTCAGGAAGAGCTCATTAGGGCATTGAGAAAAAGTTCTTCACTGAAAGCATGAACAATCAGAAAAAGCTCCCAGGTAAGTAATCATCACCCCTGGGGCCATCGCCTCTCTCACTGTTCAAGAAGCATTTGGACAACACTCTTAGACACATGATTTAACTTTTAGATATCCCTGTGTTGAGTTTTGAATTGGACTTGATAACTCTTGTGTCCTTTCCTGCTCAGGATATTCCATGATCCTACAAATCTAATCTTTTATGATCATGTATTTGGATAGATTGACATTTGAGCTGCTATTTATATTTCATGGTTCACAGTGACATTTTGAATAGAGACTCTGCTAGTGTATGTACAGAAGAATTGTACTTCCTCTGGTTTTTGATTATAATTTTATGTATATGCTGGTAATTATAACTTTAAGTATTTCAGGATCTATTTAAAGGCAGAATCAACCCTTTCATTAATTTGATACTTTTTCACAAATATCGATTCAGTTTTGCTAGGGTTTAGTGGAAGATCTGCTTCAAGTGTCTACCTTAACTAACTTAACTGTGGACATTCATCAAAATGTAGTAAGTGCACTTAATAACCTGAAATTATAATAGAAAACAATTTAAAACATGGGGTTTTTTTAATACTTAGACAATTGTATAGTTAAATTTTCACTGTTTTCACTGTACAGTGTATAAGTGTATGGTCATACTGTATCCAGGTGGCACACATACATATAATAGCAGCATAGCTAAGATTCACCTCAAATATGCAAAAGCAAAGATTAAAAACCTAGCTTTAATCATCAAAATGTATAAAAGATTACAGTTGAACAACCAACTTTCTCTTCTCTGGACATGCTTAACACCTTTTGTTTAACTTTATGGTTTCTTAGAAGCAGTAAGCTAAAAGTGAAGATGTTAGCTTTATTAGAAAGAGAATTACTACAAATTGCAATTCTTGCTTGAGCTCCAACAGAATACATTAAAATTAATTTTTAATAATGAATTTAAAAATATTTTTTTTGTGGAAAGTACCCTACTGCTAGTTCTGTCTGCTTTCCTATTTCCAGTGTGTGATGACTGGTTCTTGCTTTGTCTCCCTTTGTGTATTAGAGCGTCTGTGTGCATTTCCACATCATCTGATTCTGGTGCACTGTTTCATGATATTTACTGCATGTTCTCCATTCTGTCATCCTCTGTCCTGAACTTTGATACAAGAGAATGTGGTTTTGTTAACTGGGGAGTTGGAAAGCAGCATGTGCCTCTCCAGGAAGAATAATTTGTGTATCCTTGTTCATTTGTGTGTCCTTGCTATCCTAGAGCCTGTGCCTAACTGACAGAGTTCTGACACACTGTCTCACCACCTACCCACTGGACTACTTATGCAGGTGGCAGGTATAGTTTCAGAAGCTTTGCATGCTACATAATTAAGTCCTGGGTAGACTACAGAAATAATCTTTTGGGACTATGATGATTTATATTTCTGTTGCAGTTATTATAGCTTATACTTGCAAGATACAGTTCAAATGTTGAATTGGTATTGTTTTACTGAAATGTATTAAGAAAGCAGATGACTGAAATATCTGTCTAGCAATATTCACATAAGTTCATCACTAGGCATTTAAATTCAAACCTTATCTTCAAAACTTTTCTTTGTTCTTCCTAAACTCTACGGATTTAATGTAGAATTTGGTGTTAAAGTAAGCAGAAGTGTACTCAAAGAAAGGTGCTTCTGCAAGTATACCAGCACATTGTTTTCTTTTTACTTTCATGGGTAACTTCACAATTAAACAGCTTTAGTACATTCTATTACCCAGACCAGAATGGCCACCAGTCTGTCCTGTATAATGTCTGGCATGCTGTATAGTCATGAATGTTTGTTACACTGCCAATTAATTTGTAATGATAATATTTAACAAAGGATGATTTTTCCAGCTGGAAGCAAAGTTATTCCCTATTCTCTATCCTCCCTAACACCACTACCAACATGTCCCTCAAGACAGTATCATGAGATCTTTATCATCTCAAAGTGATTTTAAAAATAAGCAGATGGGCAATCATTTTAATATCTTATCTGGAGGATAGCATCTCCCAGTAGTACAACTGCCCTCCTAATATTGGACCTTGGCATCAACACTGCAGAAACCCACTCCCAATGTGCGATACTTTCTGTATGCCCTCATTAGAGGTCTTTTGTTTGCCTCCTTTATTCAGAGTTTCATCATGACAACTGAAAGTGACATTTCAAAAGCTAAGAGGATTTTACATAACAGAACCCTTATTGTCATTCTTCATTTTCTTTCAATTCGAGCATGTTTGCTGCATTTTCATTCTGTAAGAGATCATGCAGCACGTCAGCACACAAAATCTTTTCCTTCCTGCTGGCAAGGTACATGAAGAGTAAGTCTCAGGGACAGAGAGTTATTCTTGTACAGAATACAGAAATGCCTTTTATTAAGGGAGGCTAATAGTCTATGCCAAAAAGCTAGTTTGACATGAACAGAGGAAGAAACTAAACAAAAGCTTATGAATTTTGTCATATAAAATGTCCATTGTGACAACAATGCAACAACACAGTGATGTAGAGAAGATGCAAAAGAAAGGTAACTGACTGCATTAACTGGCACAAAAGACCTACAACTATAATAGAAGTTTGGAGCTCGTGTCTCATCCATCATCTCTTAAACAGGTTGAGAAAAGGGCAGTTGGATGTGGTCAGAGCATGGAGAAAATTTTGGGAAAATACTTCTGAGAAGAGGAAGATTTTAGGCTTCTGCATTTCTCTGCAGATTCTAGCTTTATGATGTAAAGATCTCCATGACCACCAGTTTGATGCTCTAATAGGACTGAAAATGGGCAGCACACAGTAGTTTTGAACTAATCGAAGTCCTGCTGAGTCCTGTGGGATCTACTTTGCCCTTGCTCCACTTGCAAATTCTTTTCTGCTCTTCTGCTTCTTCTTCACTAGCAAAAAAGAAAAGTCTGACTGTTTAGTCAACAGCATAGGAGTAGATGGATTCTGTCTCATTATAAGAAGAAACAAGCCCAGAGTATTTCAGATTGAGGAAAATGAAGGAGGAACCAAAGTAAAAAAGAAAAATCTGTTTCCAGCCTGTTGTCAAGGCTCTGATAGTCTGAACATATAGACATTAACACATATGTCCTTTTAGGTCTTCTGTATTTCCGTTTCCCCCTCATTTTCTCTTTGAATTTGCCTTTGACTGTATTGCCAAATAGGAACAATGAATCTAAGTAGCAGAACTATCATATTCTTACTTGATACAATGATAGAAAGTATAACAGAAATCCTCAGCCTCTACAGGGAATTTTGATCTATTTTGATTTATTGCTCTTCACAGCCATCTTATGCTTAATGCTGCCTTCTCATAATATTCTTTGTCTGATCTGCATAACACATGTACACTTGCTCTGTAATTTTTCAAACTTGCATAAATGTGCTTGTATGCTTGCCATCTCAATCATAAATCTGAATCTTCTCTGTTTAATGCTGTAGTAAAATAGGATCATATTTTTGATATAGTCTACTAATACCCGCGATAATCAGATTAGCAAAAATTATAGTCTACAAGAGAAGTCCCTGATCAAAAATAATTTGTGCCTACTTTCCTTGATGACACTAATGTACTGACCAGGGAGTGAATCACAAAATAATAGATTGGTTTGGGTTGGAAGAGACCTTAAAGAACATCTGTTTCCAAGCACCCCTGCCATGGGCAGGGACACCTTCCACTTGACCAGGTTGCTCAAACTTCCATCCAACCTGGCCTTGAACATTTCCAGGGGTGGAGCATCAACAACTTCTCTGGGCAGCCTGTGCCAGTGTCTCACCACCCTAACAGTAAAGAACTTCTCCCTAATATCTAATCTAAAATTGGCTTCTTTTAGTTTAAAGCCATTTCCTCTTGTCCTGTTACTGCCCTCATAAAAAGTCCCTCTTCAGCCTTCTTGAAGAGAAGAGATAGAGTGAGGGGTGTGTTTTCTTCCTGTCCATTAGATATTTTTGGAGCATTCCTTAGTAGGGCATGATTCTTTATATTGCTACAGGTACTGGGATTTTCCCAGTTTATTTATAAAAATGGTCAGACAAATACAACCAGGCCTTGAAACTACTGTTTAGAGATCTTATTGATTAAGGATTTCAGGTTACAAAATGAATTTTGGTGTATGACAAGTACAACTCTAAATATACACAATATAACCAAAATTTTTGTTATGAAACAGTGTCCTGCAGTTCCCACTACAGTGTGTAAACACTATGACTCTTTCCAGGTGATCTTCAGTATCTTTCAAAAAATAGGCAGAAGAAAGCAGTAGATAAATCTAGCTTGTCATAATACATTTTATATATTTTTGGGGGGGCTTTGTTTAGTAGTTTGGGTTTTTTTTCTTTCTTGTTTGTTTTTTTTTTCTACTTTATTTTTTTAGTAGTCTAGTCCAAGTCAGCCATTGACCTCAGATTAATGCTGGCTAACAAAACTCTAATTATCCAGGGAACACATCTTTGTTTCCTTCTAGTTAACTAGAAGACACTCAGTATTCTCGCTTTTCATTCAGCATTTTCCATTTACAAGAGATGTTTTCTATCTGAAATTTAGGCACTTGGACATGTATAATTAGTGGAGATGCTTGGATTTCATTTAAAGAAAAGGGTTCAGGTCTTTCAATGGACTGGTACTGAACTATGTAATTTCAAATGCATCCCAAAACTTCAAAAAGACAAACAAGCAGCAAAGAAATTTAGAATTTATTTATTTTCATATAGATGGACATATATTGCAATATCTATTACAAATAAATGACAAGCATCTATTATCAATATATTTTATATTTTATATATATTATATATATTTTTAAGACTGGTCATTGAAAAAAATTATCAATCCTTTCATGTAGTACATGAAACAAAAATCAAGACCTTATAAAACATGTCCTCGTCTTTTTACCTTGTTTTGTAAATCATAATTTTTTATTTTTTTAGTTGCTGTTTATCTATGTATCTCTTCTTTTGCTTTCTTCACTGATTGCCTGACTATGGAAACTATCTGGAATTGTTTATCTCTATCTCACTCTAATTAAGTCTTCTAACATCTCTTTTAACAAATCTGATTTGTGCTGGTATACATAAAAACTGAAAAAGTTTGGAAGTAGTTGTTTGAAAAAGTGTGTCATTATATATGATCATACACAGCTCTGCTTTTCCTCTGTATATTTTGCCTCAACAGGGTTGCATTTCACTCAGACTGTGCTACCTCAGTTTAGATTCCTCCTCAGATTCTCTCTGAACCTAGTTTCAATTTTTTTCTCAACATTTTGCTGTTGCACACTGCTTTTCCACTCAGGTTTATTTTTTAACTGAATCAATATGGCAGCAATCTGCTTTACTCTTCAATGAGTACTATGTTTATAAATACTGAACTACCGAGTCAGAATGAGAAGAACTTTTCCCTGTTTAATTGATTATGCTGCTTTCAGTGGTATTTTATTTCTACAACAGTGATATTATTTTCCAATGCAGGAGTAGTGGCAACTTTAAGCAACTGCATTTTGTGAAGAGATTTTATTTTATATATAAATTTCTAAGTCTGGGAAAAAACCTCTGGTGGATTTACAATTCATTCAAATTTCTTTTTCCACCGTCCTTGGTTGTTAATATATTCCTCAAGCAATTTATATGCAAATATCTATTGAGACAAAGGAGTGAGGTAAACAGACAAGCTACACCACATACATTACAGTATATTCTCTTAAAAGTTCTCCTTTCAGCTAAAGCAGTAGAAAGAAGTAGCAGCATCAATGTCCTTGATGTAGGACCTGTTGCTCTGTTTCCACATCACTGCATTAGAGAGCAAACCAGGGGGCATGCAGAGCTTTTGGTCAGGTGAACTGTGTTATCTTTGTATGTCTGTACAAGCTCTCAAGCCACCTTTGGTCAGTCCACACGGCAGCTGTGGTCACCTGCATGAGCCACATCGTCCCTACAGGCTGCATAACCCTAATGCAGTTGGGTTTGGGGTTAGCCCATATAATCTGTACTTAGTGCCTGAGCTATTTTTGATCTAGCTTACCACGGCTGCAATCACACTTCTGATTGCTGCAGGCTCATGGCTCTTCACTCTCATTCTATAAGGTAAAATGCTGAACAGATTTCTTAAAGCAGTGGGATAAAGGGGAAGAGAAACCTCTAAGGTTTGATTCTCATGAAAAATATAGGAAAGAGATGAGACTAAGACTTCGGAATTTCACAGAATCATAGAATATTATGAGTTGGAAGGGACTCACACGGATCAAGTCCAACGCTTCAGTGGATGGCCTATATGGGGATCAAACCCTCAACCCTGGCATTATTAATACTGTGCACTAACCAACTGAGTTAATGCACCAATACACACAAGTTATTTTCACATCTATATCGTATCTGTGCACATAAAAGATCAAAATATGCAACTCAACATACTAAAATGATCTGTGATTCACGGACAAAACAGAAGAAACACTGATCAAGTTTCGCAGAAAAAACAAAACAAAACAAAATATAATATTCCAAATTTTGTCAGCTTTGAGAACTACAGAATATGCTCAGCTTTGCATATACTGTTGCTGAATCTGCAATGAAAAGGACTATTCTTTTGTTATATTTTTTTCTCCTTTGCCCAGCTGGGGAGGGAAGTGATGGAGCAGCTCTGGTGGGCACCTGGCATCTGGCCAGGTTCAACCCACAAGGGCACTACAGTTATATAAGGTCCCCCATTTCACAGACTTTTTTGTCATAAAAAGAGAACTTTTAAATGTTCATTGTGCCTCAAATGTGTATAAGGATTGTGAACTTTACGAACAGGATGAAAAAATTGGTTTGGATTGGACAGATACAGACCAGCTTAGGTGCCCAGGCTTCCTTACCTGCCTGGCCTTCAGCTTCCAGCCTGAAAGGCTTGACCCAGGTGTCCCCAGTTTCCAAAGTCACAGCATCCACCCCTGTGCAGATGGAAACCTGAAATACTGTCTGCTGCCTGTCTTCAAAAACAGGAATTAAATCTGTGCATGCGGTAAGCTGAATTAAAGTCTACTGTGTAGAGGAAATTATGGCAGAAAAGGAACATAATATCTTCCCTGAAGCTCCTATGCACAATCCTGTATATGGCTGGGGAAATGATGACACTGAACTATCCCTGAACAGGCTGTATGAGAAAGTACAGTGAAGTAACAACAGTAAGCCGATGGGAAAGCACCATCAGGTAACAACGGTAAGCGGATGGGAAGGTACATTAAAGTAGCAAATAAATAAATAGATGTTCAGGGAAAGTATAACACAGTAGCAAATAGGTAGAGAGGACATGACTAGACTAGGCTGCTAGGCTGCTCGTGCCAAGGGGTGGGGGAAGATGACATAAAAGCCTGTGAAACTAATCCATAAGTAACAAGTAATATGTGGACAGTACTTAATAACCAATTGTATGCTTGCTAGATTCGCGTGATCACTGTAACAAACCCTATAAAATATGTATACTTTGATACAATGAAAACAATGTTAGAGATACAATGTTAGAGATTCGCTCATGGCTCTATGAGGACTCCTTGAATACTCGGCAAAGATCTGCTGTCCGGACAAGATTTCTCCCATTACTACTGCTTGTCTTATCTCCATTGACTTCAACAGGAGGTTGCACATGTACACGTTGGCAGCTACTGCTTCAAGAATCAGAGATTTGATCCCTGTTGTTCTGTTTTATGTTAACTTCTGGCTCCTGAAATGTCTTCTCCCCCATGTAACAACTTTTTCCTCAGAGTCCTACCATCTTCAATCATTTCCATAAGTGGTTCCTCCTCCTCCATCTGTCCTCCTGGAACTAATGGTTTGCTAAAAAACTTTTCACTCCAAATCCTTATGTGATTAGCAGCTCAGGGAAAAAAAAAAAAAAAAAAAAAAAAGGCAGGTTTTGCCAGATACATGACGTTTTATCACACATCACTTTGATAAAGATTTTTACCACATCTGGCAGTTCAGAATATGCAGGAATATTTCTGCTTCAATTGAGCAAATTCAGTTCCAATCACACTTAAGCATAAGAAAGAAATAGGCATGGAACTACTACTCTGTTCTTTACTTAAACATAGAAAGTGTGCATCTCAATTTCTCTGTAATGAATACCAACTAAAATGATTCACATAAAGTTAGTGGAACAAATTTTTTTTTTCAATAATCATGTCTTTAAACATATGCTTTACCCTTACCATTTCCTTTTTAAATAAACCAAATATTTTAGGAAAAAGAAAATAAAATCATGATGAGAAACTATCGGACCATTTCAAACAAATAACAGAAGTTACAGAACAAAACCGATGTATCTAAAACATTTTTAATTGCAAATGTAAACATCAGAGTTGCTGTTTGCAAATAGAAATATCCCAATGTAAACGTTAAAAGATTTGCCATGTGAATAGTTCTAAATGCACCAATAAGCTCATTAGGTGGATCAGAAACTTTCATTTTGCCATCAGTCTTTATTAGTTGCAGTTGAGTTCTGGTATAGAATCACGGTAGATTAATTCAGCTCAGGTCACAGGTATTTACATGCTTGAGCACTTTGTCATGTAGATAGATTAATCCACTTGCAAAAATTCAAAATCATGCTTATAGGAGAGGTTAAAAACTCCAACCATTTTACATCACACATTGCAAGCACAAGTTACAAACTACTGAAGACTCCAAACTAATGTAATATTTTCTGTTTCTCCTTTTCTAATAAATATATGTATGACAGAGCTAATTACAAGAAATGTAATCAGCAACCCTTCCCAAAATTATACTTTTTTAAAGTAGAAAAAAAAATGTAGACTAACATTTGGGAAAGAAAGAGGACTGCTTCAGGAAGGAAACTCAAATACATATACCTGTCATCCTGCTGCTGTATTGGAAGTTAGAGCCATGTAAGTGATTGGATGACTGAAAGTTTTACATATTTATTTCCTGGAGTCATTGTTTCTGTTCAATAGCTACTCCCTGTACATGAAAACAAATATTACCTTCAGTAGACATGGAAACAAATGTCACCTTTATTAGTCTTTCCTCAGGGTTACAGTCTTCTTAGCATTGAACAGGCTGCTTCCGTTCTGGTTGCAGGGTACTGAGGCCTGCACACAATAATATTGCCTTAGAAGCTCCCCAACATAATGGACTAGTAGAAAAGACTGATAACTTCAAATTAAATATTGAAGATAGATTTTTAAATTGAATTAATATAAAATTATTTTTCAATGCATTATTTTTTTTGTAAGAACGTTGGGATGATGATATATTACTTTGGTTTTTAGCCTGTCAATCCAGGGTACATAAAATGCCTGTTTTTATTTTAAGTTAGTAAAATATTTTATTGACACATTAATACCATAGATAAAGAAAAGATGACTTGTATAATTTTGCTGGTAGTATTCAACTGTTAGATTTTTTTCTTTAATGAAGTGGATGGATACAACTTACACTAGATCTCACTGGTGAAATAGCTGATTAGTACATGAATGAAAGACTTCCAAGTAAAGGGCACAACAGCTGAAATCCTAGTCCAGAAGAGGATCAGATACTAAGCGAAGTTAAAATTTCATCTGGTCAGTTTCCTCCACAGTTACCACTGTCTTTGTAAAAAAAAATAAGCTCCTAAACAGCAGCTTCATTTGCAAAGGAGTTTTTACAAAAGCTGATGAATTCCAATGATGCCTGATCAAACTCTTTTCTGAGTAATTGTAAGCTGTCCTCACACATTTGAATTAACCTTTTTAAATCATACTTTCATTTTTCTCCTTTTTGTAAACAACTGTCTTACTGTATTGTCATGCATAGAGTTTTGCATGACAGTACAGTAAGACAGTATTTTGAGTGCAATGACTGTCATCTGCCTGTTCATTCCCTTTAGCATCTGTACAAGTAAAGATAGTTTTCCATCAGATGATACAGTAAGAAGATAAATCCAGCCAATTTTTTACTTCCAACAGCAATCAATACAAGCTCAAGAAAGAATTTATAGTAGGAATCTCCTGTATATAAATATCTCTCTTTGGGGATACATTTTCTGATAATGTATTTTTTCAAACTCTAATATCATCAGTCTAAATCTAAATTTGGAGCAAAGCAGCAACCAGATGATCAACTGTATAATACCACAGGGAATGTGGCTTTAGTGCATATCTCTTCATTCTGCTAACAAAATCCAGCATTTTTTAGGAGATCTTTGTACTTTCAAAGGCATGAGAAAACTGAACAACTGTTTCAGCCTCTGATGTAATTGCTGAGGTCGGTGATCTTCAGACTAGAAGTCCATTGAAGACAGTGACTAAGTTTGCAACAGCTCTGTTATCAATAGGAGAATGATAAGCTATGTAAACAAAAAATTGGAAAGTCCGGAAAATAGGAAGCATATCTCTAAGAAGCGAAGCCTGAGTAAAATTGGATTAATGACAAATAAACAAAAACCCCTCAGATCCATGAAAAATAGTAAATCTGAAATATTCTTTTTCAAACATAGTATTTGTAAAGTTACTCCAGAAAATGGGAGCTATCTTGTGTCTCTGTGGTCTTGACTTCTCTTTTGAAATGCAAAGTGCTTCATAAGCATTGCTTGAGTGTGTTTATGCAAAAAACTGCTTTCTTGCAATTCTTACCAGCACAATGACAGTCTGTTCAGAAAATTTGTTATTCAAAGTAGACAATATTATGGTCCATGTGTTTTGTTTTGTTTTGTTTCTCTGTTGTTTTGGATTGTCTGTTTTGATTTGTTGTTGGTTTGGTTTTGAGAAAAGGCAAAGGGTGTAACAACTATAAGGTATAACCAAAGAAGATATATCACATCTTTCCTGTTCCTGTTGTACCTGAGAATGTAGACAGAGAGTTCCAGCCTTCTAACTCACAGATTCCAAGACATGCTGTAGGTCTGCATGCCACAAACATGAGCTAGAAAAACAACAAAAAGCCATTTCTGTTGAAGCCAGTTGATATCTGTCCATTTTCTGCAATGTACTAATTGACAAGTGAATGAGAGGAATGTGCAATGATCAGCAAGTGAACATTGAGAGATATTAGTTATTTAGCTTAAATAAATGTTATATAGAATGAATTACACAATTAAAATACTGTGTGTTTAGTATTCTGTCTGCCTTAGCATGAGTAACTTGGTTTGATGAAGCTGTGAACTTACACCTAGGTATGATTTTGGCTGGAATAGATTATATGAATATGCATTCATAGTAAGTTTCCTAGTAGCTAGTACAGTGATTTACTTTGTCTTTAGTATGAGAAAGACATTGAAACACACTGATGGTTAGGTTGTTGATGAGTAGTGTTTAGCCCAGATCCACGGCTCTTTTAGTTTCCCATGTTCTACCAGAGAGCAGGTGCAGCAGTGCTGCAAACAAGACACTAGAACTGCCAGCAGAAGCTGTAACTCCATGAGATGAGAACACTGGACAGCCTTCCTGCACAGACAAATTGAAAGAATCCAAGAAGTTGTTAAACGATCTCAAAATCACCATTAGAACAAGAAAAGCATGCAAGGTGTGGGAAGACTGCATGAGGGGTGGGTGTAGAATTCATAAGGGTATCATTACCCGGGGATCTCTTTGTTCTGTGTCCCACTCTGGAGGCACCCAGCTTGAGATGATCTGCTGCTGTAGCATTCTGTTGAATTATTTGTATTTATGAATCCATTACCAGAGACTCTGCTACGGGAAACCTAAGGTCAGGCCCAAAGAAGAAGGAGGGATGTCCATGAGTGAGTATGCGTGTGAGCAAGGAATCGGCGCCCTGGATCCTCCTGCTGTGAAGGGACTCTGGTCTTAGCAGTTAAAGTTTCAGGTGATGTGTGTGTGTGACTCCTTGAATAGTGTGAGGATGCTCAGGCAGCAGCTTCTCCTTTAACAGTGAAACAGGTGCCAGGTTGTTGGATCCCAGAAATCTGGAGTTTTTGAGCTTTCTGTGCTTTCAGGCACAGACCTCCTGTAAAACACTGCTTTTGACCTGAGGCCTTGGAGATGGCTTCTAAATATGAGTGGTGAAGTAGAAATCACAGGTGTGTAGTGAATTAGAAGTGTGTGGTTTCACAGGGTGATGGGTTTTAAATTAGAGGTTTTTATAGTATAGTAATAGGCATAGGACAAGATGAAGATTTTTGAGTGTTATCTCTTTCTTTGTTCATCTTTCTTCTTCTTCCTTCTTCTTCATAGTTTTCAGGTAATAGTTTCTGGTTGGTCAGTTTGTGTCACTTTAAGGGTCATGCGAATGTAGTTATTGGGTCAAAAGTATAAATAATATAGGTGTTAATTCTCTTTTAGACTGCTTAGCCTTAAATGGCCTTGTAGCAGTTGCCTCTGCAGCCATTTTCCCTACTTTTAGCAAGGAGCTGGAAGTGCTGTCATACTTTCTGTACTTTCTGATAAAATATAATAAACATCCAAGCCCGAACATGAATAAAAACTGTTTAAACCATGTTTCTGTTAATCCTGGCTCTGAGTGAAGACAGATGAGTCTGATTGACAAACCACTAATTACGTGGTGCAAAGCCCCTGTACCTCTGGCCACACCAGGTGAATGTGTCTGTATCTATATATATATTTAATTGAAATGCTCCATCAAATTTTACTCCATCAGCCAAGCATACTAAGATAATTTTCTCTTAATCATGCATAACGTAATATTTCTATGCATTGTATTATTTAATATTAATCAATTCCATATCATTTCAAAATGCAAACATGTTTAAATTCATGGTGAAAAATAATTATTGTAATTCTTGTGCAGTGACCTTCCACACAGAGATGTTAGTATGTACTAAATAATGATTTTAACCTCAGAAGAACTTCTGTCAAGTACTAAACAGAGAGAAGACAAGTGAATTGTTCAAGTTCATATAGAAATAGAAAGCTAAGAATAGAAATCCAGGAATAGAATTCATGGGACAGAGTAACAGATCTAATTGAGGCAGAAACTTGGCCAATTCTTCCAAACAGGTTTCTGTGGTTGACAAGAATTATTGATTTCATCTGTTTATTTGTTGCTAGTAATAAAATATGTCATTTTGAAAATGCTTCTCTATTTAAATTGATAGAATAGTGAACTGAAGAGGGAAGTGTGACCTCATGTCAGTTTTATGAAGCAAGCTCTAGGTAGCTAGGGTGTGTTGTAGGGTTGGCCTCTGGGAGGATGCCAGGAGCTACCCCCATGTCTGACAGAGCCAGACCAGCAGGCTCCTTGTCAGACCTGCCACGGCCCAAAGCTGAGCCCATCAACAGCTTTGGCGGCATCTCTGTTATAACCTATTTAAGAAAATGTAAAAAACACTGAGCAACACCTGTAAGAGAGAGAAAACCCAGCAAACACCAAGGTTGGAGAAAAAAAGTGAGGGAGGAGGTGCACCAAGCTCCAGAGCAGAGATTCCTCACTTCCATGAGCCTGTAGAAAACCACAGTGTCTCAGACATCTACCATGCAGGCCATGGACAACTCCACACCAGAGCAGATAGAGATCCCACAAAGGAAGCTGTGACTCATGAAGAGCTCCAAAAGAAGTCATCTCTGGGCAGGACCTTGCAACCTGTGGAGAAAACCTCATGTGAAAGTAGATTTTCTGGCAAGAGGGACTTACACTGGAGCAGCCTGTTCATGAAGGACTGCATGCCTTCATGCGGGGCAGGGAAAAAGGATAATAGGTGAAGTTCAGCTTGAGAAAATAAGAGGGATGAAAAGAAGATGATTTTACTTTTGTTCTGATGTATAACTGTCCTACTCTGTTATTAATTTGCAATATAGTAAATACATTTCCCCAAAATCAAGCCTATTTTACCCATGGTAGTAAGTGGTGAGGGATCTCTTTTCTTGCCCCGTGAGGTTTTTTTCATCTTTCTCCTCTTGCTCCACTGAAGGGGGTGAATGATAGAGAGGTTTGGTTTAATTTCCCAAACTGTTATTTCTGCTCCTGTATGAATGCTTTAAAAATAAATATGAAATCTCTTTCTGGATCTTGCAGACTTTAACTGAGGTTAGGCATATTCCTTCTTGGATTTCATTCCACTGAGATAAAGTGACTCATGTGAAATCAGATGGTAGCAAAATGATGGAAGATGGCAACAAAGGAAAAAAATCCCCCTCAGCTGTAAACATTTCTGCTTAAGCTCAATTATTTTTTCATTACAGATTAATGTGAGCATTCTTAAGTATCACTTTGGAAGGTAAATCATGATATTATCTGTGATTTCCAGCACAGTGTATTATCTTGAAATGATCGGCTCACGGTATAGTTGATGCTGCCTTTTGCATTTTTCTTGTGTCTGGGCTTTGGTGTCTAGGAATTTGGTATGTAGGAATTCCAGTGTAGAAATTTGACTGATATAAGCAAGAACCACACAATTGTTTACACTTTATGAAGGTCAGAGCTGTTCATGATGACAAATTACACACTTCTTTTCAAATGAAACCCAAACTGGAAAAAAAAGATTGATTGCATGTCAGAGTTAAAATAAGTGGCAGAGGCCTGAGTTGAAATACTCCTCTACTTCTTGGAGCAGGAAGAAATACATTCACTCCACCATATAAACTTTCATATCTTAGATCTATATGTGTCATCAAAACTGTTCATAAAGTGAAGAGCTTTTCATTTGTGAGCAAAAAAACCCACATTTTGTGTTTGTCTGGTAAGTCTTACCCTAAGAAAATCAACAAAAAGCTGCAGAAGATATTTTCTTTCTGTCTTACAGTGACTTCTGAACTGCTCCCGGAATATTTTTCGTCACATCATTTCATCACAACTTTATGCACAGGTTGAGCATAAAGTTTGAATCTAGCCTGTAATGATAGTCTCAAAGACAGATGTGTAAATATTTCTCATTTACTCCGCTTGGAACAAAAATTTTTTTTAAAAATTAACATGGTTTAGAAACGGATCATTAGTGTAATAGCAATGAGCCCAACAGAAAGTCCAAAATATCATATAATATACTGAATGCCAGCTTCGAAGTAGCATGAAATTAATCTAAATAAGATGAACTCTTACTTTCACTTATGCCGCTTTAAAATTATTTACATTTCCTTCTGTGTTAATGAGATCAGATTTATAAAACCTGAGATAAACCTGGAAAGTGAAATGAAGGGGGTGGCGTTCAGTTAGATATGCTATTCACATGCAGGGGAAAAAAGCACACAAGAATGCAATAGAACAGGATGAGAAGCAATTTTGTCAGTGAGATAGTTTCATCAGATAACCAACAATCCTGAGGATGGATGACTCACACCAGATCCTTTTGAGATCATTAAATTTTCCCTGAATGTGATAGGCACACAGTTTCTATGAAGTTTCAATTAAAAAGTAACTTTTAAAATTATGTCAAAAGTAATAATAATTTTTATTTTATAAGAGCATCTCATGTTAGGAACTTCACAGAAATGGAACACTGTCAATCTCTGTCCTGAGAATCTACAAACCACATGCAGCTGGTGATGCTCAACCAATGCAACAAACAACTTGCGTATGCAGCAAAGATATGAGAACCAGTAGAGGATGATACAGACAAAGAGATAGTCTAGCAAGATTATCTGTGAAGCAGACTTAATGGATAGAAGAAAAACTGTAGCTGGTAGAACCAGGGTGTGGTGCAGCAAACAGAAATATTATAACAAACTGGAAATTTGAATTTCTTACTGCAGTTATTATTTTACACACACACGTAACCAGGCTATAAGAACAAGCAAAGGGTCAAAGATGATGCTCAAGACGTAGCCCAGACACTGATATTCTCCCCATTGACAGAGAGAAAGAATTACTTACAAGAGCTTGCGTAAGCAGGACCCTCATTTTACTACCCTGTTTCACCAGACAGCATCTAGAACTTTATAACACAAATAAGTTTTAGAAAGGGAAACTGAAGCAATTACAAGTCATCACTCATCACTACTTACTCTACACATGGAAGAACAACCATTAATTTATTCAACATTTATCTAACTTCATCTCTCTGTTTCTCTAAGAAGCATATTTCCAAATGCCTATGGAAGCATTTTAGTGTGGTTTAGGGCATTTGTATATTTTTAGTGCTGTTGTTGATAAGAATTGCATAAATACTGCAGTTTCCCTGCAAATACCTAGCATGTAGATCAGAATCTTTTAAACTACACATGTGAATTAAAAGGATATTAGCAGATCACAAATTATTTTGGTTTATATTCTGCAGCGACGTCCCAGATTTATGCAAATTTCAAACTGCAAACCTCCTCAGAATCTGTCAAAAATGGAAAAACTACACTATCTGTTTCCAAACAAAAAAACTTTTGGTAAATAAGTTCTCTGAAGAATGAAGATTTTTTTTTTCTCAAAAAGTCACTTTATTTTAAAATAATTTCAAGGCCTTCTGATTACTGACCATTCAATTGAGAGATTAGAGAACAATTAGAGAATTATTTTCATGATATGAATTCAGTGTCAAAAACAAAACTCTCTCTTTAATAAATAAAATTAAAAGTTATGCAACTAAAGGAAAACTTTCATTTCACTTTTTACGAAGCAATTACTTTGGTCATCTCAAAAAAAAAAAAAGAAAAAAAGGAGAATAGGGTCCCTTTTGCCTCAGGTATCTGCCTCACAACAGATTTCTTATTTATCTTTGAGTACATTACTTTGATTGTAATGTACCATTTGCAGTCATTTCTCATTAATACTTTTTAAAAAAGTTTATCTATGAAGTTATTGCAGTGGAAATTATCTTAAAATCATCCTAAGATAATAGTTTCTTCTTTGCAGTACACAAAAAGGTTTTTGTATATCAAAACTATTAGAAGATTTGAGATTGAAATAATTAAGTGAAGGAAACCACACATAAATGAAAGAAACTTCATTGAAATGGGTCTTGAAAGTTTTAGGTGAGCTGTCTTTCTGAGGAAATTGGCATCTTTTATCAAGTTCATTTTCAGCCAAGACATTTCTTCAAATTTGTTTTTGTAAAATGTCGGTGTTGAGATTTGGTCATTCAGGTAAATGATGAAGAAAATGACCTAGCCTAGAACAATAGGTTCCTTGTTTAGTCCAAAGTATCCAAGAACCATGAAATTATAACTAGTAGTTATTGACCTTAACAATATCTATTAATAACAATAAGTAAAAAGAAAATGAGTCACTATTGGTAACAATGTTGAGAGAACAGTGAAATGCAAGACCTCTTTTTACACTGTCAGATTTCTGAAAAAACTGATAATGGACTAAGTGGTTCTGTGAAGCATTCGAGATATAGCAGACCCACTCTTTACAAATAAATGGTGAATGGGATGTAAGACATATGTACAGAACAGACCAGGGTGTTTTAGGTCAATTAAACTAGTGAAGGTAGGAGTAATTATAAATTAATTTTATTTTAACGTTTTTCAATTTTCTTGAAACTTTGTTTTACAAGGTAATAATTCATGGTTTGTTTTTTTTTTTTTTTGCCAGTGAAGGAGATTTCAGTTGGAATTAAATAATTTCATACTAATTTTTTTTCCATTTAAAAGAATTATATTGTTGCTACGTAGATGAATAAAGTGGAAAATGTGACCATTAGTTGAGTTAACTCTCAAAAATTCTATCACAGTGCGCCATAAAGGAAGAGCTCTGTAGCTGATCTCTATTTAACATTCTAGAATGCACAAGTCTTCCAAAGATCCAGCATCCTATTCTGTATTTACGTACTAGCCCCATGTAGATGTCCTGGATACCCTAGGAAAACAAAATAAATTATAACCTCTGCATCTGCCTTTAATGTCCATTGGCTGTGATGGCAGTTTATGTATCTTAGTGACAGCTGAACCCTTTTTAATGAACAATAAATCTAAGTATCTTAATCTTCGAATGCCAGTTCAATTTCAATTTCTAAAGTATCCATTCCAATTTTGTTTTATTATCTGCTGCTTTATGTTGAATTGTTCCTAATCATCTGAAAGAGATTACTTTGCTTTAGCTAGAAAACTCCAAACAAAGATATTTATTTTAATGCTGTTAGTTCATTATTTCTGGTTTTTCTTCCTGCACAATTTTCAGGGCTTCACATTCCATCTCTATCCTAATCATAATTTCTGAAAAAATAGCACACTTTACAATTGTTACTATACATTTCTTTTCTTGTTTTGTTTTGTAAGGGTTTTCACTCTATTTGGAGGTGGAATGCATCTCTGCCTTCTGAATGGAAGTCCCAAAGCTGCCTCCTCAGCTTGACTAGTCTCTGGTTTGTTCTTCACCTTTACTGTCACTGCATTACATTCACCTCCAAAAACTTGCTACTGTCTTCACTTATGTCTCTCTTTGGACTATCACTCTCTGTTCTTTTAAATACATTCTTTTCCTTGGTAAATATACCTTTCCAGTCATCCTAGAAATAATATTTATGATTTATATACTTACGTATTGATAAAGTTTTCCTAGAGACTCTGACACAGCTTTCTAACAAATAAAGTGGACAGTCTGACAATAAAGATCTGATCTCAGAAATTATCTCTGAAATAAAGTTGGAGACTTGTTTTTACAGACTTGGATCCAAAGCACCTAATTCAGCCTTTTTCAAACTGAGTAAAGATGGGCAACCAGACTTTCTTAGGTGGGAACAGAAATAAGGCTGGGAGAACGGAACTGAGTGTTATAGGAAGAGAGCCATTATCCTGTACATCTGCAGTCAAGTGGTTTCATTAAAATTTGCTCCTTATTCCTGGTGTTCTACCTCAACAGGGAAATACTTTGCAGTTTATTAGACTCCTGTTTCTCCTGAGAGACACAGAATATCACTGGGCTTGTCTTTTCAAAGCAGTATCAACATTTCCTCTTGGGAGAAAAGACCATTTTCACTCCCTCAAGTGAGCAGCACTTGAAATCAGTTCTGATTAGTGTTCTCCCTGTTTCATCCAGGTTCAATTAGTGAAGGATATTGAACCTGTGAATTACCTGTCATCCAAAGCATCATGGTATGTTTACAAAAGCAAATAGTCTATATTATAAGAGTATTGTGTATGAAAATTGTTCTACTTATTAATGGGGCTTCTTTAAGAGCATCCCAGTACAAACATTCTCCTGGAAATAAACCCTAAGGTTGTTTCGCCTTGCAGTTTATGCTTTGATTTCCATACATCACCATTACCCTTTCAAAATGCCACTAGAATACAGAATATTTTCACTGCGGCTTCAGGAGTCTTTCACTGCAGAAAAATTACTTCGAGCTCATGGTAAGAGAGGAATTTTAAGATGTCTAGTGGATTTTTTTACCAGAGAGTCTGTTTTCCAATCTGACTCTCCACATAGTATCAATCTCTTCATGGAAGAAGGGCAATTGCTTCATGTTTTAAAAGATGTCTGTAACGCAGTGAAACAGTGGCTGTTTAAGACTAGATTTTTCTTATGGGCAAGGAGCAGGAGACTGAGGCTACCTTTAAAACCCCATTTGCCTGACCACACAGAGTAAGATTTGAATGCTGTGCAGCCAAAATTTATGAAAAGACAGGACAGAAACAAAAAAGGATAAATTGGTAGAGTAAGTTTAACAGGAAGAAATTGAACACTTGGGAGAGGGTATGTGCTTTGGCTTTCTGTTTTTCTGTCTCGATAGAGTAAAAAGGACTATTTTTGATTTCTCGAAGCTGTTTATGAGACAGGTTTGTCATTCATTTAAGTTACATTTAATGCCTGAATCTGTTTTTTATGTATGTGAAGCTGACTGCTGTGTTTGCTAACATACTCCGTAATCAATGCCCCCATTACTCAGTATTACAATAAAAATAATTAACACAAATTACTACCCTGTGCAGTTCTCGACATCTATTCATGTGTCTGTAGAGTGCAGAGTGGTTCATATGTACCTCTGTAGCAAGTCAGCTCATTATTGGCTGTGACCAAAAAGTCACGCGTTGGTATTTTCCACGATATAGCTGCAACACCATGTATGCCCATCTTCAATATTTTTTGTAGGCCCATGGCCACAAAATCAAGCTATTCTTCTCTACTTAAAGAGGGATTGATAAACCATCAGATATTTTAAAACCATTTATGTACCAAAACGTGTAAAATAATGCCTACCGGTATTTCAAAACCACACAGAATCCTAAATGTCACTGACTCTACTGTGGGATTGATGCTTAAATTCCTGAAAATTGTAGTAGAATTCTACCTACCTCAAGTACCTAAATTCCTTTGAAAGTCTGGCCTAAGGTTTTTTAAATCACATTGCATTACTTGTTAATGATTTATAGTGCTGCAAATAATCAAGATGCATACAAGTTTTTAATGGCATGGATTTATTTTCTTTGCATCAGTGCATCACTAATTAAACTAAAGGATAAAGAGGCGCAGAAAGGTACCATCAGTAGAATAAATAGATTTTCTTAGAGTATTCTGTATGATAAATACATCTACAGTGTTTTATTACTGTCAGTATATTTATGAAAATTAGCTTTTAACTTTCTAAATAAAATAAATTGATTACTAATTATTTTATTTTTAACTCACATTTTTAAATAAAGTAAGAACTATAACAATGTAATATTAACTACAGTAACGATTATTTTTCAGTTATTGTTACTCTGATTTATTACAACAAGTTTTTTTTTTATATATTAGAAGATGGACAGTGGAGTATCTGCACTTCAAAATCAATTACTCCCCAGTGATGTTTGAAAATTCCCACCAATCAGAGCAAAAATGTGTAGCAGAAATGTAATAATTTGAGTTTTCAACCTCATCCAGTGCCTCTAAGCCTATAGAGGATGTGGAAATTTGGCTTCCTTTAGTCTTCTTTCCTTATTAGCCATAAAATATCAGGCCTTAAACATCGTCTTCAAAGAATTCCTTATTATGCCTTTTTGATTGTTGTGATATTAGCACACATAATAAGTTGCTGAAAAATTCTGTACTAACATTCTCAGGAATGCAAGAGCATATTCAATCACTTTGCTACATCAGATTTGAGACTTTACAAGAAACAGACACCAGACTTACAGAGCAGTGTTCTGTATTTTAATGGTAATATCTTGTTTTAATTAAAAAACTTTTTGGGGGGAGAGAGCAGATATTAAAAATTGCTTTACAGCAAATTTGGCAAGAAATAGATAACTTTAAAAGACACATTTTTCCTAAAATAATATTCAAGTTTTATGTACTCACCAAAATCACTGTAAGCTTAGCAAGGTGGGTTTTTTAATCTTTTGCACATATTTTAATGAGAAAAGTAACACACATTTTTTGTGCATTTATGTGCTTATATGGATTTAATTAAACATAATTAAATGGTTAAAGAAAAAGTATATGATACATAGAATTTTCTTTCATGCCTTTAAATTCATGGACCTGCTCCCTATTTAGGATACAGGTCAAGTTTTATGTTCCTCACCTATCAGAAAGGCAGACAGGATGGTCAGCTTCTCTGGCACATGTGAATCCTTCTGGTTGTTTAAATTGGTATTCGCACTTTTGCAGAGCAAAACTGAAATGTTATGTAGGTAATATCAATACTTGCAGATGAAATTGTTAGTTGTCATTATTAATATAATTTTCATATTTTCTCTGTAAATGTGTTTCAACTCTCATCAAGATTCCTGCAGTGCACTAAACAGTCATATTCTTCTTGTAAGAAATACTGAATATGTTGTGTGCTTTGCTACAAATGAAAAAAAGAATCTAAAAAACCAGACATTTGAGTATTTTTTTTCTCAGTTGAACACTTACCAGTAAAAAATATTTTTCTATTAAATGAAGAAGCATAACACAAAAAAAATTAATCCAAGTTCTGTCAAACAGGACAAAAGAAAAACAAGTTATTTAAACGCCAATGAATTGTAAAGAAAGACTTTAAAAAATAATTACTACTTTAAAGTAGCTAATTATTCTGCAGAGGCATCTCACTTTCCCATGAGTCTTCACTGATTTCTGAAATAACTTCTACGTCTCTGTCATGGAGGTTTTAATCCGAAAAGGCTACTGCAGGGCAGTTTTTGTATTGTAGGGGTTTGGTTTGGTTTGGTTTTGGTTGGGTTTTTTTTTTTGCCACTACATATTTCACTGCTCACAGCAAATCACCTTCTGGATTTGTTGAAGCTCAGATGCAAAGTTCAGCACTCTGCTGTTCGACTGTCCCATTGTGAACTATTTACAAGGTCTTGACCACAGAATCACATCAAGGACAGGACATTTGAAAGGGTTCAGTTTTTCTCTTTACCCTTAAAAACTTCCAAGTTTCTTACATAATTTATTCCATATACTTATGTATATTCCATATTCATGGAATATGGAATATTCCATGTCGGTGGTTGGTAATAGGGACTATGTGCATCAGCTGTTCTTCTTGCCTAGGTAAGAAGCTTGTTCTTCTTACTATGTTACTAGTATCTCATTTTATTGTGTGTTTGAGAGAGAACTAATCTTTTTTTTTTCCTGGAAATTCTTTGATCTGGAGACATAGATACTACCATACTGTTATAATAGCACTAGAAATGCTAGCCAGTGCATTAAAAAATGCTGTTATATACTAACTTATTTGACATAAAGCATCCGATAGCTCTTGGTTTGAGGCTGATTAAACCAATAAATCATCTGTCCACACATCTACATTTAACACTTGCAGTTACACACTTCTTCATTTTGAAGCTAGAACATTTCTAGCTGTGGTCTTCATGTGCAGTGATCATTTCCCATGTTCATAAGATCTTTAATAATAACAGGTTATTTTAAAATATGATCACAGTTGATAATGAGGCAGTGCTCAATGAGGAAAGAACATACATATGAAAAATAATTTTGGCTTAAAGTTGAAGCTATTTTGTTAAATATGTGTAAAAGAACATATGGGTTTTCACTGGTAATACCTAACTGCTAGCATAATTGTTTAGATTAGTAACAGCATTCTTGCTTATCTATCATTTCTAGTGATGTGTCAGCTACCGTCTCAAAGCTGAAAGAGCAGGACAAATTCACTGGATTCAGGCCATTCCAGGCCATTCATTCATGGAGTGCACACAAATCCTTTGAAGCAATAACTCCTTGTACGCTTACCTTCTCCGAGACAGGGAATAATTGAGGTGAATCCTGCACCACACATTTACCAGATAAAGTGTGATTACAAAAAGGAACCTTGCCATGCAAGGTTGCTATGCAATAATGACATAGGCCACTTTTTCTTTTCCTGAAATCCATGTGAAACCATATGTTATGTTGTCCTGTTGAAATATAAGGTTATTAAAAATTTGTTCCCACTGTCATCTGCATTCTGGATTCTCTTCAAGCTCACTCTAATCACCTTGTGTTGCTGATCCAGAGTATCTAGGTATTTAGTATTTCATTGACTTTTGCTTCTAAATTGTACTGACACATGCTTTTCTGTTGAGGCACTGCTAACTGAATCACAGGAATATAAATAATATTTTCAAGAATTACTGAGAAAAGAAGTGAAAAAAACCCACTAGTATCAATATTTTGTATTTTGATAGATGGACTGTGTTTAAATTTGATAAAAATCTGTATTTGGTAGAGTTATTGTGTATTCAATTTATGTCAGTATACTTCATGGATAAAATATTTCTCAACAGAAGCAAGGAATTCTATTTTCAGGACTAAATGTCTTTCTGGGCTCATATATTTTTTTTTAATGAAAATAATATTTGAAGTAAAACTGAAAATCTTTCTGAGAAAATACATTTTAACACTTAATTTTCTTCTCTTTCATCCCCAGCTGACAATGCTGCCTTTGGACCTACACCTTGAAGAGTAAGTTTGTTCTCTAGAATATTAACAAAGAGGGTTTTTTTTAGTTAAGTAATTGTTGTTTTAATTTTATCAGTGTTTCCAAACCTAATATGATGTCTTTCTAGCGGCATGTAAAAAAGTCCAGAACCATTTGGCTTCCTTTCATTCTGTAGTCCAGCAGGAAGCTATTGCAAGTTATGATAATATATAACCCCAGAAAGTACAGGTTAATTGTGAGATCTGGCTTTAAGACCCTAAGATGTTGTGTAGCTTTGCTCTTCTGAACTCCATTTTATTGGTACGTTTTTTGACATACTTTGGTTTTTGTTTAGGCACAATAAGAGAATTTAGATGGCAAAATTTATAATAGATTAGTTGCACATGAAATAGAAGACAAGTTTAAAAATTAGATGTTACACTGTGATTTGAATAAATAAATAGTTACTGGTTATTTTCAAAGGAACAGAAATTTATTGTAGTACAATACAAAGAAAGTTATGGAATGTTTCCTCAGGAACATCTTATACCTCAGGATGAGCTTAGACAATAGGTTCTGCTAGAAAAATGTCAGAACGACATAACTTTGGAAAGTTAAAATACATCACCTTCCTACACTATGAAAATTAGAATTTAATGGTAGATGATAATTTACGTCAGGGTATGGACCATGGACCACCTTTACTTGGGAGCTGCACTGAGTTCATGCTTTTGTCTTGATGTCACATGAAGCTGCACATGTGCATATGTGTTAAGTGCTCCAGGAAAGAGTGGGCATGGTTCTGGGAACCAGATTATATTTTGCAGGTACACCAATATTAAAGCTCTGAGCTTCCTGAGTCCTAAATCAAAATTCAGTGACAATTCTACGCTTTGTTTATGTGTCATTTTTCTCTCCTCTTTTATTCTTCCATTCCTTTCATTACCTGCTTCATACTGAGAGGTCAAAGTAATTAATATCCTTATTTTTGACAGAACGGATTAGTTTATTCTTGCTTTAAAAGAAACTGACTGTGGTCTCAGCTCATTTCAATACCTTCAATGGTTATAGCATAGGTTGACAATAAGCTGCACTTCATTCAGCTGTGGCTGATCTATTTAAAAGAGGAGGCTTAACCTAATGAATAAACCTAATCTTTCTCATGCCAATAATCTAGCACGTCTCTTCGCAACATACTACATTGTTAAAATTCATAAGCTCCATTTTATAAAGAAGTTCCCTAGTTTTTACACCCAAGCACAGCAGGAATATGACTAGGAAAAACACCTAATATGATTACCTGTAACAGCCAATTTTAGGTTAAACAGATATTTAAATTCCACCAAATATTTGTACTCTCACTTAACTTTCTGCTAAATTATTGTATTAAATTACTAGCCTACTAAAGATAAGAGGACACAGTTATTTAATTAACTAGGACTCTGTGAAGATTTGAAGACCAGACAACTGCAATTTCTGAACTACAATTTTGGCTTTTATCTTTATGATTATCAATTTCTAAAGTAAACATATGCAAATTATAGCACTTTCATGTTGGCTCATTCTGACTGACTCAAATAAAACTTACCTCTATGAACTACACTCCTGTTCACAGGCAGGAATAGTAATTCTACCAAACACTGTGAATCTATTAATTTTGTAAATTAAAAAAAATATTTTTTTTCTTTTCATTTAAAAAATTCCCATGTGAATTATGTATGCTATTTCTCAGGCTTTTTTTCACCCTTCCTTCTAAAAATGGTACTCTCCTCTTGATGTACTTTGAAAAAGAGCAAGATGTTTTATTTACCTATTTCTGGAAATCCAATATATATCTTCTAAGATTCAGAATAATTGTGTAGATGTGTAGCTTAATAAACATTTGATAAAAATACATAAATCCAATTTGTCAGGAAAAAAAAGGATATATGTAGATAAATAAGTTGTTCAAACGTTCATCTTTGCTCTTAAAGAACTTCCATTCAATGTCTTTTTTAAAGTGTAAGGATAAATTTAATAAAGTACATGAAAGATACAAGAGAAAGCATTAAAATATTTTGCATAAAGCTTGCTTATACCATTCCAGGAAAAACTTGTTGAACATTCAGAGGGTATTGTAAGTTTAAAGCTTGCAATAAACCAAAAATCTTCATGGGATGTAAGGAAATTATGTCTAATGATATGTGAAAACATGTTTGAAGAAAAAAGTATTGTGTTACATTGGATAACAGTAATGTTTGCCAAGAAAAACTTGACAAAAAATTGGTTTCAAGAACACAGAGATTCCCCTATTATTATATCTTTCAGGGTTACATACTCATAAGAAACAATTATCATATCATTACCCTTGTACTATAAAACTAATTTTCTCTTTCAACACTGATGTGAACACACTTAGTTGATTGAAAAGGATGGAGAAAATCCATGCATAATTTTCTTTAATGGGTTGAATCTAGTGCGATTCTACCTTTCACAAAAAGTAACAAAGGATGAAATGCAAGCACAAAAATTTCAAGTTTTTCGTGCTGATCCATGCTGTGACTAACACCATACAATCACGTTGAAGAGATCTGTCATAGCTTAACTGAAATGTTTTCTTATATTTCAACTATTTCAGAGAATTACATATGAAAAAAACCTGATTTTGTTATATGCTATTTGCATACTGCTTTCTCCTCCCTGCCCCAACTAACTTTCAAACCTCAAGCCTTTTACATTTGTTTTAATATATAATAGATTCAGAAAATAAGCTGGTTTGAGAGGAACCCTTTTCGAGCATCTATTTCAGTAGTAATTCGGTAGATCTTAGTAATTTTAAGGAAACTATAATTAAATGACGTGAATATATAAAAGCACTGTGAAGTTCTAGAGCATGTTGAACAAACAGAAGGAATATTTTCATGATCACCATCACAGCTCAGAGCTGTTTCTTGGTGCCTGCCTGCCTGGATGAACCAGCAGGTGATATATCAGTGCTCCTCATGAGGTGAGCAGGGAGAGAGGTATTAGGTATTTCAGAGAAAGATTTTAAAAATATCACGTTAAACAGGGATTAAGTTAGAAGGCTTACAAGTGTTTCTTATGTCCCACCAAAAGAGAAAGACTTCATTTCTGTTCTTTTCACTAAGAAATGTTGATATATTCACTGCGGGAACTGTTTCCCATATTCAGACGCAGCCATTAGTAACCAATTAATCCCAGATTCTTCCATCTAAGTGAAAGTGCTGATTACTGAATCAGTCATATGGTCGTTGGCACTTCTCTTTAGCCTAGCCTATCTTTAGGAATTCCATGACCAGTGGTCAATTTTTGTAGGAGAGCTCAGTGCATCTAAAATAGCCTTTAGGTGTAAGCCTGTGAGTAAGATACTCTCCAGAGAGTTAAAATTATATTTTGGTCATTTCTGTAAAGCCATATGGCATCTACCTGGAATTTAGTGTAGAAAGAGGAATAACTTTAAGGAAAAAGGAAGGTATTGCACAAGAGGAACATATAACTTGCTGACAATATGAAAGTACTCAGCATAAAATGGGGTTTGTGTTGTGTTGCTCTTCCATGACTAAAGTTGATAGTGCCAGGCCAACAAAATACTTGAATCCGTGTGACTTTATTGTACAGAAAATGTAACAAGACAGAACACAAACCAATTTGTTTATACAATAACTGAAAAATATTTTGGAGACAAATATTTCACTCAATCACTTAAGTAATTTTAATGATTTGTATGAAGTCACATGAAATGGTTTTGAAAACACAGGGAGCAGAACATCATAGCTAAACCCTGTCTAAGCACCTTACAGCCCTTTCCTTTGCTCACTCCTTGCTTGGTGATGAGGTGAGCTGTAGGCCTTGCTCTGGAGCAACTTGCTGCCAGCTCTTGCCTCTCTCATATGTCTCCTCACTCCTGTGGGTTTGCACAAACCATTGTAGAGACTAGTGAATAAATATCATTCAGTTATTTGTTTATAGTGTACCGAAAAAAATAGAATGGCATATTCTTCCAGTTTAAATAAATAAATAAATAAATTTAATATAGATCAAGATTTCTTCCCTGCCTCACCTCCCTTACAAAAGTGATTTGGGAATATTTCAAAAGAGAACGATCAGAACACAATACTGCAAAAATTGCTAATTATTCAAATTAATTTGGAATTTTTCAAATATTCATTTTAGAATTTTGAAGAGTCTCCTTTTTTAGATTAATTTAAGTAATTTCAGTTGACCTGAGGCTATTGTTTAGAAAATAAGCAACTCTTCAGAAACATCTTGCTCAGCTATCTGCCAGCTGCATCCTCTTGAGGTTTCAAGCAGCTCCCTGTTTTCTGTCATTGCGAAGAAGGGGGAAATGAAAGGAAAAGAGATGACAGATTTATCATTATTTCTTGTGTATAATTTATCATTATTTCTTGTGTATAATTTATCATTGTCAAGAAAAGTCTTGCCTGAAAAAAAATAAAAAGAGGTTAATTCAGTGCCTGCTGGAACCTCAGTTTTGTTTACCTTCTCATTCTCAGGTGCCATTGCTGCTTTAGTCACCATCACCTATAATGCAGAAGGCCAGAAGCATTGGCATGAAATGAGTCTGTAACAAGAGAAACTGCAGAGTCAAGAGGCCACAGTGAAAGGTGACAACAAAAGCAGCATTTCTAAGTATCTTATACACTGGCAACTATGGTTCAACCCAAAATGATTCCTTTTAAATTATATTACGCTTACACACTCATTATCACTATTTAGAGGTCTGGTTGGGGTTTTCAGTTCTTTTATGGCTTTGTTGTTGTTATTGCTGTTGTTTTGGTTTTGGGGGGGTTAATTATTTTCTTTGTTTTTGTTTTGTTTTTTTGTTGTTGTTGTTGTTGTTTGTTTTTTTTTAATAGCAATTTGCTTTATAAAATGTTTACCTACTGCAAATATTTAATGGGAAAATACTAAGCTACACTTTTTATCTAAGTTCAGTCTAGTCCACCTATGTTCTGAATGTTTTAATTCCAAACAGCTGGTGTTATTTAGTCTGACAAATGAAACACTTCAGACAGTTTCTCAATTGTAATCAAAAACAGGAAACAGCAAGATAAATAAAGGAATCAAGGGATCAATAAAGCATTATTATTTTAATGAAAATCTCAGAAGCCCAGATTATAAAGTGCTAGTTTATAAAGTGCAGGAAATCTGAACAAGCACACTGTGGCCTCTGATGGAACTCTTGAGTAACGATCTGAACAATCTGAACAAAATTTAGGTGTTTTTCTAAAACTGAGCTCTTTGTTTCTGAAATTAGCAAAACAGATTTCTGGGGAATTGTCATAAATGAAGATCATAGAACTGTAGAAAGCTTGGGTTGGAAAGGACCTTAAATATAATCTCTTTCAAATCCCACTGCCATGGGTGAGGTACCTTCCAGAAGACCAGGTTGCTAATAGCTGTTAAAGATGCTGATAAAAGGTGTGAGGGGTGGAAAATGATACAGGAATCATAACTGAAAGAGAAGATAGGCAACAAAACCTGATATTAATGTAGGGAGATGTAGATCCAGTGACAGTGGATATCAAATACCAACTCATTTTATATGGCGTGTGGAGTTAATGCTTGTGAGGGGAAATAGAAAGCTGAAGCCACCTTGAGTCACATTGTGCTCTCCTTGAAAAGCGAGGAGTCTACCAAATCAGAGAGGCTCCTCTAGTGTTGAATGCAACAAATATCTTAGTGAGATGATTATGGGTTGTGACAGAGAGCAGGACAAGGACACAGAACACACCACACAGTCCAGTGCAGTATTATGGCTGAGGGACTGTTTCTTTTAATTGTTTTCTCTTTGTGGATTTTGTGACACATCCTCTAGTATCCACAGTTTTCTCTCCAGTCACTACCTCTTTATGCTTTACTCTTTCTACCCCTGTGACTCGGCCAAAGGAACTGAAAGGGTTATGTCAGAACTGGCCTGTTAAAGAATATGATGGGTAGTATGAATATTTGTGTATTTCTTAAGGTAGGTTTGTACTTTTCCGTCCTCCATTACTGTTCTGACACAAACTGTTTTATTTGGTCAGCTCTTCCCTATTCTTTGGGCATAATTTTTTAAGTCTTGAAACTCTGATAATTATAAGAGATACATATTTGGCAATATTTACAGGTTGTGACTTGAAACTGATTGCCAAAGTGTTTGCCTTGTGAGGGTTAATAATGTTTCTGTGTATTGCAGAAGCACCTTGGCAACCTAGAGATTTATAAAAACTGTGGAGCATTTGTATTACTGATACTGATGACATTCAGATGAACTAGCGGTATGCTTATATTTTTACAAAAAGAAGTGTAACAATAAATGCATTCTACAGAATGTGATATATATTTAATATTTTTCTTCAGGATTAGTATTTCTTTTTAATTTCTTTAAGAACAGTCAAGTGAGGTCAAATTCTTAAAAAACTATCTTAATAACTCCAGCAGGATTTTTAGTGAGAACTTTAAACATAGTGAAGGAAGTGAATCTTAAAAAAAGCTAGCAGAAATAACATTGTAATCAATATAGTTACTTCATAAGCTCTCAGTTCGTGGGTTTAAAATACAAATACGCTTAATGTTAAAATTATCTTTTACAAAGCAGGCAGATCAAAGGTTGTCCAGTGCCTTTGTGGGTGTGCTGGTGAGCAGAGAGCAGTTCAGAAGGGAGAACAGATGAGAAGCTTGGCAAAAAACCTTGTAAAAAAAAAAAAGTAATGTTGTGATAAAAGGCTGGAGCTAAAAGCTAGGAGTGAAGGTAGTCTAAGGCAGGAAATGGCAGGGAATAAGAGGATTATTTAAGAGGAAGCATCAGTCTGAAGAAAGCAAAATCTTGAATAGGAGATTTAGGGTGCATGACATGAGAAGGTCCAAATCACCAATTATGAAAAATATACAGAGTAAAGCTGGCTGAGGACGAGATGCTGATTTTGTATTGTGGATTGTGTAGATGTTCCAAATGAGATTCTCTAGATGAGACAGAACTTCCCAAGGAACATACTTTCTGACAAGACTTTGTAAAATCAAAAGGCAAAAGCTCGAGAATGTCCCTAACGATGTGTCAGAGGAGGGATTAACAAACATAAAATGCATGTTAATTACTCATTTGCTGTCTGCATTATTCATACCTGCTTCATTTCATGAAACTGCCAGCTTGGAATCATTCCTTTGAATCAAGATGTATCATACACTAGAGGTTCTGATCCACTTTGACTGTGCAAGGTTTGATCTTATGCAGTTTTGTGGAAAAAGATGTTGCTCTTGCTGCTCTGACATTATCTTAAACTCTTTCACCTTCATCATTCACAGAAACTGTTTTCTTGCACTTCCTGTTGGAAGCTGTCATATAAATATTATTGAGTCACATCAAACATCTATTGCTGTCCTCCTAGATGTGGCAGTAATGCATGTAAGAAGAGGTCTCTGAAGAACTTTTATTTCCTTGAGTGTGTTGAGAGATTTATAAAGCTATTTATCAGGCATATGATTGAAGGCTTCACTGCAGCAATGCTTGAAACTTGCCCATTTTTAAATGACTGCCATAAATATAAAGAAATAAATATACTAACCATTATTAAATTTTTGTAAGAAAAGATTCCACAACTTTTAGAAGTACAAAATCTTAGGTATACATTTGGACAAAATTCTTTCTTCTATTACATGAATGCAGATCCAATGGCTTAGCTGCTGTGTTATTAAAGTAGACCAGGCCATTTTTACTTGTCAAAAATGTTCTTTTAGGAGTGAGATTTTCACAGATAATTTGGGAAATACAAACAAAACAAAACAAAACAAAAAATTCTATGTACTTTCTTCAGAAGATTTTGTTACTAATGCATTATCCATGGCAGTAAGCTAGATTTCTCTGCTTTCTTATCCTGTAATTCATAGCACTCCATGAGTTTCTATTGAAATTATAAGAACACTCATAAGTATGTACATTTCTGCTTTTGATCATCTTTATATCATCAGGTTTTCATTGTTCCTTGGTATTTTATTTTTCCCTGTGGGTCCTCTATCAGTTATTGGGTTTGTTTAATAATTGTTGAGTAGGTTTATGATTTTAAAGAATTATTTCCATAGGCAGAAAGATGCATCACTGCTGAGTAAGAAACAGTAAACTTTACAAAAGAAGAAACACTGATCTTGCTGTTGCTAGGAGGAAAATTAGTACCAAACACTGAGACAGGAAGAACTGATGAAATTCAATCATTTTACCTGACAGATCAGTGATCTTCCTAATACTTTCTCGTAAAGTATTTTTTTTTATTTGACAATAATCTACAGTTGATGCTTTAAAATAGCACTTAAAACTCTCTGTGGAGCAGCTGATTGAGCAATGTTATGTTATAAAGAAAAATCCTGTGGCCTTTAAGTGCTGAACAGCTTTTAAGTTTGATTCATTTTCATTCCTAAACAATTCAGTTCACAAAGCTTTAAACATTTAATATTTAGCCACATATTTTGATGACGAATTACTCAAGAATTTCGGAGTAATTATAAAAAGTTTATTTAGTCCCTGTGCGTGGGCATGAGAGTTTTGTGTTGAATTGGAACTACAAGCAAAAAAGCTCCACTCTTCTAACAACTCCTCATAATTGGTATGGGAATCTGCATTTTAAACATTGTTCTCTTCCTGTCATGGAATTGTTCTCCACTCTTGCCAGTCCAAAGAAGCAAGGACTGAATCAATTAATTTTGCAAGTGCAGTTAATGCATAAGTAAATTCCTCTGAGGATGTGACACAGAAGTCAATGAGGACAACAAAAAGAATCCCTTTTATATCACAACTCTTCAGGTTTATCAATCTGATGCTTTGTGTTTAAATAACGTGCAAAATTAAAAATAGATGATACAGAGGAATTAGATTATTTTTATTATAAAAAATACCAAATTGGCACTCAGTTTCATACTCACTGCAAAAATATGAGACATGTATGTTCTAATATTTTGATCATTATTACACAGGATGAAATGGAATACAAGAAATTATTCACCTTGATTCCTAGGCTCATCTTGAGTGGCATTGCTCTTTGCAGCCTTTAAGGCTTTTGACAAAGGCACGGGGACATGCTGAGCAGTATCACTTTGAGATTACCCCACAGCTCTGCTGCAGATTTAGCTCTTGTGTAGCTTATCTTCAACACTTGGCTCCATACCTTGCTGTCATCCATGGGTGGCTGCTTTCAGTCTCTTGACTGAAAGTTGCACCTTCACCACTTGTCTAGACCCTGCTGTAACATTCCTTCTGCTATTTTTAAGCACACACACCCTCATTCATACTCCATGCAAAATTGCATATACACTATGCTGTACATTTCCTTTACAAATCTTTTATGAAAGCTTCAACTTGGAGAATGGAAGGTAAGGAAGAAAAATGAACCACATTTTAGTGGTCAACATCTGTCCCTTCATTATTCATGCTTAATGTTGAGGTCAGAAGTTAATGGAAAGAAGTTAATCAATGCATTTACAGATGCTAGAAGAACCAGTCCTGTGAAACATCACTTTTAGTTTTGTTTTGCAATTGCCAGACTGAAACTCAGAGATTGCAGCTTTCTCTTCATTACACTGTACTTCATCTCTTTACCACAAAGAAAGTGAAAGGAATTTTTAAAACAATAAAATTTGCAAAGTTGGTCTTCTCAAGTCAGAGCACAAGAAGATACCAGGTCAAAATGTCCAAGGAAAGAGGAATAA
Organism: Rhabdornis inornatus; assembly: GCA_013397075.1. Classification (NCBI taxonomy): domain Eukaryota; kingdom Metazoa; phylum Chordata; class Aves; order Passeriformes; family Rhabdornithidae; genus Rhabdornis; species Rhabdornis inornatus. The sequence goes on from VWZS01000654.1 coordinate 566,659, forward strand.
GTTCCTGATATGGAATCTGTTTTTAAGGCATTAGATGATTTAACTCAGACTGTATGTTTCAATATTAGAAATGGTTACTATATCTGATACAAGAGTTCATAATATGTTTGACAACTTCCAGGTGCTTTTAATACGATTTGTTACTCATATTAAAATTAGAAATGGCCTTCTCTTCATCAGGATACTCCTAATTCAATTTAACTCCATACCTTTTTCTGAGGGGAAGACTAGCTATCAAAAATTAATTGGACCCTAAACAGAAAAGAGATGTTTCCTCCCTTTATTCTGTACATGAGCTTAATAAATTCAAGTAGGAATAAATCCTCCCAGTTAATATTTAAAATTTATTTTGGATTGTATGAACAGCAGATCACATTCTGTTTAGATGTCTATTGTGCAGCCACCCATGGCATAATGAGAGCATAAATTTTAGGCTACAGAAATCTAAACAATGTAAACTGAAATGTAAGCAACAGAAAATAGATATTAAAGGAATAATTTTGGAGATGTCTGTTTGCCTTTGGACTTCTGAAACTTTCAATTGTCATAATAAACTTATCATATACTGTAATATTTAGAGAAAAATCACATGAGAATCTTGATTTTATTTTGAAATGTAAATGCATGTTCTCACAAGGATTTTAACTGAAAACATTCTTTTGTGAATGCCACGTATCTCTAATGGGAATAAAATCACCTTAGAAAATGTACATTAAAAAACCCTAGACCTGATTTTCAGTTGTTAAAATGTTTGAATTTCATAAAAAAAAATACAACCAAACATGATGAAGTATCATTTATGTTTCCCCAAAGCTCTTGTAGACAGGAAAATTAATTTTCTTCCTGATGTTTAAAAGCATACATTTCTCTTCAGCAGTGTATATCACGGCAGATGCTATTATCTACTTCAAATAGAGCTGTACATGAAATGTCTTTGTTGGATTATAATGCCTGTAATGCAAAATTTTGCACACCTCATAAATTTCACAGTGCATTTAACCCAAGAAAAAGAATATGGATTGTATTTCTTTTGTTGAAGATCTCAACAGTTCTATACAATTTTGACAGGTGAATTAGTACTACAGGTGAATTTTGAATTTTGAATTGGCAAGCCTTCAACCCTTGAAATAGTATCAAACAATATCTGAAATAATTTGAAAATTGTGTAATTTTTTCCCAACCATAAGTTCCTTCTCTTCCAATATTAAGAAGCCAAAATCTACTCCTAGGTAAAGGGTTAGTGCTTCAGAAAGGATGAACTTGGGACTTTTCATTTTAGGTGCTAGACAGTACAGCATCTATTTTTCTCATCCCATTGCTGGCCTTTCTCTAACATCCTACTTTTTTTTTTTTTTTTGGTAGGAAATAACACTGTGAAATACATGTAATGGTACAGAAATCATTAATATTATAACTTATTTTGTCACAAAAAAAAAAAAAATCCTTAGTAATGCAAATAAGACCTAACTAATGCTGGTGGTAAAAGATCTGAGTTGTAATATACAATATCTTGGAATAATGTCAGGATGTGTAACTCCGAATATTTCTGCACTTAGGACTTTCTTCTTCCTAAACATGATGATTTTTATTGCAGACTTCTCTGAAGAGTAGAATTGGAGTATTACTATTCTTTGTATTTAATAGCTTAAAATATACCTTTTATGTCAGAGGAGTCAAGAGACAAAAACAGATCACATAGGTAATCAGAATTTATCAGAACTGATCAGCAAAATCACAATGCAAATAATATGCAGCCCTGAAGTTCTTCTCACAGGACATCTGACAAATACTTTACAATACCCAATATGTGGATGCAAAAGTCAAGCTTTGTTTATTCACAGCCTCATACCACCTATTCAAAATTGACAGAGACATTCACAGGGGGGAGGTGCTATGAAGTTCTGTAGAGGGTGGACATCTTCTGTAACTCCTTCCAGTACCTCTGTGGAGACAGGAATTCTGCTCCCACCCCCCTAATTTGACCTTATCATTGTGAAAGCCTGAAATATAAGGATAAGAATAAGCAGAATTTTACCTCTACACTCTTTTCAGTCACCAGTCAATTCTCAAAAGCTTTTTGATAGGGGGTAAAGGAGTATAGAAAGAAGACTTGCTGAGGAGCAAAGTACAAAAAAGGTAGACAATCTTCAAACGTTGTTCTCATCTGTTTAAATGCTGTCTTGACCAAAGCTTTAATTTGTAACTAACTTTGAAAGAGTATGAACAGCTTGTAAACAACCCAGCCCATCAAATTTTTATTGGCCTGTAATGGGAAGGGTCAACTTTTATGACTTTTTAATGCAAAATAAAAAATTATCTAATGTTTTGTATGCTAAAGCATTTTGTTTCCAGCCAAATTGATTTTAAATTGACATCTAATTAACTGAAGAATAATGAAACAAATTAATCCAAATAATAAAGCAATAACTGCCAATTAGTTGTAGAAAAATTAATCTAAGAGATGGTAGAGGGACAGAGTCCTTCGGTGAATAGTTTATAAATAACATTTTGTAGCTACTAAGATTTGGAGAGCATTCCTGTAATTGCATGGTTTATCCTTGTCCTGTTTCGCTTCCTTCTTTTTAGTGAAAAAATAGAAGGTGACTGACTAGGATATGCCTTGTCCACAGTACACATCCAGAATCATCTTACAGAAATTGTGTGGGTATCATTTTTTCTGAGTTGTGTCAGGTCTGAGAGATTGAAATGTTAAAGGTTAACGACTCAAAGAATTTGCCATTTGCAACAGCAGAGGGTGCTTTGATGGGGCCAGGTTTGCACACCCCAGCTTAAGGGGGGGAGGAGAGTTTTTTGTGTGTGATAGTGAGAGCTCTGATCTGACAAGAACAGCCCAGATGAGGAGGGAGTGCACGCTCACCACTAGAGGATGACCGTGCCAAACCAGCCTGTGTTCAGCAACAAGCTGGCATTTTAGATAGATGAGGGGAAAAGCAAGAAAAGGATCCTGCAGAGGTGGGATAATACTTTTTTATCTTGTCAATGTCTTCCCTTAACTGCCTCAGGTGTAAAAGTCCCCCCTCCAAGGGAAGGGTCAGGACATTCACATTCACACAAAGGCCTGAAGGTGTTCATCCCTTCTGATGGGGCATAACTGGCTACACTGACATGAGAGGCAGCTGTTGTGCCTTAGAAGGATTCATAACCCATCAAAGACCCCTAAGTGCCCCCAGACTCATTTCTAGAGCCTTCCACCAGAGGACTGTGGACGATCTGCAGTTTTACATCAGACACTGTAAAACTTCCCTCACTATTGGAAGTTGCTGGGCATTCCCACCTGTACCTGAGTGTGTGTAACCGATTGAACTTTGTGTTTTGTTGTCTTACCCCAACACTGATGGATCATGATTGCGGCCATCCCCTCAACCAACAGACACTGAAATTGAAACAATCAAGTCTTGTCCCTGGATCTATGGATGGTGATATCTTTCCGCTATGTGCTCTTATCCTTTCTTTCTCTATCTTTTCCCTATGTATTTTCTTAAGCAATATTTTTATACTTTTATATTGCTATATGTCTTTAGTATATAATAACCATATAATATAACTATATAATAACCAAAATGGCTACACACCTCCTTTCCATTGCAACCAAGTTGTTCTGAAATAAACCTGCCGTATATAAATAAACACCATTCATTCAGTGTTGTTTCACTCTAATCCACCCCAAGGGATCTATTAATAAGCACCTCAGTTACCCTCACCTTCAGAAGCAGGTCATAGCATAAGAATGTTATCTTTTCTTATAAATCACAGGGAATAAAAGAGTGTTCTAATCTAGCATTGACACCGTATATATTTGATGTGGACTTTTTATATTCATTAGAGGGGAAGGAGAGTACTGAGATAAGAACTGAATTCACTGTGGATTGAGCTGGAGTACAGCTGGAGTCACAGTCTCTAGCTGGACTGGAGCACAGCCATCTTTTAGACCAAAAGAGTTCCAAAAAGTGAATTTTTGAAAAAGTTTTATGTGAATTAAAACCCTCAGATTTAAAACCAAAGTATATTTTGTTCCACAATTAATTTAGATCTAATCTTTCCAAATATCATCTGCAGCTAGCAATATTTTAAATTTCACTTCAAAAAGCAGTTTAGTGGTTCAGTTATTGAAGTTTTACAGAAAAGAGCAGGAGGGCCTAGAGATGGTCAGAGGGTGTTATTGCTTTTGTGGTCTAGACCTGCTTCACAAGGCTACCTACCCTTCTTCTATCTTCTGGAATCCCTGCATCACTTTGCTCAGCCCATTTCATAGGTACCATCCACTGCTTCTTAATATTCTACTTCTAGATGTGTTGGGTGCACAGTGTTTGTGGAAGTTGTAGATACATTTTCTTTATTTTTCCTTTATTGTTCATTGGTCACAACAGGGCATTGTCACTTCATGAGAGGCTTTTTGCATCTGTATGCTTACCATAAACCAACTTAAGCTTCACAGTCCTTATGTGACTTTCTAGAATAGTATGTTTACTTGGGATTTTTTAAGTTTATTATATCCACACTTTTAACATAAGCAGTGACATATACAGGTAGTGAGCCATATAATCTTCCTATTGAGCAGTATCTTCATAACACATTTTAAACAGCATGAAGATTCTTGCTAAATAACAGTCCAGATTTGACTTCTTAGCTAATATAGCACCTTTTTTATATTCTAGTTACCTTCTTTTTCCTCCTTCTCAACACAGATGTATTATAGATAACCCGGTACAAAGAAATCATTTTAAAATAATGGTCTTGAAATCCAATTAACCTTGTGATTTTTATAACAGAACTTCTTATTATAGTTAATACACCAGCATTTATTGTGTGACTATATATTTTTGTCTGCTGTATTCTCAAGTAACACACTTTTTGGAAAGTGAAGTTAGTATCTCTGTCCATGAGACACGAATGAATTAGTATAAACCTTGGATCATGTTTCACAGTTTTATTGAAAATATCATATGGACAAATCATATAACAACCTTTGCTGTCTGTTTTCACCATTGTTTTGGAATATATTGTCCCATTATCTTTGCAGCATTTGGCTCATGCTGCTAACTTATTGAGACGAAAATCTTCTAGAGTGGTATTACATCTCAGAGACAGTAACTTTCAACTAGTTACCTTGGCATTTATGTAAGAGTCATGTTCTTCGAAGTTTTAAATTTTTATGACATCCATATTAAAACAGAATTTTGACAATATAAACTCCACACGATGAATCCCAGGCAAGAAGGTGTCTTGAGGGCAGGAGGATTGATGATAAATACAAATTAATAACTCAGGAAGAAGATTTGTTCATGGGGAGTCTGTGGCTCCAGCAAAACCCCAGTGTTGGTTGTAACTCCAACACTGGTTGTAATATAGCAAAACTAAAGAAAGCCAACTCTCGTTGAAGAATATTCACTAGAAAAATGAATTTGTTCATTGTTTGGTAAAATGCTCAAGGTTTATTGTTTGCTTGCTTAAAAAGAAAAGACAGAGAGAAAATTGCAAATACTAGTGTCTTTATGAAAAAAAGCAAAACATCAACTCTCTACAATAAGTAGAATTTAAATGATAAAAGAATCCTGACTGAGTTTCTACTGTTTCACCAGATTCCAAAGTGTTAACTAAGAAGATCTGATTAGGATAGTGTCAGTAAATGCAGTAAAAATATTGCTGAGGCATATTGTTGAAGTCGAAAGTATCTTAGTTTAGAGATCTATCCAGAAAGAGAACAGAAACAGCAGGTTTTCAGCATTGATTTCGACATGGACTCCCACATATATAAGGTAATTTTAGAGTCACACGAGAAAATGCAACATTGCTGTAACCATGACTCTGCCACCTTTTAGTACATTATTCCTCTTGGACATTTATATTAAGTGTTTCTGCCATCAGCATAATTTTTACTTCTTTCTCAGAAATGTAACAATAGCCAGACAGCAAGAAAAAGCAGAAAGTTCCCAAAAGCCAATTTCCATGAAACTGAAATATTGTGTACTGAATAAAACATTTTTTTGTTTTATTCTTTGTTGTTCTGCCATCAAGAAAATAATTCACCATCTCCCATGTTTCTGCTACTCTTCAACTTTTCCTGAAGATAAAAGACAAAGGGCCTTCCCCAGCATAGGTAACAGTAAAGATGTACCACTTTGGGCATTATCTTTAAATCACTGTATCCCTACAGTGATATAATTTCTTTATTTTTCTTAAATTTTGCATGCAGCTTGTTCGGCACATCTGCCTTGAAGTGAGAGCAGCTGAGGCAGATTTTTGTGTGAAGTGGCAATTCTCTTCCCTTTGCAATCACATGGAGCTGCATGACTTCAGTACATGTTGAACAGGGACTTGCTGAATGGATCAGACTTAAGTCACGTATTCCCAAGCATGGGAAGCCTGCCAGACTTCTGTCAGACTTCTATTTCCCTTATTAACAACAAAGCCGAAACTGCACTTTTACTCTGTGTTTGCCTGGAGATGTAATGTTTTGCACATGAACCATAACAGATTACAAATTTAAAGTTTTAAATATAATTTTAACTCAATGTTTTCAGAGCTTTATTAAATCTCTTTTTTTAACATGAAAGAAAAAGAAATTGTTTAATTTCCCAGGCTGTTGTACCATAATTTTGACCTGACGCATTCAGTTGTACCAGTAAGATTATGTTCTGCCGTGTCAATAGAGTAATGAAACATGACTGAATTAACCAGACATAGCAATGAAATAGGCCACAAAATGTAACGAAATGTAGTTTTCTGAACAAAAGGACAAAAAAAAGCTCAATACTTTTGTAATTATAATATATTTTCTTACCTGAGCATCAGTTAAAATAAATTTCAAAAATTTCTTCACTTTAAAAACAGGTTAGATACTGGAGTCATAGGAGCTTTCCATGCTTGATCTGGACTTGCAACTGTTGTCACTATGCTACATCATGCTGAAGGCACTTCTAATTTGACAATGCAGTTTTCAAAATCTTGTAGTACTTTACAAATAAAGTAAATTATGCTAAACAATACAATATTGCTCTGAATAAAGCATACACACACAGATATAGGTATATATACACACACAAACTCACACACACAAAAAACCATGAGGGTATATAAAGCTAAAATGTATCCATCCCTAAAGTCAAGCCTACACTGCTTCTTACAAGTAGCACAGTTAATTCGACAGAATTTTCTAGAGAAATTTCAGTCATATCGACAAAAGTGTATTTTCATACTTGTAGCTTATGTTGCATCAGCGGAGTCATTTTGTTTTACCAACAGCAACATAAGTTTGCCATGAGTGTTCTCTGACACACTGCAGTGACTTCCCACATGATGAGGCATTGCTAATTCTAATTAGAACTTCTGTGCATGAAGTCTTGTCTGGAACATAATACATGAAGATGGAAATCAACTGTGGTTGAGAACTGTGGTTTAACCAGTCTTGACTGTACAAATCATATGTATATATAACATTTTAAAAAGTACTTTGCCCTCAAACTGAGATACCCCAAATCCCTGTGACACTATTAGTTGATATTTATTAGCTCAGACTTATCATTCTGCTACTTTTACTTCATCCCCAATGAAACGTACAGAATGCTTATTTATGCTCAGGATATGAACACAATATGAATAACTATCTTCCCATACCCCATACAGTAAGCATTCTCATGAAAGGGGAATTCTTCCATTTGGTTGAGTATATCGACTAACTAATGTCCTTGAACCTTATCAATAAAAGGCATATGGAACACTGAAACATAAAACTCCTGAAACAAGTGATTTAAAAGTTGGTTGTAGTTTCTTAATGGTAGAAGGATGTTGAACAGTACTGAGAAAATTGGTATTTGGTATAGCACATTGGAGACCAAATGAATAACTCCTCTGCATGTACTCAATGATTTCTTATAAAATAATATTTACAGTCTGTGTCTTTATTTTCGTCTTGAAGACACACCACAGCAACAGTATGTCCTGATCCCATATGTGGGGTATGGTAACATTCAGGTTGGGAAAAATAAATGAATATTAGTAATTTTCAAGGGCTGATATTGAGACTGATGTCATTTAGTGTCTTCATTGCTGACCGTAAAGTGGGATGAAGTGCAATACCATATTCAGAACCTATCAAACTGAGGGAAGCTGGCAGAGATTTTATGAAGTTTAACAAAGCTGAGTGCAACATCCTACAAATGCTGGGGACATACTGGCTAGTAACCAGTTTTTAAAAACGGATTTGAGATGTCCCAGCGGCAAAATGAAACCTTATTCAAGAGTGTGTCCTGGCAGACATGAAGAATATAAGCTCTATGAGAAAGAGTGTCACCAATAGGCCAGAGACTATTCTGGCATTCATTTGGCACTAAGAGTGCAGCATCCAAAGTATCATTCCCATTTTGATCTCCTCAGTACTCAAGAAATACTGGAATAAAGGAATTAGTCAGTGAAGCGCCACTGAGCTGTTTAGGGGTCTGGAACACAAGATATTCAAGGAAAAGGAAGAAAATCCTAACGGACCTGACTTTGTCAGTATGGCAAAGAGAAAATGAAACGAAGGTGGTTTCAAACATTCAGGAGCAAAGTGCGAAAAAGGTAGAGCCAAATTCTTCTCAGAGGTGAACCATAAAGATATTACAGGCTATGAACACGAGCTACAACGAGGCAAATTATGAACAGATTTTAGGAAAAAAAATGACAATGAGAGTAATCAAAAACTGCAACAAATTGTGAAGGCAGGTCAGAGATATTCAGTACTTCACTGTGATCTAAATTTGAAATGAAATATCGATTGGAGGTTGTCCATGCTCTGAGTGGGAGGTTGATTTCTAGGAGTTACATTAACAGGCTCCATTATAGGATTTTGCCTTGTCTTAGATGTTCTGTTTCAAAGAAAATCTTGATTTTTAATACAAATAAATTTTTTGCTATTGCAGGGACTTAAGCCATTGAACTCACGATAAAATTCTCTTTGTACCTTTAATGTGTTGCACAATGAGACATAAAGAACCAAACAAACCCTTCTATCCTTTCCTTGCTAGGTTGATCTGCCTTTGTGGATATTCTACTGCCAGTTACAATTCTCTGGCTACAATTATCCACAAAAATATGCAGGAAACATTATGGAAGACATTTTTTCTGGAAACACTTTTATTTTACCTTCTTCTTTGTATTTTGATGGCAGGATAAAAGAATGGAGGGAGATGCAGTCTCACTGTCTCTTTTCCCAATATGAACATTATTTTTCCAGGGCTCATATTTCCAGTGGTCCTCTACTTTTATGTTACAATACCTTTATGCTTGACATAATCTAAACCCAGTTGCATTGAATAAACCATGTTCTTTCTCTAACCTCTGAATTTTTTTATGTCACTAAAAAACTGTGACAGTGAAAAATACACAAGGATATTTTATTCTCTAAAGTAGATTTTATCTGATGGGAAAAAAAAAGTAAGGACTCAATTTCTCTAAGTGCATTTAAATAGTTTGGGGTTTTCTTCTTGTTGTTGTTGGTTTTGGTGTTTTGGGTTTTTTTTATGCTTTTTCTCTTAATTTACCATTAGGCTAGAAAATGGTTCAGTGCATTGAAATCAGAGAAAATGACAACCAAAAGTAGAGTCAAACAGCAATAGTTTTTTCCTTGTATATCAATCTCCATTTGGAGAGTACTTCCATATATTCTGTTTTCAAAAGACACCCATTTTCTTATCAAAGCTGGAAATATGAATCCTAAATCCATAACCTTGAGTGTTATGAAATGATTATTCCATTGTTTTTTGGGGTTTTGATTTGGTTGTTTTTGTTTCTTATTTTCTTGGCTTTGGGTTCGGGTGAGGGTGGTTTTTTGAATCATATAATGGGTTGGGCTGGAAAGGGCATTAGGGATCATCCAGTTCCAATCACCCAGGAGTGGGCAGGGACACCTTTCCCTAGGCCGGGTTGCTCAAAGCCCCACCCAACCTTGCCAAAATTTCATGCAGGATACAGGAGCGGTACAGACACTTACCAGGAATTTATGCTTAAGGAGATGATGAAGAACAGATCACTCTCCTATGTTTTGAGGAAAAGAGGAGTGCATGCTGTGAGCTTAAGTGGGAAATCAAGACCCAAGTGAAAGCACAGTGTAGTGGCCTCTGCTATGCTCTGGCCTGAATACTGTTGATCATAGGCTGTTTTTATGAGTCACTGTCAGTCCATACACAGCCCACCTGCAAGTTACTCTTTAATCATGGAATTCTGGGTGCTCTATGAGCTGTTTATGTGGTTTCACAGACCACCAGCATTGCACGAATTGACCACAGTCTGGGAATAAATATTTTATTTTCTATTTCTCCTAGTAAGGTTTTCTACCTTGCTACTTGGTGAAATTGTGAATTTCTGCAACCAGAAAAAAGGAACAGGATGCTAACTACCCTTCCTGTCTATTAACCAAAAAAAAGTGGGAGAATATAATTTGCTTCATAATTCACACAACTTTTCAAAGCCTTTTCAGACTTTAAGCAGGACTTAACAATGAAGTTCCTTCCTCCTGTAAAATTCTCACATTGATCATTACTTTCTGCCTACCCAAATTTCCTATTCACTTTCAAATGTATGACTCACTGTTGAGCTGAGTATGTATTTTATTTTGAGTGCTGGTATTCCATCAAAATGTTATCAACAGAACTGCATCCTTCACTTTCTCCCTTGTATTTTCCGTGTACTGTTGTTGTGCCCTGGTGAGTAATGTGTACTATGGTGCAGGATGGAGCATAGCTTATGCTGTATTGAACACAGTGCTTGTGTTTCACTCCAGAAATGTAAGTTTTTGATCAGTGAAAACAATAAGTTCTGGAACATGAAAGCATCTAAAAATAGCTAATTGTTTTAGAGGGGCAGGAACATAACATTTGAATTGGGTATACTTCAAAAAGCATAAGTGTAAGGAGTACAGAAAGATATAAAAGGAGTATGTATGGATTTGTCGCTGAACTTTAATTACAAACTGTTCTGGTAACTCATATGAAAGTGCTTATGACACAAATGGCTGAGTCTATACAAAGTCTACAGAGACTTTGTTACTAGGCTTTTCATCTTTATATGTATTGGGAATTCAAAAAATATGCCCGTTTGAAAAAAAAAATACTTTAGTGCTTTGCACTTTGTTGCAATTCTTAGCAACAGAAAACAGAAAAGTGCTGCACCTGATACGACTCAGAATATTTGTATGAAAAGAAAATCTACAAAGTGAATATGAAAACAATGTTTTAATTTTAAATAAAGAGCTGGTTCTGATCTTCTTAGACTTTTTTTTTTTAATCTTTTATAATGGACACATAACTGCATCAAAACCAACCTACCAAAAAAACTCCTCAAAATCCAAACAAAGGAAAAAAACACAACAAAGAAATATATCCATTTTAAAGTTTAAGAGGTTTTAATCTGCATACAGAGATTCCTTTCTGAGCCTTCATATCAGTATCTTAGTAAGCCACAAAGTCAGAGAGAATCAAAAGCCTACATCCTCCTAAGCTGCTGCCATCTCTATCAGTGCATCCTACATCTCACTCTCTTGCTGTGTCGTGGACGCTAATGCAGGCATCTGTCTTGTGTGGTGCAGCAAGTACCATGTTCCAGAAATGAAGTGCAGAGCTGCTGACACTGGGCAGCAGCAGGAGGAATATAGCATCCAGTGACTGCCTTTGAGGCTCGGGTTGAACGGTACAGAAGTCCAGCTGCCTGACCTGCCAAACCATTAGTGACGGAGAGATCATCAGCTGGGAAACTCCAGCTCGTGCTCCTGCTTACCTCTTGCTGCAGTGGCAATTACTGTGAAACTCATGGGCTGCAGCAGGTCAAGTGTACATGTGAAAGGGAGCAAGAGGACATGAAAGCACATGGCACTTCACCTCCACAGAGGTGGGGATGTGACAGATAACTAGGCTGTACTCCTGACATTATTATGATACTTTTTTTTTAATAAAACATGACTTCAGAAATTTGATACCTGAAGATTTCATTATGTCTGCTTTTGGTTTTGGCTTTTCTGTTCCTTCCCATCTGATAATAGATGAGCAACCAGCTTTTCTATATGCTTTTGTCTTTCAGAAGCTTATGAAAATAACAGAAGCAGCCACATTACTTTTTTTACTTAAGGACTTGATTATAAAGGATGGTATCTATGGTTTTGTACATTGTCTTACTCTGGTGACCATACTTGAATGCTTTTTTTCAGAATGATCCATACTGATTTTGTGGGGTAGTGGGTGATGTGAGTTCTATTCATGTACAATAGACATTTTTTATCTGTTTTAAAGGAGATATGCAAACTTTATTTTTGTCTTGAAAGCCTTGTTTTATTTTTTTCCTTGTTGTATTTTTATTTTTAGAAGTATGAATTAAGTCTTTCAAGCAGAAAATATGAATCTGTCCTTTTGTGTCTGATGAAGAAACAAAAGATAATTAAGATGAGCACTTAAAGTATGCATACTTTCAGGATTATATTTGTTTATTTATTGAGAAACATGTTCCAAATAATTTTGGAACTCTTTTGTCTCTATTTTCCACCATACTTTTTTTCCTGAAATAGGTAACATAGAGAATGCTTTAACACACTCTTCCTCCCCTCCACCCTACTTTGTATGTCATTGAGATTTTACACACAAGATAATAAAAAGACGAGTAGTCAGGCACTGGTGTCAATGAATGACAGTGACTTAAGACCTGGTTCCACCTCTTCACACATTTTAACATATCATTTATTCACATAAGCAATGACTTTGGTATCAGGAATAAGGTGGACTCTGCAAGAGACTTCACTGCTTTCAAAACATGAAGTTCACTCTTTCTGAAAAGCAAAACATCACTAGTCAACCCAATTAGCAGTGCAAAACCAGCTTCATTTAAATTATTCATTAGGAAAAATCTGAAAAGGTAGAGGAAGAGAAATGGTTGTCTGATATTTACGACAGTGACATTAATGTTAGAATTCCTCTCATTTGAGAGTGTTTCTATTTACAATCCTTGGGAGCCACATGTAGCATCCCCTGATGATCTCCTATAGCTAGCAAAAAAATATAAATACCCAAATTGCTTTAATAGTCATGGGAAGAAAAGAGTAAAATTAACCAGAGTAGAACATATACAAGATAATTAATTCTTAAAAAAATTACTTACTCTCTCTTTTATGATATTGGCAAGTACTTGCCTTCTATTATCCTCACACCTCATGAACATCTAGGAATAAAATAACACGGAGGTGATGAGCTGTGTTGGGATATGTACAAAAGTTCACAATTTCATTTAACTCCATGTGCCACAGTGTGTCAAACTCAGCCCCTATCTGACATTCACTATGTAGCAAGAGGATTGAAAACAGAGAACATGCTCTTATGGAGATTCTACTTCCTTTCTAAGCACCTAGTGAGTTTCAAAGCTGAGTCTACAATTTATTTTAAGTACTTCAGTGCTCAAATGGACAGCTTGTTCAAAATCAAAAACTCGGTAAGTCGCTCCAAAAATATTACTCTTTTTTCTTCATTTTCCCCACCCCACTCTAAATTATATCAACACGTATTTTGAAAGTTTGGATGCTTAAATTATTTAAAAGTGGTAGATAGATATTACTATTAGCAAATAGATTTATTCAGTCCAATAAATTGATTTATTTAATCAATTAGAAAATTGATTTATTCAGATGGGGACACAATTATTATTTTCCCACTGGCACAAAAAAAAATAAAGTGGCAATTTTAAATGCCTGAATTAAGAACCATTCACCTTCACCTCTGACAATCAGGGTTGAGAAATGGACACATGATGGGATGAAATCACCTTTTGGAGCTGACTGTATCTCCTTTTAGTTTGATGTCTAAATTCACACAAAACTTTCAATTCACTACAAACTACACAGGGAGCATATATATTGCCTTAGGTTACTTAAAATTACCTGTTAAGCCTAGCATATTTCACTACCTCTTCTTCTACTGTCCCCAGACTAAATGTGCATTGATTATAAAGATCATGGCTGAGCCAGAATAATGGTGTGCAGAGCTTCCATTCAAAATATGATTTTTTTATTTTTAAAACTTATTTCATATTTGGCTATGGAATGTTTTTATGTTTTTCTTTGTTTGGTTTGGTTTGGTTTGGTTTGGTTTGGTTTGGTTTGGGGTTTTTTTGTTGGTCTTGGGCTTTTTTGGATTTTTTTAGGGAGGTGTTTTTTTGTGAAGGTCTAGTCTCCTCTAAAAGCTGTTGCGCAATTAGTCCTTTTTTTTTTTCCACCCCATTGGCTGTGTTTCTCAGTGTGTTTCTCAGTTTCGTATTGTAGCACCCTTGCCTTGCTTTCCTCTCCCTGGGAATCCTTACCTTCCCTCCTCCAGGGTTACCATAGAAATATACAACCACAAATTTCAGCAGAGAAACTCAGGCTGCAGTAATAAACTGAAATGTCAGGAAGAACTACTTTGCATAAGTCACAAACCAAATTGTACATTTAGATAATTATTAATTATGGGATATTTTTACAGAATTTGGGTATTTCTGTGGAGATTACTTTTAATGTTTTGCTTTTAGCTTTTACTCCACCATTTGCACTATTAGCACTGGCAATAATAACACTGATTTGAAGCACATCAGCTTGGCAAGCCCTTTATCTTCTGCCTACGATATTCATTTAAACAGCTATGAAAATAAAACTTGGCACTTTCTGAAACAAGACTACAAACAAAGATAAATATACTATGTGCAGTATACATAGAAATAGATATAGATAGATATAGATCTATAGGTATAGATTATAGATTGATATATATAGATATATAGAGAGAGAGATATGTGCACATACACACACACACACACATATGAGTGTGACAAACATCACACAAAAAAGTCCAAACAAAAAACCAGAAAAAGCCAACAAGCAACAATAGATCTCTTCTTTAAAAATCGTGTTTACTGCTTGATGTGAGGTCATTATGAACATAATTACATCATTAGATATACAGATAGTTAAACTGGTCATAACAAAGCCATTTATAAATCTGGCCTGATTCTTCATATGCTGCATAGTGAACCAACCTCACTTTATGTAAAATGTATTTCACACACAACAATACTACAATAACAGTCTGAAGTGACAGTTTTCACCCCTGTAGTTATTGATTGTTCAATTTGAGAGTTCATTTTTCACTTGTTATGGTACCTCACTGGTCACCAGTTGTTTTACTTCTAGATTAGCTTTTGGAACCATTGGAATAATGGCATTATTTATATGGCCCTTCGAATAGCACTGAATAAAATATTATTATGTTATTAATAAGATATATGTGTATATTAGTTCTAGGCTAAAAAATCAGACAGTTTTTTCTGTCTTTTTTTTTCTCTCTGATTCAAAAATTTTAATGGAAAAAGTCATGTAATTATTTATACAGAAAAGAAAATACAATCCTAAAAAAGGCTTAACTTAAAATTAATTTTGAATGCTTTTACTTCAAAGTTCTGGATTTGAAAATTTTATTAGATAAGGTTAGATACACTAGAAAAAACATCTTGTCTTTTCTGGAGCTCAATAAGGATATAAACTTATCCTTTGTTACAATTATTTTGGTAAAAACTTTTGAGTTAGTATTTTCATATTTTAATATAAAGAATCTTGGAAAGGGAAGAAAAAATGGATGGTGTAGTTGTTCACAACTGAAATTGGAACAAAATTTGGATTAATTTTACCCTTCCAAGTTGATAAGAATTGGAAACAAGAATAAACTCTTCAAATTTTAAATATAAAGGGAAGTTTCAATTACTTTTGCATCACTTGTTTCACTTCTTAACATTATTTCTCAATTTTTTATAAAATTCAAAACAAAATACCATTTTCTCACAAAGATATCAAAAAATGACAAAATGAATTGAAATGTAATTGTATAAATGTTTCAAAAATTTAAAAGATACTTTGACTTAAGAGACTGATGATCTCTAGCGCTATTTCTAAAAAAAAATCAGTGTGAACAAGTTGGAGTACATCAATGAAACATCAAAAAACTTACAGAGATTTTTTTATAAGTCATGCAATAATTTTGAATGCTTCACTTCAGTTTTCAGTGTGCCTCAAGTCTGAATGACTCAAAATAAGAAGTCAAAGTGCAAAAAGGGCTACAGATCCCTGGTGGCTCAGATAATCTATGATAATTTGTCAGAATTACATGATTTGCTCACAAAATCAGAGGGGGAAGAAGGAAAGGGTGTCCGTGGGTTCACTGAGTCAAACCCTGTCTTCCTCTACCTGTATCACTTGCAGGATCAAAGTCTTCTAAGTGGTGCTTACCTAAGCTGTTTCTTACAGAGGGTTAATATATATTTTCTGCAAATATCTAACAGAAATTATTCCAGGGTTTGACTGTACTTAATGCTAAGTCTTACTTTAATGGTTAAACTAAGGGCTGTGGTAGATTTTTCTTGGCAGCCAAAATCAGGCAGATGAAGCTGTTAAAGCACTAAAGTGTTTGTCTCTTCTGCTGTCCATTAATGCAGGGATGTCTGATACCACAAGTCATCACCTGCTGACTTATCACAGTATTCAGTCTTATGTATTAAGCTAAATGAAAACTAGATGCCTGATTTTAATCTTCTGCCACAAGCTGTCAGAGACCTAAGTATCTTTTGCTGCATTATAAGCCTATTGCTTTTTTTGCCCTATCTTCAGTGAGCACAGGGAGCAATTTATTTATTTCTATTATGCCACTTCTTCTGATCTATTTACGGTTAAGAAGGATACAGAGTTTTAAACAGTAGATTTGTCTGACTGCTCTCAAGGAACTGTGTGTCAATACATAATAATAAGCCGGGAAGAAGAAAATGTAGGATTAAGTCAAGCCATAGGGCCAGCGAGCCTTCCAGAAAGTTTGGGTGTGTGTCCTGGGGTGACGTTGTGGTGCTTGTATCCCCAGTCATGTGTTCTGTTTGTGCTTCGTGTTGTGTTCTGTGCTTTCGGGACTGGCTCTGAGGGTGAGGGTTTGTTTTGTCTTGTTATCGNCCGGAGGTCTTCCCCCAAATTTGTCCTAAACCAGTACAGTGTGGAGTGCTCTCTCAGCGATCAAGGGGAGGTTTCATGTCTCATGTTCTTTGTGGAGTTCACTGTAAGGCAGATGAGACAGGTAGATGACTGGTTTTTTGTGAAAATCTGTGGGCTAGGCAATTTTGGCATAGCTGGGGGAGTTTTCCTCACACAGTTATCATGAGCCATTTTAATTGAATCATGCCATCACAGAATATGCTGAGTTGGAAGGCACCCATCAGGGTCATGAAGTCCAACTCCTGGCCCTGCACAGGACACCCCAGGCGTCATACCGTGTGCCCAAGAGCTCTGTCCAAATGCTCCTTGAACTCTGTCAGGCTGGTGCTGTGACCACTGCCATGGAGAGCCTGTTCCAGTGCCCAGACACCCTCTGGGTGAAGAACCTTTTCCTGATATCCAGCCTAAACCTCCCCTGACTGAGCTTCATGCGGTTTCTTTGAGTCCTGTCACTGACGGCAAAGGTGAAGAGATCTGTACCTGCCCCTCTGCTTCACGTCCTGAGGATGTTGAAGACCACAATGAAGAACTCTCAGTCGTCTCCTCTCCAGGCTGAACACACCAAGTGACCTCAGTCACTTCTCACACAGCTTCCCTTCCAGACCCTTCAGTATCCTCATGGCTCTCCTTTGAACACCCTTTAATTGCTTAATGTCAAAAATGACAGATTGTGTGATTTGATTTAGGGATATAACACTCCTTGAATGAATCATCCTGGTGCCAGATGTTTGAACGCTCTGGAGATTCAGAGATATCTTTACTGAGTGCTTACATTTTATCCATCAAGGATACAAGAGATGCTGGAATATTTCTCTAAAGCACAGAAGAGTGCACTAAAAGAAGCTAGAAAGTGACAAGACAGAATAAGTGATGCAGCAATGTTTATTTAGCCATCATTCCTTAAAATTTAAACTGTTGAGACCAAAAAATAAAAAACCTATGACAATATATCAGACAGCTGAGTTAGTAAAGGTAAATCAGCATGAGTATCCATGTCATTGACCTGCCACACAGCTTCTCACCAGTACCGCTGCAGTACAAGATCATACCATGTGAGGATCTCTTTCACCTTTAAATGTAGCTTTTGTAACCCCACTTAATTTCACTATATAGCCTTTGTCTAATAGTTAATGAGTATATATAGTTTACTCAGCTATCTCAGTTTTCTATAGTATTAAGGAAATTTTGTTTCAAGAGCGCGCAAGTTATTGAAAGGTGCTCGCCTGAGAATATCCGCCTGAGTGATGTGTTGTTTACTTCTGTCTCACAGGAGGCCTGTGCAAGCAGAAGCAATGAGTGGGCAGTGTCTGGGGATTCTTAAATTCAGAAAACTCTGTCCTGTTTTGGTAACTGCACTGATATTGGTCATAAATACATACCTGCTGCCTTTTTACCAATTGCTGTAGAGTAGGGATATAACTAAACTTACTGTATTTTACTCATCTGCTGTTTTGTTCACCATGCAGCCTGAGAGTATGTTTTCAGTGATATACAAAGCCTCATCATAAATATGTGGAAGATATTGTTTGTGGCCTTTCTGTTTCTAAGATGTGTGTGATGCAGGGAATAGCAGAAATTCAGAGCCTCAGTCACAGGCAGATGAGTGGGAGATGAAGAGAGATCCAGAGAGATGAAGGTTACAAACGCATCACAACCAATCATCTGGGAAGTCAAGTACTAAGAAGATCACTGATATTCAGATTTGTCTTACAGTTGCTTCCCTAAACTAAGGAGGTGGTTTTCCCACCACCAACCCCTTTGAAAGGATATATTTTTAACATGGGGGCTGAAGTGAAAGAAAGGTTCTGAGGATTTCAGCAAGACACCATCCCAGCTCATCATAACAACGTGCCTTCTTCAAGTCATAGGAGATGGACTGGACCAGGACAGCCCACAAAGTCGCTGTGGACATGTTGTCAAGACTGCAAGTGAACTCTCAGAATGATGAGGAGGACCTGGCTCAGAATAAATGATGGAGCTTGAAGTGAAAATCTGCTGGACAGGACACCAGAAGCTGCTGAACATAACAAGTACCTGTGTAGGAAGCGAGCAAAAGTTAGAATTCTGACAGGTGCCTGAATCTCACAGGTGGTTAAGTGGGAAGATGTGAAAAAATGCCAGACTTTGCAGATAATTGGAGAGGAGTATTGGGAACGTTTGTGGGAGTACAGTGTTGTAAGGCAAGCAGCTCTCAGGTAACCATCAGCAATACCATATAATGCCAAGTTTGCTGAGCAAATGGGATGAGAAATAATGTATTTGTTATCAAAACTAGTATTAACTGAGAAAAAAATTATGGGTTCAGGTGTTAACCTGAGGGAAAATGGGAGGTGAAGGGTAGATAGAAGAATGGTGGAAAGGAAGGCCAATAAGGGGAAATGGACCCTTAGGAGTGGAAATACTGTGAAGGTGGTGTATGGGGTGCCTACCACGAGCCCTGTCCTAGCTGGAGCAGGACACAAAACCAAACCCTCTAGTCTGACTCTGAAGCAGGTTCACCCTGTGTCTGAGACAGTGGTTTGGGATGGGTGTGGGGCAGGTTATCTACCTCTCCAGTAAGGGAACACATGGATAGGTGGATTAAGTATCCCAGTATCACTGTGTTGGTGTGTTCCAGGCCTCATAGCTTCAACAGCCACCCACCCCCACATAATGGGAGTGGAGTTTTTGCTCATGTGACTTCAAAACCTGTCATCCCTTCATTTCAAGTCATCAGCATTACACATCTTTTGTAAGCATTTGCTACTAGATCTTAGTTTGCTCTTTGGTCTATGACTTTCACTAACCTGCATCATTCATCGGGATAGCAGTGAGATGCTGTGGGAACCCTCTCTAAATGACAGCTTTTGTCCCCAGAGTTCTCTTAAGTGAAGCTCTTCAGCTTGCTCTCATGCCCTGTTTTCTCAGCCTACTTGTAAGGTACCAGCTTATCAGCTCTGTCTCTGCTCTAGCATGAACCAGGTTCATCATAACTTGGAGTGGCTTTTTCAGGTGTCTCCAAAATACCCGTGAAAGAGAAAAATTTATTAAAATGAGTCCATGTAAAAAACCCCAAACACTTACCAACTAAATCATATTAAAAAAAAAACAAAACACCCCAAACCAAAAAAACAACAACAAAAATCCCAACAACAACACCTCAAAAAAAACCCAACAGAAAACCTCACAAAGAGAGGAAAAGGGCAAAACACAAATGGTCAATATACATATTATTTCACTTAGGCTTCAAGGTGTACATGTAGTTAATTCAGAAACACTAAATTCTGAATCTTATTTTTCTAGGAAATGGGATGGAAAAGCAACTACTCATGCAAGCTAGGTTTAAATTTTTCTCATTGTAATGATCACTAAAAATTCCCTGGTGAATTTCACAGATATTCATTTTACCACCTTCAGAGGCACCCTAGACTCCCACAAACCCTAAACTGGCCACTTCTACCCGTTTTTTTTTTCAGCAGATGTGTCAGCTTCCAAAAGGGTTTTTACTATATAGTCCACTAAGATTCAGTAGCAGAATTACAGTGATTTCTTCTTTCTGTATAAGAAAGTCAGGCTCAAAACCAATTAAAATTGTAATATTCCATATAAAAAAACTACACACTCTTCAAGATAACAGATTATTATATATTATTCATAAAAATAATATGTTCTTGGTAGACTCCACATGGAAATTTAACCAAGGAAATCCAATCCTATTTCCTCAGAAAAAGACAGCTCATTTCAGATCAGATGGATTTTATCTGTTAAGAAAGAGGAAAGATTATCATAGCAAAGAAAGTTATGCTGTGATAAGGGGGGGGGATGATTTAAATTAGACAATTATCCATGCAGACACTGAAAGAGACCTTTCAGAACTACTGTAGTTTTAATGCAGTCCTGTTAGACCACCCTGCTGCTCACTCCTCTGGACACTCCATTGGCTGCTGTATTTGCCTCTCACTACTCCACACAGGTGTTCCTGTGATTCCTTTGGTCTGGGAGTTTCCCTGGCAAATTCACAGCACATATGGTTTGCTATTTTGCCACAGAAATACGATTATGTGAACCAGGTGGCCTCATCCCACAGAACAGGTACTGATGCCTGTCTCACCCCTCTATCTTTTAATTACATCTTGAGTTGTGGGTACACCAGGCTTGTGAGGGTGAAAAGTGAATAAGTAGAGAGGGCTGTCAATTAGTTTTAGGTACTGTTTCTGCTTTTCAATTCAGCTAATAAGACTTACAGATCTATAAAAAATCTAATGTTTTATAACTCCATATACACATTTTCCCTGTCTCAGTGTACACAACATGTTGCAAAGACTGCAACTTGAAGCTTCTAAGACTGTGATTTCTCCTGCAAGTAGTTTCTGTAGCTCAAGTTTCTGTCTTTCTCAGCCAAGTATTTTAATTTTTTCATTTCCTTAACAATGGTTGTACACATCTCTATGATACTGAAAGTGCATTTCCCCCTCTTACCCTTGTGCTTCCTATAGGGGTCTGTGATTTTAAGTTTTGCAGTAGCAATCCAAGAAAGTGCTTCACTCTCCCTTATTGGGAACATTTCACTCACTTGCACTAGTCCTCTACAATAAAACTTGCAAATCAAAGAAATCAGATGACATCTATCCTTCCCTGTTCAGTAGCAAATGACCCACAAGTTTTCTCTAAGCATCCTGTTCCAGATTTATTCAGCAGTTAATAGCCTTTCTCAAATATCTTTACTAATGTAGTTTTATAGATGGTTTTCCTTTGTTTCCTGGTGTCAAAAGCATGCAGCTGGTATTAAAATATGGTAAAAAACAAGCTCTAAATATCCGAGACTTCCTCATGGAGCGACAAGATTCAGCACAGATCCTAGGGAAGAGCTGTGCCCTTCTAAAATTGTAGTTGTAAGTCAAACAAGTCTGCCTTAAATGACAATAAATGTTTGATAAAGAAACTGAATTTAATTCCTGGCCTGTACTACCAGTGGAACCTTGAGAGTACTCCAGTTCACCTTAAATGAAAGACTAAGAAAGCGATCAATATTCCAAAATGTAAATATCCAGCTATGGGGGATAGCCAGCAGCCTCCAATTGGTTTCATTTGGGATTCAGATCTCCAAGGTACTCCCCAAGATCACAGATACTTATTCCTGATGTGCTTGCATGTTTTGGACAATGCTAGGCAATTATGATTTCCACATTAGTGCCTGGTAAGCTCATTCACAAATTACCTGTAATGGCTAATCATCAATGACTATACTGAGAGCTTAAACAACCAGCTCACATGTATGAACTACAAATAGACTTTTAAAACAGGATGATTTAATTTTTAACTGAATCCTAATGCAAATTGTATTGGTCCAAACCCATGGAATTATTAACTTGTATATAAATTTCTTCATTTTGTCTCGGGAGCCAAAGCTATTTTCTCTTTAAACACAGACAGAAATAGCAGAGAAGTTCAGCAGCTGGTAGGGTTTCTAGTTTGGAACTCACTAATTGCTCTTCAGGCTTGTTCTTCCTCACATCATCTTTAAGAAGTCCTCATAAAATGATGAAGAATGACAACTAGAGAGAAAAGATTGACATCCAACCAACCCAGTACAAAGAGAAAATAGAATCACACCATATATTAAACTGAATTTTCTTTCCAATGTAGGGTTTTATTGTGCTTTTGTAAACATGATGTAGACAAAGCTAAGAAAATTACAGCAATCATCGTCTGATTTTTCCACTGTCCTGCTCCTGTGGAGTACATTGGACTGCTTCTCAGTTGGGCATAGGAGAACATTTATTTTTAGGTCACTGCTTTCATTTAGTATTGTTTTGTTCAATCAACTTTTTATCTGGTAAGATAAAAAGTCCATAAATTAATTTTTTAAAAGGCATTTTTAAGTGGAAACAAAAATTGCATTCTTGTTTTTTGCTAGTATACACTAAAAGGCACTGTCAGGCAACTCAGTGTTAAAACAGAGTTAAGAAAATAAAGATGGAAAAAAGCAAATGAGTGTTTGGAGAGGACGAGGAAGAAAGAGATGTGTTTCACTGAAGATTTCATCATGCTAAAAAAGCTTTTACAGCTTTTTTATTATCATGGCAATGTAGCAAACTTTAGAGCTTTCAAAACATCACTCAAATGGCTAATATCTCCACAAAGTGCAATCTGAAATGAATTCCTGTTATGTTTACTGGGAAATTTCAAAAGTAAAATAAGATTTTTTTTTCTTAATAATTAATACATAAAAATGCACTTTCTTTTTGCCTGAGAAATCCACACAATAAGGTTTAACAAAAGCCTGTTTCCTCTCATAACTACAAAACCCTATTCAATTTAATGCTCAGACTGCAATAGATTCAGTTATTTATATTCTTCTTTGCCAGAGGAATAACAGATGTGTAGAGACATTAAAAAAATACACTATTTTTCTGTTAAAGACAAAATTTTAACTCTTTGCTCACAAATCCAGACATTCACAACGATGAGATAGATAAAAGGGATATAATGCTCCAAGGGATCTGAGTGCTCCAAAGAAATCTGAATTTTATCATTAACCCATCAGCATTAGGTTACAGGAGTCTAATCTTTAGATAAGTCATGTGTAGTAGTTTGGGGCTTTTTTCTTTCACTAAAAAATTTAATTTACATCTTTTGCAACTCCAGAAGGGATAAGAAAATTGTCACCTCGTGCCTAAAACAACAAGCTTCTATTCAGAGTTCAGCTCCAGGGATGACAAAATAATTTACTTTCTACAGTATGACTTAGCAGGTGCTAACAAGGGCAGCTATTAAAAAAAAAAAAAAAAGAAAAAAAAATACCTTTGGTGTTTGTGTGTTTGTTTATTTGTTTATTCTTGGCTGTTTATGTTCACACCTGCCCACTAGAATTCCTTTTTTTTTCCTAAGTCATCTGCCTCACTATTTGAGAAGTGATAATGCTATACTTTATGCAAATGTAAATTGATCCTAAATAGCATGCTCAGCTCAATATTTTTATCTGTATTTCTAGGTGCAGTTAAGCAGAGCTAGTGTTCAACAAGCTTATAAACAGATCAGTTACTATTTATTTGAAACTGTTT
Source organism: Rhabdornis inornatus (assembly GCA_013397075.1). Taxonomy (NCBI): domain Eukaryota; kingdom Metazoa; phylum Chordata; class Aves; order Passeriformes; family Rhabdornithidae; genus Rhabdornis; species Rhabdornis inornatus. The sequence continues at coordinate 590,731 of VWZS01000654.1, forward strand.
ATATACTGAAACCTGTCCATACATTTGTATTGTGCCCTAACAAAAAAAACTAAAGCAAAGTGAATGTTTCTGACTTTTTTTTTATTCTGTACTTTCCCAGTACAAGTATTGATTTTCATATGGAGGGGCCAGAAGTTCAATGTAGACAAATAAAAGGCTGGGTAGGGAAACAGTTTTGAGACACTGAAATATTCAGAAAGCAGCAGGTTAAAGAGGAGCAGTCTCTTTTAGGCAGCTGTTTCCTCATCTCATTCCTTATGATGCAGGGAGTTGGAGGAAGTTAAGATTACAATGGTGCTGAGGAAAAGGGAATTTTGTCTAACAGAGACATAAACTTTCAGAGCATATGAAACCAGCCTTGGTATAGTTGAATGCAGTGTGCTGGGAAGGCTTCTGCATTTGCCTAACCATGTATAATATGCCATTCATAAAGTAGCATTCCCACATTTATCTTAAGGCTACTTATTGACAAGTGCTCAGCCAACTACACTTTGGAGTCTGATAGCTAGATATTCTTGACAGGTATTCAATATATATAGCAGAACATGCTCAATGGATTTGTTATTTATCCAATGAATGGACATAGAATAATAGGATCATTTACTTTGGAAAGTACCTTTAAGATTATTGAGTGCAACTGTTAACCCAGTACTGCCAGGTCCCCCAGTAAGCCATATCCCTGAGCACCACATCTACACTCCTTTTCAACAGTGGCAGGGACAGTAATTCCAACACTTTCCTGGGCACTCTGTTCCTATGCTTGACCACATTTCCAATGAACAAATTTTTCCTAATACCCAAATAAACCTCCCATGGCACAACTTGAGTCAATTCCTCGTGTTCTATCATTTGTTACCTGGCAGAAAACATCAACCCCCACCTAACTACAACCTTCTTTTAGATAGTCATAGAGAGCAATAATGTCTCCCCTCAGCCTCCTTTTCTTCAGGCTAAACAACCTCAGTTCCCACAACTGCTCTTCATAAGACTTGTGCTTTAAGAAACATTATACAACATTCTCGATTTCCAGAAATGGATGTGCAGGTTGTCAAGTTCCATGCATCAATATAATAATGATAATCTTAACAACATTCATCCCTCTGTTTAGGATTGCTAGCAGGGTATGACAGGTATATTTTTAGCAATATAAATACTGTGTGGAGATTAGCTGTTCAGTGCTACTTCCACTGGCATTAGTGAGAACATTTATTGAAAGTGGTGTCTGTCCTTATTGTTTTAATTTTTGTAGCACAATTATTTACCTTTATAAATACTTTTTAACTTTGGTAATTGCACATACATGCATTGACATAGGGAAATGCAGGAATGAAGAAGATGATGAATAAAGGAGAAAAAGGCATTTTCTGACTCTCTGAAGTGATCAGGCTCCCAGATGAGGAGTGAGTGAATATTTGCTCTGGCACAAACCATCTTGAGTGCTGCAGCTCTGGTTGTCTGACCCACATGTACAGCCACCATCCTGGGACAAAGCCTATTGCACAAGATCACTTGCCACAGGGTTGTAGGTGTAATGACCAGTGCACTTGGCCAGAGCCATACAGAAAATAGTGCTCACGTCATTATTCACGGGTTTTAAGATCTTTTGCTTTCAGCCTTCTCTGTGCACAACTCATAATTAGATATCTTTTCAAAAAGAGGGGTTTTTCAGCACAAAAATGCTGTGCAACAAATCTGAGGCAGAGTGAGTAAAAAGTTTTCCAAATATCGGTGGCAACTTCTGCTGGTGACTTTTTTCAGAATGCCCCAATTGGATGTTGCTGCTGCTTCTTGGGCAATTTATAGGGTTACATTCCGATGACCTGGTGTATCATGAAGAAGCCGTTGAGTCACTACAGGTTTCATGTGTTATCCTTACCATGAGAAATACTGAATGATATTAATATTTTATGTATATATGAAAGTTACAATCATTGAAAGGAATTCAACAGGAATTGCAAGCCTCATACTGTTTATTCAAATACCAGTTTTGAATGACCCTCATTTTCAGAAATAAAGTTCTCCTGCACAGTATACATTTTTGAGTTTCTATTCAGTGTCAGGGCTATTCTGCTAGTTATTTCAAATAGTTTACAAATTTCAGGACCAACTCATTTATGGAGCTTGAACTCCAAGAAGAGTAAAAGTGAGGGATATGTAAACCTGAAAATATCAGAGAAAATATATAAGTGGATTGGCTTAAATAGTTTTATTTCAGGTAGGTAGATGACTGATAGATGTAGTGTAGTCAGAATTTTAGCCTGGGTTACAGACTTCTGAGTTGCAAGCTCTGTATTTGAAAATTGTTTTGCAGATATTTGTGGCCTGTCTGTGTTGAGGTAGATAAGTGGAAACTTCATAATATCATATGTGTGTCAATTACCTCTTTCCAAACTCTGATACATAATGTTAAATTTTATAAATTATCTGTGGAGGCATTGTGGAAGGCTTCAATAAATAACAGTAGGAAGAAGAAACCTTTTTATGTGAACAGGATATATATATATAGCAGTAATGAGAAATGCAAGCTGTTCATAAGGAAACATAATATCCATGTTTAAAATAAGTCTCTGGAAGAGGTCACAGCTCTGTGATTTCAATGCTTTGCAGGTCATAAATTCAAAGAAACAAACCAACAGGTCATCTTGCATGAAAAAATTATCAATTTTATTCCATCTATCTGCCTAACACACAAATAGTTTCTTGCTGGAGAAAGAAAGTTGAACATAAGCATTAAACACTTCACTGTTAACAGACATCAAACAACAAAGACAATTTGCTATGCTATATAATTGAATATAAATATTGTATGGAATGAGGAAGCCATAAATATACAAATTATATGAAGAAATGAGTGAGCTTGTACTTTCACTTCATCTAAAACTGAAAATAAAGCATACACGAGAGGGGAAGAAAAATATCTTCTTTATTGAGCCTAATAAGTACTCCTTCAGACATTTTTACAACCATCCACTGTGTCCCTTAATCCCATTCTTTCTTTGCCTAACCTAGCCCAGCTATATTTATTCACATCTAGAACATAAAGAATGTTCATATCTTTAGTTAATATCTCCTCAGAATATTTTACATTCCTCTACCCAGTTGTATGGTGCTTTACCAACTTTAACTACTGTTTGTTGGCACAAAAGAGTGCTTTAAGGTGTGAGTTGAGATAGGTAACTCCATGTGGCAACATTAGGGCAGTGTAGGCATCTATCCCACATGGAGAAACAGGGCGCTCAGACCGATTAGATCCATTTGTGAAGCTCACAGGCCTTTCCAACTTAGCCTGCAAGGATTCACATAACTTTAAACATGACAACGCGTCTGTCAGCAATCTGTCTGATTTCAGACTGCTTGGTTTGGAGTTATGCAATTTGTTTTCACCCTTTGCCTGTCCTAAAGAGTCAAATGACTTAAACAGACAATCCAAACTAGCCTGGAAGAGAGAAGTGAGTGGCCGATATCATCTGAGACTTCTGACAGAAAGTAACAGGGATGACAGCACAACCTAGACCTCCAGCCTGACTCATCAATGCTCTTCCATTTATAAAAATGAATTTAAAAAATAAAAACATATTCAAGCCAATATGCAGACAAGCTCTAATCCCCAATAAAAGTTTTTAGCATGCATAGAGTGGTTCTTACTCAAAAGGTGTCCCTACAGGGACAAGACAAGTTCAGCCCTTCAACTCACCTCAGCAGTTATGGTGGAGTCTTCCTAACTTTTCCCCATTCTCAACTTACTTTTATAGTATTTCTTTATGTTTAGGTGGAGCTTGAGTGATTCTTGTCATGGATACCTTTGTTACTGATTGGTGCTAAATTCTCTTAGCTCATTTTACAGATGCAGTCAAAGAAAATATAGAGTGCATCCGCAGTGTGGTGTTACGTTTGGGATGGAGGTGTGCATTAATATTATAGTTAGGCTATAATGAACCACGTCAATCTGAGGAGACCAATTTTGCCACAGTTTCTGGCTTAGCAGCAGGACATCTTCCCCTCTCTTGGCTGACAGCTGCTATGCAGTTTATCAGCTGCAAAGTGCCATCGAGTTCCCTTCCCTGCAGGGATTCCAACAGAGCCTGGCTGTGGTGTCTGCACTCTGCTCCACCCTCCATTCCATCCCCCTCAGCAGACAGAGAGGTTGCAGATCACAGATGTAGGGAATCATCATGGAATAGGTTTTTGAGTATGTCAACCATATTCTGTCCAGGCAGTAGCAGCTGCATTTTACCCTATAATTTCCATACTGTTATAATGTCTGTTAGGATGTGAATATAACTTCTCAGTTTCCTCTAATTTTACCCCCAGCCATCTTTCCATAAGGAGCCATAGACTTAAATTTCACACTTTATTTTTTGCACCAACAGCTACAACCCTTGCTTGTACTTGTATTGAACAAGTTTTCTGCTGAACTCAGTAAACAATAGATTTTTAATACTAGTCAGAGAGTTAGGACTTTGTACATATGTATATTTTTATAAGTATATTGTTTCTACCTCAGTGATAAAAATTTATGCCTACCTTGAAATCCTTGACTTCAGTTTAATTCATCACCAAAAGTGCAATAACATGATCAAAAAAGTTCTTAAGTCTTTCTTTTAAAAAAACTTTCTAATGAAAAATGTATAAAATGTAACATAATAATGCAATCTACTGAAATGTTTTGGAAGGAAATGAAAAAATACCTTTAGACTGGATCTGACGTGATTTTATGAGGAAATATCTTTGAAGTAAACTTGATGAACAAGAAAATTTGAAGATGACACTTCTTTGTATAAGAAAATGCTATAAACATCACCACTGCGGAAAAAAAAAAATCAGTTTACTTTAAAAGGTCACAAAACATGAAATCATTTAGCTCATCACAGCATATAATATATAACACGGTTTATTAAGATTCATCTATGCAGTTACATATTTCACTTTTACTAAACCAATTACTGCGTTTCAAGGTTTTATGATGAATCCTATGTCAACATAGTATTAATAAAATATTTTTCACTTTATTGCATGCCAGCCATAAAACAGATGCATGAAAATGTTTTGCTGCTTCTTCATAGCAAAGAGGAGTGTGTAAAAATTGCTAGCATTACAGTGTTTACAAATAAGTTATGATCTACACTTATCTGAAACTGAGCGTTTGATGTCCTTTTATTTTTTAATTAGGTAACTGGTTTCTAAGCTATCACTGCTTACATTAGATAAATGGATTTGAAATATTACCTAGCAGTACTCATAAAAAATATATTTTCATTATATCAAAACTCATTTGACTAGGGGCTAGACTCCTCTTTTATCTTACCAATGAAGGGCAGAAGAAAATTGAAAGTATAAAATTCCTAGTACAGCCCTGCCTACATGGCTAAATTTTTCTCTGTGTTTTACTGGGGAAATGTGTGGTTAGTTCCTTGGGACACTTTGAATTCTCAGCCTCTTAACTGAAGCAGTTCATGGGTGTAAGCATCAAGTCCAGTTGCACCAGAGAGACCAAAGTAATACCTGATGCTTTTCCATACAAAAAAATTTCTGTGTTGACCTTATCAGAGTGTAGAAAATCCTGACAATCAGAAAAATCAGGTTTGGTGTAAAGTCCACATCAATTTTTTTAACAGGTATTCTTGTTCATTAAATAGAAAATGAACATTTCCATGCTTGATGTTTTGAATACATTTTCTTACTAACAAGAGTTGTGTAGGCTACAAATCTACTACTCTGTCTATAATGTTATGGAAAACATCCCAATTCCTATGGGACAGTAAGAAGCAGAGTTTTTGCCCACTTACTGACTCTACCACTTAGAATTTTTTTTGAAAAATTGCCATATTTTTGTAAAAAATGAAACCTAAACAAAAAAAAAAACCAAAACCAAACAGAAACCAAATTTTTAATATAAAAATAAATAAGATTTAACAATTTTATAAAGTCAAAATAATCTGTTTTGATATAGAAGATCATAACAAAGTCCTCAAAGGCATTACAAGGTTATATGTCTTAGAGAGGATTGATAATGGACATGAAGAAAAATAAAACTAACAAAAATTTCACAGTGCCAGATTAAAACCAAAGACTAAATCTGAAAATAACTCTATTAATTAGTTCAATTAACTACCTTTGAGAGAAGCAATTTTAAGAAAATGTGAAATGTTCCCTAATGACTACATTTGTTTTAGCTCTATTAAAATTACTCAGCAATGAATAGGGTTTTGATTACAAGCATATAGGCCACAGTTTTGATTAAAAATTGATTGCACTGGATCTCCACTACATAGTGCGTCATTTATTAACTATTCCATCTGAGATTGTCTTACACATTCTAGGTAAACTAAATTGGCCATCACACTTTCAATATATTTACACACTATCTATAATCACAGATTTTTATTTTCTAGAACTTTTCTCAGTTCATTGGCAAAAGTAACCATGCACTTAATAATGTGTGCTCCTGTGTTATAAATACACTAAAACCTGTTTACATGCATAGACATGAGGAAGAATTTTTCTTAAAACATACGATCAGAAAATTAATATCTTCTATGTGAAGTGAAAGTTTACTGTAGCTTCAAAATTTTAAAAGAGAAGCCTTTAATATCATACAGCCTTTAACTCTGTAAAACAGAAAAATAGGACTATTAATTCAAGTAAAGAACAAAATTAACATTTCAGAAATGGCAGTAAATTGTTGTTCATGACTAGCTAAACTTTGACACAATGGTGGTATGAACTACCAAAGAGAATGAACTTTGGAGTTCCAAATGCATTATTAATACTAACATACACTGTAACAGTCAGGTTTACCTAGGTATTTTGTACATGTAGAGAGGATCAGGAGCTCTGGGTCAATTAGTATGGAAATGGGTAAAGTTAGCCTGACTCAATGTCTTGTCTAATTTACTTTTTCCAAGCCTGCAACTTGGCTATCTGCGAAGTCTGTTGCTCTGTGACATGAAGTCTTAACACATATTCTGAACTGTCTACTACAAGATACTGCACTGTAGACAGCAACAACTAGCAAACAGTTATCTACAGAGAAAGCCAGTACATGGCTTTGTGACTAAGTATTTTTTCATTGAAGTCACTATGCAATAAATACTCTGGAAAAAACAGCACTCTTGTTGATAGTTTATGTAGATAAAAATTAATTTTAGTCTATGTAGCTTGGGATAGTGCACTACTCAATGAAGTATCCAAGCAAATTCTATTGAAGCAGTCTGTGGCACAACCAATATCTGCATGATAAATAGAATTTTTTTCTTCAAGATCAAATAACTAAATACAGTAGGGATAGACAAGTTTGGAAAAGTGGATATATTAAATGTGAACTTCAAAGTGCGAAAATTCCTTTGCTTGAGCCCTTTACTGATTCTGTATGTTTTTTAAAGAAGTCTCGGTGTCTTATTTATTTATGTATTCTTTATATAAGATGGTGTTGATTCTGTGTTATTTAGTCTTAGCTATGTGAGAACTCCAAGTTCCAGGCTTCTTTACTCTTTTTTTCCTCTCTTAACATAAAAGAAACCATGCTGAAATATGATATCCAGTGTGAACCTTAGAAAAAATTCCCTAGTAGTTGCCAGTACTTTTAGATTAGATGACATTTACAATGACAGATTTTTTTAAAATTTATACAATAATTTGCTAAATAGTTTGTTTTTCTTACCATTTACTAAATTAAGACTTCTATAAGACTATATTCTCAGTGTTTCTCATCTAAAATCACTAGTACAAGAGGTGAGTCTTGTGCTTGACCGTTAAAAGAATGCAGAACATCCATCCACTTTGCCATTTTTATCATTTATATGCAACTTCAAAGGTTTTAATATTAACTAAACCAAAGAGACAAACTACATCTGGCATACTCACAGTCAGTCCTCACAGCTGATTTATTTATGCAGGTCTCAAAACACTGGATGGGTTCTTCTATGAAAGTAATGGTTTTTTATTAATTATTTCAAGGGGGGGGGGAAAGACAAAATTGTAGGAGAAAACCACAAACTAACACTCTCTATTTTCATATTCAGAAAGCTTTTAGGTTGTGCCCACTAGTCTGTGGTTCATGGACTATCATTTTGATACTGCTTTTTGAATATTAAAAAGTTAAACAGCAGACTAAGAGAGAAAAATTGGGTTTTTGCAGTGTGCTGCTTTCAGATGCTGCTTTCAGATGCTCTTGAGCAAGATTTGGGGACCAAAGTCTGCTGGCACATTATCTCTGATTTGGCCAGCAGAGAAATTCTTTACTGTGAGGATGGTGAGACACTGGCAGGGGCTGCCCAGAGAATCTGTGGCACGAAATCCCTGGACTGTTCAAGGCCAGGTTGGATGGGGCTCTGAGCAGCCTGGTCTAGTGAAAGGTGTCCCTGCCCATGGCAGGGCAGTTGGAACTAGATGATCTCAAAGATCCCCTCCAATCTAAGCCATGCTATGTTCTCATGATTCTGTAATTCAAGTAACTGATCTGTGTATTGTATGAAGCCATAAAATAGAGTGGCTGGGTTGTCCTATCAGTTAACAATCTGATACTTGATGATTGTGCAGAAGGACAAAAATACCCTTTGATATAATCTCCTCATGTTCTCTTTCAGATGCTTACTGAGCATACTTTGAAACCTCTTCTTAATAGACTTGATTTAATTAGCCTCCTATTGGCTTAATTTTTCTTTTCCCATTTAAATACTGTATTATAAGCACATTTGTAAATCACATTGTTCTTAGGCCAAAACATTTCATTCAATGAATGATTGCTTATATACTGTAACAATTACCCAAGCAAATTAATGTCTTTGAATAAGGATGGCACTTAGTGATGCTTTAGTTCTCTAAATTCCTGCATTTATACTCCAGTTAAACAGGATCTGTCACTGTGTAGTGCTAATAACAAATTAACTCCCACGCCATGGAGAAATAACAACCTATCAATGTTATTCTCCCCTATAAATTACTCCTAAACAAATGATCTTCTTGGGCAGATTGTTATATTTTGTTGAGATCTGGAGGGAGAAAGAAAATGCAAAGAAAAGTGAAATTGTAATATTCATCCTAACAGTGAGGCATTGTCACTTTCTGAGGCAAAGATACAAAAGTTCAGAGCTGAATTTTTCTTCAGACTCTTCTGAACCTGCATTTCATTCATGCTTGCACAATTACATCAGAAGTGGATTATGTGAAGTAATTCTGTTGGGCCAAAACAGGATTAGCAGGGTGAGCATATAACCTTCTGTAAGTCTGATTTACTTACGGAACTTTATATTTTGCACAAGGGTGGTCATGGGTAATTTGTCATCATAGCAAATCCTGTAAGAACTACACTTGATAATGTTCTCTTTCTCCAGGGCAAATGGGGAGGCAAGCTTTTGAGAAATATTGCACACATCAGTAAATGGTGGCTAAAGAAGGAATAAATTTCTGTTGTTTAAAACCAGCTGAAAATTAAACTCCAAGGAGCCACTTCCCCTCTCCCTCTCCACTGGAAAAGAGAGAGGGCAAAGATTATGGCTTAAGGTAACAATTCACTGGAAAAATAACAATAAGGAAAACAAAGAGTAACAGTAACAATACTAATGACAACAGTGTGTGAAAGAGGGTGATTGCTTTAAAAAAAAAAATCTTACAGAGGTCCAGCTGACCCAGCATTACCATGGCCAGTAACATGCATCTTCCCAAGACAAAGGAGAAAATGGCAGGCACTGCCACAGTTGGCATTTTTTTCTCTGAGTCTGAGCCAGTGGAAAACAATGACAGACAAACCCTCCCAAGGCTGCATACATGCAACCCCACCCCACCATTCTTCTTGCTGCTTTTCTCCCTCGTAGAAAGGAGGAAAACCGGCCATGTTTCTGCTGCACGTTCCTTTATAATTTCACCTGAAGCCATACCCCCCAGGGATGATGTGCCTGCTATAGAATAACAACCTAAATGCACCCAGATAGTTGCAGGCTTCACCTCCATCAAGGAAACTGGAAAAATTAACTCTGTCTGAGCAGAAACTAGGATATATCTCTGCATTCTTTTCACTCTTAAAAGGAGAAATGCTCAGATAAATGAGGTAGAATTTTTAACTGCACAGCTGGACCGTTAGGGTCCAACCAGTCTGAAATCTGTATTTTTCCAAATTCCAAGGGTGTTCAGACTAGGCCGTTTGGTTGAAGGTCTGTTAATTTAGATGCATAGTAAACCTTGCAACCCCGTAATGTTTCAATGAAACAGAGTACAATTTTTATATAAGAGCCTTCTTTTTTAATACACTATGTAATTATTTGGCTGGCTTAAAAATTTCTATGGTTCTTGTTGATTGGCTTTATTATTAATTTTTTACAGAGACAGTTTTCTTTAGAGAAGTCACATGCTAGCACTCAGGTTATTTAACACTTTATGGACCTGATCCAAAAATTTGATTATAAAAGACATCATTCTGAAAAGAATTAAAGTAAAAGGAGGAACTGAAATCATCTTCAGGAAAATCAGTCTTCACACGTTTGTGTCACATTTTACAAGTTGTTCATGATAGCTGTTAGTAAGCTGACAACTACAATTAAAAACAGGAATGAGAAATATAGCGTTAGGGATGACCCCAAATTGAAAAAAAAAAGGAAATATTTGTCTACTTGTCTACCTTGTGGCAAAAGCTTCTATAAATAAGAGCAACTTATGCTCTGGAGTCTGCAATGCAGAGTAGACTTCAAAGACAGATGCCATATTATCAGTTAATGTGTTTATTTCATCATCATTTGATAGCATATAGGACATTATAGAATTTGGCCTCTTTGTTCTATGGAACACAGATATTCTCTTGCTTAAAATGGTGAGAGCACCATAACAACAGTTTTTATAGTAACAGTTTAAAACTGTATATTAGTGGATTAAATACATAAATTGCCATGCTTTTCTATAGTAATTATAAATTTTAAAGTCATAAAATTAGGGTTACGTAATCCTTATTTTTGCAGTCCACTAATATTTAGTTTCAAGTGATTTGCATGCTACAATACATCTTATACAAAAAGTAGTAGAAACTATTTCAGTAAAATTTCTTAACTAGGCCACCCAGGAAAGACAGTTTAATTATTACTCTTAGTTCTACCAATCAACATTTTTAATTAACTTTTAGATCTCTGTACCTAATTTATATGGTGCAAATTAAAGCATCCGTTAAAAGATTTTTTTTCGCTGTTTTTATACATTTATGTTTGTTTGTATGCTTGTGTGACCTGTGTTCCATAATAACACACGTCATTTAATCTCAAAAGTGCAAGCAAATCAAGCAAAGACCAAACAGAGAAAATAGAATAACTGATTAGGAAAAGTGAATGTTAAATACATAGTAATGAAATTGAATTACCAAAAAACCCCAACAAACCCACATCCAAAAATACCCCAAACAAACAAAGAAAGCAAAGGCTCATTAACAGATAACATTAAACGGTTTTGATGCACTCAGTGCAGTTCTAGTGAAAGCACATCGCAAGTTCAATCCTCTGCTGATGCTAAGGAATTAGACTGATCTCTTTTTGTTGGGTTTCTGACACTAGAATTTTAAAGGAGATGATGAGATGCTGAGCAGCACTCAGGGCATGGATCTTCACCCCTATTAAGGCACAATTTCTGGTAAAGGTTCTCAGTGACATCTTGACAGAAGTGGCACAGCGATTTGGTTTTGTCACAGACATTAAACCAATAATTCTACAGTATTAAAACTGGTGCCACATGATGTTCAAACCATTAAATATCTTAACAATAAAGAAAAAACTATTTAGCCAAATTATTTACCTCCTCTCCACAACCATCCTGAAACTCTGTTTAAGGGGTTTATATATTGGCATGATAATCGTAATCCAGCTGTATTAGCACCTAAAATAAGTTTCACTAGACTCCAGAGCATTAAAAAAAAAAATTAAAAAATAAAAAATAAAAAATAAAAAATAAAAAATAAAAAATAATAAATAAAAAAAAAATTCTGTATTGAATCATTCACCAATTGTTTAAAAGAACAATAATAATAGTACATCAGCTTCAATAATCAGTTCAATATAGCAGTCAGTATAGATAGCAATACAGTCTTATTTCTCTATTCCCAGATAACAAGGAGGCTTAATGAAAGCACATGCTACCAGATGTTAAATCCATTCATTTACTGTCCTGATCTAAGATGGCTCATAATCACATTACAACCATTTATTTATTCACACCTCTATTCATTTAAAGTTTCTTACCATATTACAAGAGATAAAAGAGGTAGAAAATAACAAGAAGTTTCACTGTTTATAAAAAATCACTCTTACAATATCCATGAAGAGTATGACTTTCAAAATTCTATGGTTGTTGTCCTACCATTTTTTGTTTCTACATTTCAATTTAAGTAAAGATTTCTTTCAAGAAGTAAAAAACAACTCTGCCCTCTGGTAAGGGGTAGTTTTGTAATTATTCAGTTCTACAGACTTTTTCACACAATCTGTCAGGACAGACTTAACCTGTGCTTTGAGATGTGTATAAAAAAGTAGGTGTAATACACAGATGTTATTGGATGATCGAGGATGGCCTTAGAGTTCCAAGGTGAATATGAGGGTGTACAGTCTGAGTTCACTGAGGGCTCAGTTCTGCAAGTTGTAAGTGCTGAGTTACAGCAGTTAAAGCCCCCAGCATTGCCAAGGCATGTGCAGTGCAATGGCTGTAACTGATGGATGCAGTTCCTTGCAGAGGCAATTATTGGATTAGAATCTAGAAGCACAGGAAAGGAAAGAGTTGCTTTTCTGTATGATACTGGGGAATTGAATTCTGCTCCAGCGCTCTCGTTCTGCTAACAGCTGTAGCAAAGAAGCAACGCTGTAGCAACTGGCCATGAGTAATACCAAACTGCTACTTTTCCCCTCTGAAATCATTGTTAACATATGCAAAACACATAGTTACTCTCATAGGTGGAATCTTGTATGGTCAGAAGCACTTTACGAGAAGTTGTTAATGGAAATTTTAGGATTTTGTTAAAAGCAAGCTATTGATCAGTTAAAGAACAAGGTAATGCAATCGTTCCTCTGAGCAGCACAAGCATCATCAATAACTGGCAAAACAACAGTTTCTACTATTAAAATACTACAAAGCCTGTTGTTATATATTTGGCAAGGTCAAATTTTCCTCTAATAATCTGATTTTAAGTGTCTCTTTTATTTTTTACAATTTATTATTATTTTTTAAATGTCTTTTCATCTAAATGATAATTTATGCATTTAATCTTTATGTAAATAAAAGCATTTCAGATTAAATAGGTAAAAAATAGGAAGAAAGCAAATGTTCTCTCTGAAGCTTCTGGGGAATCCACTAGTCCTATGGCACATGTTCAAAACATCAAGCTAAGATAGCAGATGATTAGTGTTCTGACTTGGGAAACAGAAAATGAATTGTTCAAAGGGGAATAACAAGTGTTACTCGATGTGATTATTTATGTCACAATGGCTCTTCATTTGTATATTTCTGCATGAAGTGATCAGATTCATGGATGGCTCATGTTCCCATTATCTTCTAAAACATATCCAGTTTAGGTATAGATCACTATATTGGTATTGTCTAGAAATAGTTATGGTATGCAATCTTCTTGAAATCTTGGCTTTTTCAGAATTTCATGTTTCGCACTCACTAGTTCTGAAAGTTAGTCTTGTACTTAGAATACACACATTGAAAAGGCAGAAGCTTAATAAAGAGGGAGAAAAAATTCCAGGGTAAGCAGTGACTATATTTTTTATTTTCTTACTATTATTCTCAGTGAATACTAAACGTGAAAAACCTAGGCAGGCTTCACATGCCTCACACTGCACTCTCTTTGTAGACTCAGAATATAGGTTTTCTTACCAGTACTTGCTTTGCCCTTAGATTTTTTCATGTCAAAATGTAATTACATGCATGGGTTATACACATGCATCGTGTATAATTTCTTTTTTATGTCATATGCATTCCACATCTTTATCCTTTTTACTATTCTGCTCATTTCTAATGGAAAAAATGTTAAACATTTCAGCTATATTTTTAATTCTGGGTGAAAGGAGAAGTCAACAGCAAGGTTTTAGAACTCTGCAGTAGGAGATCAAAAGCTCTTTAAAGAGTATCACCTAAGAGAGAATTTACTCTGAAGGCAAGATAGTACTCTAAATTTCATGAGGGCTTGGCTGGGATGTCAATCAGACATAGCAATAGTTTGGAAATGAGCTACTCCCTAAAGGGGAAACTAGTTAAAAATCCAAAGATACAGAAAGGTTTAGGGGAAAAATCTGTCTTGAGAGCGTGAGAGTGTCAGCAGTAACAGGGAAAGTAGAGAAGTCACACAAGCTCTCCAGCTACCTGGGGGCAGAGAAGCAGAACTTCCCCATGAGTGAGGGAGAGCCAGGAGCTGTTAGTGACCCTGGCATGGGCAGTGATCTCACTTTTGGGGCACAGCCACACAGCAGCAAAGAAAGGCTTGTGTGGCAATGTGTTGTGCTAGCTGTCCTGTACTTATCTATCAAAGGGAATTGGAGTCAGGATGGACCCAGGAAGCCCACTATGTGCAGCAGTAGACAGGATCAGAGATAACTAGAGCATGGCTCAAGACAGGTCTGTCAAGGCTACACTGAAATGCGGTCCCTGATCCCATGAGCAAGGGACTAAATGACCAGGACCATTAAATCTTGTTATTGCCCTCAGTGTCCATACAGCAGCAGCTGAAATTTCAGCAGCTGCTGAATTTCCTTGGCAGGGGCATGTATTTGGAAGATTTTTTTACATATTTTTTTCTGTAGTTTCCTTATGAGGTTCCTTTTATTTTAGCAATTCAGAGCATTTCAATGCATTGAGAAGAATTATGAAGAGTGTGTATCATGAAGTTCCAAAAACTCTTCGTAGATTCCTGTACTTTATCATAGGCTTCCAGCTCTGCCCTGTATAGAGCTTCAGTAGAGGAAGTGCTACTGCCATGGCACTCAAACCATATCACAGAATCAAAGAATCACAGAATGGCTGAGGTTGGATGAGGACTTTGGAGGTCATCGTGTCCTTAGCACCCATGCTCAAGCAAGACCACCTAGAGCTGGCTGTCCAGGACTAGGTCCAGGTAACTTTTGAAGGTCTCCAAGGACAGAGACTCTACACCTCTCCTTTGCACCCTCCCATAAGACATTTATAGATATTGATAAGATCCCAAATGAGCCTTCTCTTCTCCAGGCTGGGTTCATCCTTTCCCTTAGCTCTTCACTCATAGCAGACACATCTCCAGCTCTGGAGTCCCCAGTACAAGGGAGACACAGGAGCAGGACACAGGACACTTTGGGAGGAGGTCCAGAGGAGGTGTCAAAAATTATCAGAGGAACAGAACCTCTCCTATGAGCAAAGGCTGACAGAGTTGGGATTACTCTGCCTAGAGAAGAGAAGGTTCCAGGAAGATCTTATTGAGGTTTTTCGGTATTTAAAGGGGGCTTATAAGGTGGAGACAGACTATTTAACAGGGTCTGTAGTGATTGGACAAGGCATAAGAGTTAGGACAAGGGATAAAGGAGTGTTGATTCAAACTAGAAATAAGCATAAAATTATTCAAGGAAGGTGGTGAAACCTTGGTAAAATTTGTTCATTGAGGCTGTAGATGACCTTTCCCTGGAAAGGCCAGGCTGAGCAGGGTTTTGAGCAACTTGATCAAGTTCTCTGTGATCAAAGTTCTCTGTGATCATTGCAAGGGTGTTGAAATAAATGACTTTTAAAAGTACCTTTCATCCCAAAGCATTCTGTGATTCTGCTGAGGTCTTTATGAATGACAGCATGAGTTTCTGGTGTATCAGTGACTCCTCATTTTGTGCAACCTGCAAATCTGCTGAAGGCATATCATACAAATCATTAATGAAAGCATTAAACAGGGCTGGAGCTAGTATTTACCCCTGGGGTACAAGTGCAGTTACTGACCTCCAACCAGGCTTTACACTGCTGACTGCCACTCTCCAGGTCCGGCCATTCAGGCAGCTTTAAATTCACCTTGCTGTCTTCTCATCCAGCCCACATATCACAAGCTTGCTTCTGATGCTCTTATAGGAGACACTGTCTCCCTTCCTGGAGACTGGATAGGTAATATCCTTGTTTCCTTCTCATCTACTAGGCCAGTAATTTATTTGAAATTTATCACAGTAGTTTAGGAGTGATGTTTTCTTTCCTCCAGTCTTCAGGCACTTGTCCCGATGACAATGGTCAATGAAAGTTTGTTAATAGTGGTTAGGCAATTTTTACATGACACACTTGCCAGACCCCTCAGCACACACAGGTGCATTGCATCATGGCCTCTGGGTTTATGCATGTACAGTTCACTTGAGTGATCCTTTTGCACCAGGGGTATATCTTCTTTGCTCCAGACTTTTCCTCTGGTCTCTGCCTCAGAATTCTGGAAGCGGGTCTTGCAAAACTGAACTGAAAAACACACCTCAGCATGTTCTGTAATTTTAAGTTGGGTGGCTCATTCAACAGTGGACCAACATCTTCCCTAGTCTAAGTTTGTAACTTATATCCTTACGGAAGTATTTTCTTCCTTCAACGCCTTCTGAGACATTCAACTCTCTGTGGGTTATGACATCCCGAGGCATGTCTCTACATTATCAGACAATGTCTGTATTCCAAGTTACCTCTACCTACATCCACCTTCTAGTCTCAGTTTTGCCAGAAAATCCTTTTATGTCTTTGTCAGTCTTCTGAGGTTTTTTTGTCTGACTTCTTGGTTGTTGGGATGGATTGTTCATTAGTTGGAGGAGGTGATCCTTGAATGTCAAACAGCTTCCTTGTATCCCTTTTCTCCCCAGAGCCTTATGTCATAAAACTTTTTCAGGAAGATCTCTGAAGGGAACAAAGTCAGTTCTTCTGAAATCTGGCACTGAGATCTTGCTTTTTGCCCTTCTCTCTCCTCTTAGGATTCTGAACTCCACCATCTCATGGTTGCTATAACCAGGGACAGAAAGGCATATGATCACAGTGAGGTTCAAGAACCAGTGAGGGTATTGCATTTGACTAAAGCATGTGGCTAGAATAACAGCAGACAAGTTTTGAGGAAGTACTGGCAAAGTTCTGTATGGAGCAGAAGAATTTAAAATTAGTTCACACATTTGGCCTACAATTAACAAGGGAAGAAACTCATAATGTTTTGATCCCAATCTGTGATATGTGTCTTATATGCAAAAGCTTGGGGCTTTTTTCATTGCATTTTTTGGTTTTCATTTCGTTGTTTGGGTTTTGTATTTTGATTTTGGTGAATAGTTTTGGTTGTTTTGGTTTTGGGGTTTTTTTGCTTGGTTAGGGTTTTTTTTTTGGGTTGTTTTTTTGCAGCTTATGTTTGCTTCTGTTTTGGGATTTTCTTTGTGGGGTTGGTTGGTGGATTATTTTAGGTGGTAAATTCTTTTTTGTTTCTTTGTTTGTTTTTTGTGTTTTTTTGAGTTTTTTTGTTTTGTTTTTATTTTGCAGAGGTACTTCAGAGATGAACTCTGCAGCATTTCTAAAGTTCTTAGATCCGAGATCAAAGATCACCTTTAAATGCAAGTATCAATCCCTGTAAAGAAATTTAGAAACTGATAAATATCGAGATGCCTTTTTGTTTCAATTCAGCTGAAATGTAAGGAACTTTCTAATACCTAACAGAGTACATTTTCTTCTCAAAATTCATTCAGAGTTTAAAGAACACATCAGGGCAGAACTGCTGCAGACAAAAACAGCAACTTTAGCTTTATTTCACACCCTGTGAGCTTTTCCACTCCATCCAACACATGATCTTACAGGGCAGATCTCATTCTATGGTTTAAAGAATGATTAACTAGAAACAAAATAAATTATTGCAGTGAGTATAGTCTTTAGTCTTGAAATTGGTCCTGATATGTGTGAATGGTAAGATTAGTTTGTAGCTATCTTTTGTTAGCTGAGTTTTGCCTCAGGGTTAGCTAAAAAGAAATAAGGAAATGTACCAACTATGGTACAAAATAATTTTTTTTGTCAATTACAACCCCTCTCCTCACCTGTTCAGTTTTTTCTACAGAATCTTAAAGGGTATATTATTGCTGCTTTTCTCTTTTTTGTTTTTCCCTTTTCCCTTTTTTCCCATTTCCCTCTCCCCAGAGGGCTGTTTCTCTGAGCAATGTGGACATGTGCTGGCTGGGACATTCAGAGCATTCCTTTGCTGCTGTGTCTGAAAACTGCTTATGGCCTTTTCACACACAGTTTGTCCATCAAAAGGAAACTTAGAGGTGCAGAGAGGGAGGAAACTGCAGAGAGCCAGGATGAGTCCCTGGTCTCTGTGAACAATAAGCTTAAGCAGCAGTTGCAAAGGAGCTGCTTGTGTACAAGTCAATTTATACTCCAAATTGTCTTTTTAGTCAGAACTCTTTCCAACTATGTCTGTGAATTGCCAGCACCTTAGGTAACAAAACAAATGTTGCTCGTCTCATCTTTTCATCTTTCACCACCTCTAGGGCAGTTTTGGAGCCAAAAGAAAGTTATATTCTTAAGCTGCCAGTTTACCATTTCCATTTAGCCTCATTGAGGGTTAGTGGCTTCCGTTGTTTTGATTTCTGCCAAACATAGGGTAGTTTAGATATTGCTTGGTGGAAGTAATTAATAATTTCTCACAGGTTTAATATTAATTGTAATGGCACATGGATTAAAAAAACCCAAAACACTACTGTGAAAGATTAATTGAAAAAAAATATTTGAAGCTACAATTCTGAAGCCTTATTGTTGACAGAAATCCTAAGTGTACTAACAGCCTGTGTCCTTTTATGGAATTTTATGTAGATATGTGTATCTGTGTGTGCATAGGAATATATGTGTGCCTATAGGCATAGATCAAACTTAGTTTAATTTTCATTTCCCAGGCTTTGACTTAGGTAAGTACCAAGATATTAATATACCTGGCACTTCCGAAATATAGTGTAACACGCATATTTTGGAGTCATCATAATTACTATGTGATTTCTGCAAAATGCAGTGTGATGGAAATTTTGGATCAGACAATGAAATTGCACAAATTAGAAGAGAAAATTCAATTGTTATCTTAGGTTGAAGTAGGCATTTAGATCTTAATTGGGATTTCACATTATATTTTCTGAAAGTATCACCAGGAAATCAGTAATTTTATCTGTGTAACAGTGAGAAATAACATTTTCCACAATCAAAGCAATCAAAGTGAAAGACTGTACAGTGGAATAACGCTATGTTTTGTGCCCTGTGCAATTTCACTTGTCATATAAAAGTGGTTAATATAGGTGCAGCATTACAAGCTCAGAGCATAAGAAACTTTTTGAAGACAACATGGATGTTGTGTTGGATATTGGAGAAATTACTTTAGCAACAGTTTCTTATTCCGCTTTCTGTTTCAGTCCCCCAAGACATTGTGAACACTGTATATCTGGGTTGTGGTATTCATCAGAATGAAATCCCAAACATTCAGAGTTTATTAGCCCCATATGAACAAATCAATAGACAAGTAGCAAAGTTCTGACCATGGAAAAGAAACCCTTGACCTAGACCTCTTCTCTGAACAATTTGAAAGTAGAACTGCATTTTCACAGCCTATTGCTTCATTTTGTTGAGTACAGTATCTGGACCTGAATACTTTAATAAAAAAAAATCAGTTACACTTTTTTAAAAACACTTCAGCTTGACAAACTGTTTTTCTGAGAGACAAAATTTTATACTGTAAAAAAAAAAAAAAAACTAAAAAGACAAACCTGGACCAGATGGACATTTGAACTTCCAATGCAACGCAAAGATGCCCCTTGCTATCCACTCATGAAAGAGAAGACTTTTCATCATTCATGATCATCAGTTTATTCTACCTACAAAACAGATGAACTAAGAAATCCAGATATTTTTCAAAAGGCAATCCATTTTTAAGCTTTTAGATGACGTTATATTTGGTTATCTTTTTTGCAAGTATATAGATGAGAAAATTATTCTTCTTCTGGATCTCTTTTTAATGACTCTTCAGATTCCCTAATTATTATGGAATTCTAAGACAATAAAGGAAAAACAAAACAGGTGGGGAAAACACAGTGCTAAAAGAGTAATCTTCACAGAGATCTCCCCCTTCCTTTTGTTTCCTACAGAAGCACTTTAAACAGAATGTCACAATCTCATTTTTTATGCATCTGTCTATTTTTATCACTGCTTCATTTTACATCTCAGCAGGCCTGACTACCCTGAAAAATACACCTGCATAAAACCTGCAAGGAACAGAGAAAATACATAAGTAGGGGTGAAAAATGAAAAGACAGCTCTCTGCACTCTTATCACACCTTTTAGCATCTATCTGTTTGAGGTCTCTTGTGATTCATTCACCCTTTCACTATGTAAAAGGCCAAAGCAAAGCTGCAGTGATAGTAGCATCCAAGATGAATATCAAGAAGGCTGGGACTAAGAGGAGAGCAACATTAAGAACACTCCTGGGAATAAAGGTCACAGAGAAAGAAAGAGAGTTTAAATAGAGCAGTATGGAGCAATCAGTCAGACAAGTTCCTGCATCAGAGTGGTCTTTGAAAAGCAAATTATAGGGAAGGAGCATATAAAGAAGAAAGCCAAAAAAGCATTTTACAAAGATGTTGCTCATTATTGTTGTTTTTTCAAACCTGGGTAAGTCAAAATATTGTTTGGTAATAAAGTCAAACAAGTTTTCCTTCAGAATGAGATTAAAAAAATGTAGAGGAAGCTGGTTTATGTTTTCCTAAATGGCAATGCGCATATTCTTGAGCCCATTACTGGGTTCACATACCTAGAGAATTTCCAATGTGTCTTCAACCAGAACCTGCATGGCAGGAACAGAGTGCATTCCTTCTGAGAGCAAATTACTATGTCCTGACCCTCCACAAAATTATCCTTCAGTCTACTGCCATGTGTTTTCCATTTCCTTATTGTACCAAAAATAATATTGCTGTCACTATCCTCCATCATTAATCCTCCTTCATTAATCATTCAATTAATGAAGAGACATAAGGCCGAGGCATCTGATCCCATGTTGTGCTTCTACAGACAGACTGTACAGGTAAGGAAAACTGGGGGCGAGTGGTAGAAAAGAAGGGTTCCCAAAGAAGTGGTCTTAGAAGTAGAAAGGGGACCAGG
This sequence comes from Rhabdornis inornatus, assembly GCA_013397075.1. Taxonomy (NCBI): domain Eukaryota; kingdom Metazoa; phylum Chordata; class Aves; order Passeriformes; family Rhabdornithidae; genus Rhabdornis; species Rhabdornis inornatus. The sequence goes on from VWZS01000654.1 coordinate 611,818, forward strand.
AAAGAAAAAGGTGAAAACCCTGGCTAGAGTAAAGATCCTAGAAGCAGCAGCATCCTGGAGATGTGGGACATGCATGGAGACAAACCCTAGGGGATGCCCATGATGACAAATACTCCTGGGAATGAACTGTGAGTGTGGACTGACATGATTTCTGACTGACCTTCCCAGATCAGCAGTGACAACCTTGTTAAGAAAGGAAGTTAATACCAAGTGAACCTAGCACCAAGGAGAGCGAGCCAGGGAGTACATGAGGTAGACAAACAGGATAAAAGCTCTTTTCTTTGATCTTAAATAAATCCCAATATCCAGAACCACTATGGGTTGTCTCTTATTTTGTCCTGCCTCTGACTACTAACACCAGAGCTGATTGGTTTACAGTTTGAATAGCTATCTGTAGATTCCTTAGCAGCCACTGCTATGACTGCAATTAAATTTCTCCCAAAAATACCAAACTATCTGAAATCCCCATTTTTTAAATACAGCAAACTAAAAATGTTTCTATTTTGTAAATTAAAATTATTATACTTTTTAATATTATCTGATTTTTTTTGTACATAGATTTTTTTTAATAGGTATACTCAATTTTTCATATTTTTTTTACTATTATCTCCTTTTTTAAACCTTACATCCTTTCCACCAGTCTGAAACCCTGCAGACTACTTTTAGAAGCTGCCTTTTTATACGTTTCCCAGCAGGCAGGCAACTCCTGAAATCTGCAAGTGAGAGATCTCCCTCTCAGCTAACGGCGGCACACTGACTACCTATCGCTTTCTGACCCTGTTTCCACAGAAACCACCAGAACTTGTTAACTTTAAGGAATCTTATTTGAATAATGGAATGTTTTTAACTTAAACAATATAACTTTCAGGGTAGAAATGCTGATCTTTTTTCTTTAATTTTGCATTATGTGCCTCCAAGCCATTTTGTGTTTGTCATCCTATTTTCTTCTCATTTTTTTCTATTATTGTTTGTTTGTTTATAATGGTAGAACTTGCATAAAGATTATTGAATTAATTAGATGATGTGATATGCGGTCTGCCCCTAGCAACACAGCAGCCTGAAGTTTCAAAAGAGCAAGTAAATTTTAAGCTCAGATGCCCTTATTATTGTTTTGGCATGGAGAGAAAGATGAATAAAGACCTGTGGAAATATAAAAGAGAACAATGGAATGGACACCCAAGCCTCAGCAACACTATTTGTTCTTGAGGATAAACATGCTACACAATACCTTCTATAAACTGAAACATCTCTATATGAAAGTACATTGTCCTCCAAGCATCTCTGAATGGATGTTTGGGATCTCACTTCTAGAAAGGCCAGACACTTCCTTTCAATTTTTAGCTTAAATTTATGGGCCTATTTTTTATTTTGAATATTGCCTCTTCTAGGCTTTATAAGTTAACATTTCTTGTTTATGTTTTTTTTGTTGTTGTTTTTGTTTGGTTTTTGTTTGTTTGTTTTTGTTTTTTGTTTGCTTGTTTTTGTTTTCTGTTTTTTTTAAATTTTCTCATTTCCCCAGCAGAAGCCACACAGTTTAATTACAGACACATTTGAGATATGATCACACTTCACATGCAACCACATACACTTACCCCTAGCAAAAGACCTGTACTATGCTCTCTGTGAACCTGTCTTATTTCTCGGGTTCTTCTCTTACCTTCATTGCCCATTCCAAAATTCCTCCTTTCTCTCCCACATCTAAATACTTTATAAAGAGTTGCCTAAGGCGCCAAAGCAATTTACACAACTCAAGTATTTCCTTTACTCTCATCAAAGAAGACTTGTCCAGTCAAAGAGTAGATAGTGCTCCAGTAATATTGTAAGAAGACAGAAATTGGAAATACTGGTGTTTTACTTATTTCTCTTGGCACATAGTTGTCTTCTTAGGTAGGCATTGACAATACTCCCTCCACATTTAACATTCAGTTTAGCAAAACAAATAAATTACTTGGATTATGTCTCATAATGGAGACACTCCATTTGTCATCTCCTAATATCCTTATTGCCTTTAGCTAGATTCATCTTCTGCGTGGTGAATGGGATCAGAATTATACCTATCCTGAAAATGACATTTTGGTGATGGTGCTTCATGCAACAAAAAAATTATGTAATCTTGATTGTTACTGGCTGTCACAAGTGGGATCTTTTGTCATGTGTGCACCATTTTCAAGCATACAGTGTATGGTTAACTCCAACATGTGATTTTATTCTTTTCTAATTTCCAGTTATCACCTTTTATAGAAGAAATTATTTTTATTTGATCCCAAGTAGATAATCTTACATTTTGCACTGTAGCACACCATAGAGTTTTTTACAATTTCGATAATTCAGTTCTTCTAATATACTCTTATGATTTCCCTCTGGATCAATGACGTGCCTTCGAAAACTACAAGTTTTGCATCACTATTTTTTTTTTGTTTTTGCAGTGTGCTTAGTTACAATATTACCATTAATAGGGTTGGCCAAAAGAAAATAACAGATACTATTTTCAGACAAGGTAGCCCTACCTCAATTCACTAGAAAATATTGAATGCAAATCAAATAAAAGTATTTGGGTTATTAACATATAAATGAGAAGCAGAGAAATGTAAGCATACCACACTGTGCCTTTCTGAAAGGCATGGCTACCATGACTTATAAAATGTAAAGAGTGATGATATTTACCAGTGTCTGTTGGGGCTCTTACACTTTGGTGATTACCAAGGAGAATTTGGAGCACCTTAAACATAGCCTATGAGTCTATATTAAAGCAAACAGGTTAATAAAACAGAAGAAAAGAGCTGTAACGGAAGATCTATGTGTTTTAATCTAGAATTGCCTGAACAGTGATATAAGAGGTAACTAGTAAATTATGAAGTTCATACTGCAAGCCACAACAGGATTCAAGATAGTGTAAAAATCAATACAAAGTACAATATCTTATTTTTTGATAATGGCAAATAATTCATATTGAATTAGTTCAGTAAAATATTATGTTAGGCATCTCCACTGCTGCCTTACATTATGGTAGGATAGACACTGCTTTCATCATATTCTAGAAATCTTCATAGAGATTGGATTTCCCTTGATGTAATGCACATTTCCAAGTTCTGTTGATCCAGTGGGGGGTTTTAAGGCAGACATAAGTTTCAGGGACCACATGCATGCCAGTAAAATGAACTATGACCAAGAATGTTCCTGGGCATTGATGACCAAAAAAGAAAGGTCCACATGGCTGTAGTAGCAAATTGTTTCACTAACCAAGGAGGCTGTGTGCCTACTATCCTACTGAGGGTGATCCCTGAGATGTTTTACCTGTCACAGGTGACTGGAAATTGTTAGAAAAAGTGACAGATTGAACGGACCAAATATGTGCTGGAGCATGGCCTAGCAAACCATAAGGACAGGCAGTAATTTTCTTAACTGCAAGGATGTTCCCACATTAATTTCTCAGGTGAGATGTAGCACAAATCTGCCGTAGCCCATGGTAACCACATGTGAGGTTCTCCACCTGCTTTGGGGAGATCATGGCCATGGAGATGCACATAGGAGAGACCACATCATTTCAAAGTCCCCATCCTGACACAGCCATGCCTGGGCTCATGATGGTTCTGCTGTTCTTGGTGCCAACCCAGGCACTGATGTCCTGTCTCCATGAAGGTGACTGAGGACTGTGGCTGTGGCCATCACCCTGATGTGCAGGGAACTGTTCCAGCTCTGATGATTGATGATGATGATGATGATGATGATGATGATGATGATGATGATGATGATGATGATGATGCCGCCCTAACTGTGACTCAGAAGAGTTAAAGAAATGTTTCAAATTTGGGGAAAATTTATTTAGCTCTGAAACGGAGACACAAGGTCAGTATATTTCTGAGTCAATTTCTAAATTTATGTGAAACAGTCAGCACTTTAAATTTTCATCTTGATCTGCGGTTCAGATGAGAAGTTTCCTACAAGGAGAAAAATGCCTGATTTCTCAGTTCTATCTATAACTAAGGTTTAAAAGGCCAGAGAATAAAAGGAAAATATCTATATATCTATGATAAGAAAGGAAATTCAGTTTTAAAAAATCCATTTTAAAAATATGTCTGGAAAGATTCCTGAAGGATAACAGTAGTGTCATTTCCAAACTATATTTTTTTTCTGAACCAAGTCCCTACAACTGGTATTTAACCGCAGCCTTTTCTCAGCCACTCCTCCACACAGACTCTTAGGGATCTTTATGAGTTTGCTTAGTTTCTGCAGAGCCTACAATCCTGCAGGTAACTTTCTAGTAAAATGAAAAGTGAAAATGAATATTAATAAAATGCAAATATGCTGTCTACTGCTAGCAAAATTAATTGGGCTTACACATATGCAGTGAAAAGTAAAAGAAAAAAATATATATTCTTAAATTAGTTCATATCAATTAAAAGAAAATATATACTCAGAGAATCCAAAATTTTCCCATGAATACCAAACTAAATGTATTTTGAATGACAGAGTGTAAAAGTCTTACTACTTGAAAAGCTCTTTTGATGTCATTTCCATGTAGCTTGACTGCAAAAATGTTCTCTTTCCAGGAAGGCTTGTACTCCTCTTTTTTCCTTTTCCTCAAAGGGCTTCCAGGATGGAGTTTGGAGTATTGCAAAGGAATTGCTCTCAGGTTTCTGCCAAGGAGATGCAAATGAGCCTTTCAAGGCCCCCCATTGCTAGGTTCTGCATACACATGTAGTAAAGATTTAAACTACAAGGGCTTGACCCTGCAAATACTTCCACAGCTGTTGCTTAACTCTGTGAATTTTAATAGATTCTTTGAATTAGCTGGTAAAGTCAGGTAGGTGGGTAAATGGTAGGCTTGAAGCCTGGTTTAGACCACTCAGGGAAGCAAAAAGGAATACATAGACAAAGATGTGCAACTTGATAAGCTGTTATTATGTAATTTAATTACTAAGCTACTATTTTGATGTTAAATTCTTTGGAACAGAGATTGTGTTCTTATCTTCTGTCTGCCACTTTCTGATCTGTAACAGGAATTATTCATACAAAGAAACCTTTTATACAAAGAAGCCTTTCTATTTCCTCTGTAAAGAAAGAAATATTTTTGAATCAAACTGTGTCTTGGCCTAGAACTTCTCAAATACAACATTTTTTTCTCTTGACAGACAGTATAAAATCTACAATGATTAAAAGTGTGTTTGCCCATTTAAGGGGTATACCTATAAATGCATATAACAAGCAGTGTGCCTTATGAGAGTAAAGACTTGTTTTATGAAGGACAATTAAAAATAACAATTAAGACTCATATTGTGAAGACTAAATTGCTAAAATTCAGGAGAGGGTCAAGATTGGAAACCTAATCATTAGGAAATAACATATTATTGCAATGGAGTAATGTTTTACTATAAAAACATTTAAAAAATATTTTTTGTTCAGAAAAAATTATTTTAGACATTAACCAGGTATAACCCTGTCTTATATATAAAAATTAATTTTCCAAGTAAAACTGCTCAGAGCTCTATCTTGATACAATTAAGTTTCTGACCCATTCTGATTTGGATGAAATAATGTCTTTCCAAAGAAACATATTTCATTTTTATATAACTCTATTTCTAAGGATTTTATTCCTTCAATTTTCCTGCTCAATAAAATTGCTTTCTGTAGGGAAGAAAGGCAAAATTCCATTTATATCTTCGAACAAATAAAATTGTTATAGATCTTATTATATGTAATTCTTACATTATCTTCATAGAATATAACTTTTGTTCTTCAGGTACTACAAAGTTACTTTTAGTTGACATAATCTGGCATGCTGTTGAGAAGATTTTTTTATTTTTGGTGGTCATAAGGCCATTGGTACTTTATAATCTTATATTTTTTTTCTTTCCTTATTTGTACTTTTGGTGTGTCAAGAGCTTTTTCTTGGCTTATGTTAATGACACATTGCACCATCTACGAATGAAATTCCATATAAATTAATTCTATCAGTCCAATTCATACACATGCACTTTTGAAAATTACCAGGATAACATAAATCAGCTTACTTTAGGTGACAATTTAGTACCTCTTATTTATATTGTGTTTATATTTTTTAGGCAGAAATCTTCCTCAAAGTAAGGAAAAATTATTACCTTCTAATAAGTTATTCTGTATTGAACATCACGAAAATGGCAGCTGCTAGTATATATGAGTCAGTTGCCTATTTTGAAAGTAATTCACCTGATGCTGCTGAAGTAGATTAAATATTTAAAGACTGACTCTGCAGTTTAGGTGTGTAAAACCATGCATGGTAAAGGGAAATACAAGAAATTATGTGAAAAAGTTTTGTATGTATGGTTTTGGTTCTCCCAGAAGTGGGATCTGAATCAGTATGGCAGTGATATTTTACTTCCTCATAGCCAAGCTGCAGCTAGTTTCCAATATGCACTGCAGCTGTCAGAGAGCTGATAAAACCAGAAATTCTTTCCTTGTTTATAGTACTCTGAGATTTATCAATGTTTTGGGGGGATTAAGACAATACAAAAGCAGTTTGTTTAGAAAAAACTTGTGTTGAATAAATAACTTCAGTCCCAGATACCTTTTTCTTTTTAGAGAAAAAATGTATCTTTTTGAAAAGTAGAACTATTTCAAGAGTTGAGGATTTCTCCTAGCATTAAGAGGATAAGATTTAAATTCTTGTTCTTTTGACTTTGTTGTGGGATTTGAACTGGGAGGTTTTATTTCCTATGTGATGCTCAATCCTCCTGTGTGAAAAGACAGTTCCTTACTAGCAAAACAAAGTTTAAGAATATTTTTCTATTTCTGTCATTTGAATACATTCAGAGAGTTCCTATGATTAGGAACTAGCAAGAACTTGAAAATGGACTTTTCAGGGTCCATAGAAATTTCAACTACTGATTAGATCTGTTAGCTAGTTGTAGAAAAAAATATTCTAATTTACTTCTGATTTTAAAAAATCCCAAACCCACAAAAGAAATTAAATTTGTTTTCTTTCCATAAACAACAGTAAACAACAACAAACTCCCTGAAGTTTTCCTGAACATTTTTTTTTCTGGCCTCTCATACAGCCAATGATCAGCTGCTTCAACTGAAGGTGCAAGCTCTTTATGTATTTGTTGGGGNTTTTGGGTTTTTTTCTGGGGTGTACTGGTTTAGATCATTAGCTTTTCATTTATCCATCCTTCTGCTGGGTATCAACTCACAGTTCAAGACTTGGCCAGTGTCATATATTACCTCTATAGACTTATTTTACATTTGAGAAGTGGAGAAATACTGATAGATCCTTACGAATCATACATAAATATGAAAGGCATAAATATTTAACACTTAAGGCTGGAAAAAAGTAAGAATAAGAAAAATAAAAGGTCTAAGGGTGCAGTCAGAAAGTATCTGAAAATAGGATGAATTTCGGAAAGGGGATGTAGAACAAAAAAACACATACACGGGTCAAACTAACATTAAATTGGGTTGGCAATAAAAAGGAATGCAACAATGGAAGCCTTGGCTATTATGAAAATGTTATGCTAGGTTCTGTACATGCCATAACGAGGATCATGCTCTGTGCAGACTACCCAAACAGCTAACAGGAAGAAAACCCAAGAACAAAGGCGCAGAGAAATCAGGTCCTGAGAGTGTAATAATTTTTCTGATTTTGAAGGAAAATAAAGACTAAAGGTGTCAGGCCTTTCCTGAAGGAAGATATAGGACAACTTGAGGTGTGCTCTCAGATCATTGCCCTGTGGCTTCTGTCTTGCAAAATGCTCAGAGCTGCGGAGACCTGATTTTGTTCTAAGCTAACTGTACCTACATTGTAGTCAAGGAGAAATATGCATAGCAATACCACAGTTCAGAAATAACCAGGTATGGAAGGATGAAACCTCTTCAGGTGTAACATCATCTCACATTGGTTCTCTTCCTCCTCGTCTTCCTGATTATAAAAAACTTCAAGCACTGTATTTTCCTTTGCAAAGAACAAGCAAAAACAACTTTGTGCAAAATTGAGCCGTTTTTTGGCAACCAAAGTATCCAGGATGAAACTAGGCAAATCAAGCACCTGACTAAAACATATACACTGCTGATGTTGAGGCAGAAAGAGAAAGTAAAACTGCCACAAGCCTTCACCCAAAAAACAGGGATGGGATGAATTGCAGGAAGAGAAGGTCATTGTGTTGACATCTGGTGGATTAAAGGAGAAAGATAAAATGCATTTTACTTCCTCAACCAAAACTCAAAGGCTAAAGGCTGGGAGAGAGAGTAAGAAAGAGGGGACTGTATGCAACCTTTATGAAGAAACTGTTTAGGCTTTTCTGGTGGGCTAAAAAAAAAGCTGCCGAAATTACCTTAATCAGTCTATGGAGTACAAGTGAGCACAAGCCACAGCATTTGAAAGTGCGTAAAAAGACAAAAAGTGGCATTAGGTCTAGCATAAAGTGTAAGATTTTCTTTAGAGAAGACACTCTAAAATATAATTCTTAACAACTGCATAGAATGATCATGCTCATCTGTGTTGTAAGAGTTTTCTTCACATCTTTAAATAAAATTGTTATTTAAACAAATTTATTGCCATTTATGAGTGTGAAAAATTATGTCCCATAACACCAGGAATTTCAGTATAACTCTCTCAAGAGTTTTTGTAATCATCTCCTCAGATATGAGTCAACTTGTTACTGTCAATCAAGACCTGTCAGAAAGGTTGCAGTGGGGAAACCTGGCACACAGAATAAGAGTCTTTGGTACAAATAGAAACCAATCCAAGATGTCTTGAGTTTCAGTCTTACTTTAAGTTCAAGACTCCCAGGTGCCTCATAGCCAGCAGATGTTTACCTAATTAGCATGACCTAGCTAATGCAATAGATGTTAAATCTAGCACCTAGTGAAATTTAGTTCATTAATATCTACACCATAATATGATTGCATTTCTGGAGTATTCACATTTCTTCACCAGAATTGGTGCACAATGGCCAAAAGACATCCGTTTATAAAAAGGCAAAAAAGTCCACTAATTCAAGTGAGACCAACTCCTTTTTCTATAAACAGATCCATAAATGAGGAAAACTTGACAAAAGAACCACTGAGGCTTAATTACTTTTTTGGATGCTACAGCATGCAAAGAACATTGACCACTTTTCATTTTTAATGAAAAATAGCCAGATTTTCTGCCAGGGTCATTGAGTTCACTAGACTTAATTAATTAATGAGTCCTGTGATGATAATTTTTCATCCATGAAATGTTCTTTCTATGAGTTGCTCCACCATATCTATAAAAAAGTACAGAGAAAAAGGGTGCAAGAGTGTTTTTAGGTAACACTTCAACTCTCTAAGTCCTAAGTCTAGGATTATACTTGTTTTTTCATTGCTGACAGTAAGAGCAATTTAGAAGCAGTCCTCTCTTGTAACAACTGGTATCAAAGAGTAATCCCAAAGGTGGAGAAATGAGTTTTGCTTGGCAAATATAGTTAATTGAGAAGAACTTTAAGTTAAGCTAAGTTCTGCTGAGCTGATGGTTGTTTTTCACTGGATTTCACCTAGATTTTTTGCAGGTCTGGGACTTTGAAAAATTACGGTACCATGAGCCAAGGCAGACATTCCTAAGAACTCCAGTATTTGAAATATCAAAAAGCAATGAATTGATTGTCCTTATAATGATATCCAGTTTATCTATAATTTTGAGAGGGGGAATGTATTTCATTTGTATAATTATGAAATAAAATAAGCTAAAATAAACTGCTGCTGTATCAGTCTGAAGTTGATTAATTTGTCTCTAAAGTACAGAAATATTTTTCCTTCAATTTGAAAACTTAAAAAATATATTTAAAAAAAACCTTAAAATTTTAAGTTGACATCTCATTAGAGGTGTCAAAATTACATGTCTGAATCCATATTTTTTTTAAAAAATCAGTATATTTTAAAAATTTGAAAATCATTTTTTTCTTATAAATGTCCTCATAATTTCTATCACTAAAAAAATAATTTTGGGAACCAAATTGCCAATAATTGAAATATACATGTAGCTGTGTGGACAGGGCACAAGGAGTCTTCATAGAAGCAGGACTCTATGTTCTTATTTCTTTTTTTTTTTTTTACTAGTATAGCAAATATCTATTAACTAAAAAATTCTCTTTTTACCCTGTCTCTCTCTGTTCCATTGAGCTTTTTCAGATGGCACTCCCCTGTTAGGAAACTGAGAGCTTAGTTATTTGTTTCATATAACTCCTTTTTTACTCTTGGCAGCAGTGTTCTAGATCGATGACATCCTTATGCAGAAACCAAGAGACCAACAACCCCTTAACCTGTGCTTACACAGCAACTGTCACCCAGTGCTCACCACCACCTGTAGATGTTCATTACAAAGCACATTATAACTGTGCTCACTACTGTGAGGAACCCAAAAGCTGATTCCAAGGAAGGAAGGACTAATCCTGCCCAATATAGTTTTTCTTAGAAGTGTTCTAGTGTGGCAGAGCACCCAGTTCCTACCCTGTCTTACCAAGATTGAGATTGTGATTATAAATTTCAAAGCTCATAGATTTACCTTCAACTCTAAGCATTTTGAATAATCTCCTGCAGTCGACAAATCTGTTTTATCCATCATTTCTGCCTTGCAAAACGATCACTAAATCACCGTATGGAAATTTGACTGATGGTATACTCTCCCTTGCTCCTCTGACATCAAGTATTTAAAACTAATGTTAATAGCCATAGATTGCCCTAGTTTGTGGTATTGTCTCTGTCTTCAGTCAGTCTGAATTATTTTCACCATTATCATTTCCAAAATGGAAACAATATATTTTTTGACTTTGCAGTCTTGCAGTTCTATCTAGACTCCATATCAGTGCAAGGGGGGGAAACGTCATTAAGAAAAGGATTAATTCTGAGAAATGGTAAATTGAATTATTGATTGCAAGGTTTCCTGATGCTTTGCCTGATCCCAGAAAAACATAATTTGTCCACTCTTGAAAAGCTTAGAAGTCCCTTTCCATTACATAAAGGAAATGTTGTATAAATAGCCTGAAAGAATATTTCATTTTATCATGTGTAATTATGTGGTTGTGTGCCATGCATAACTCTGTGGAATGTCAATTATTGACACGCAATGTAGCCCTCCATAATGAACCCTTAAAGAAAATAAAGAGCCTAGTTCTATTATGCCTTAAATACTTTTTCATAACACCTAAAATGAAGGCAAAAGGGATCCTTATCATACATTGTTTAATTCTTGCTGATATTCAGATTCCCAGGCCATGAAATTTTCTGAAGAATATGTTCCTTTGCAGGAAATTATGTTGAAACATAACTCCAAGTAAAAAAGTAAATATTACTAATACCTTGATATGAAAGGGAAGCTATTGAACAAATCTACTCTTTTTCATAATTCACTTGCTATAACTCTATCTAACTTTGAATCTCATTGATGTCAACAGGGAACTGCAGCCTATCACAGAAACCCTCCTTTAAATCTCCTGTAAAAACACATGTACTGTTCGAAACTTCACAGAGCTTTGCTTGTGAGTTGCCATAATTGAGACAAGATGCAGAGAGGTGATAGTATAGGAAACAACAGAAAAATTAATGAAATACCTTCAAAAAGCAAACTCGTACAGCATGAACATCGTCTTTCCAGCTGTGTGTTCAGCAGAAAATTCAACAGGAACTGTTTTCAGCCCTGGATAGAGTAATAACATAGATGACACACCAAGGAAGCTCCCCAGCAGTCCACACATCAGGGCTTAGACTGAGCTTAGCAGGAGCACGGTTCTCCACATGGTTCCCCTCTGCTTAGCACTGCTCACTTCTTTGCTTCTTGACTGTCCGATGAACTCATGCATATTCCATGAGAGATTAAATTTTAAAACAAAGAGAACAAGACTGTTCTTAAGGATAAGCCTAAGATTTTTAGAATAATTGCCTAGCCTAAGCCTGTAATATAACCTGTAGATAGACCCTAGAATATAAGCTTATACTATATCTGCCTCATTATTTTCAATAGCAGAAGCTAGGCAATATTAAACTTAAAAAAAAAAAAGGGTAGGTAATGGATTGGTTTTGGGGAATAAAACCCCTCATGGTTCAGTATAGTAGGATTGAGTTGATTTAACCTGATGTGTTCCTATACTAATCAACCTCAGCACAGTACTCATGCAATAGACAAAGCCAGACAAAAACTGAGCTGTGCCTGTGACTTGTGTTTGACAGAAGAATTATACCTTTGTGAAGAATATTTCAAGGAGTGCTAGATGAAGTCTGAGATATAAGAATACTTATTACCCTACAGAAAATGTGTGACAAGTGCAGCTGACAGGAAAACCACTTGCTTTATTTTTCTTTTCTAGGGAATTCAAACATTTTCTTATTCTGTTGAAGAATACAGTTGGAGATGAGAAACGAGATGTGATGTTAAAGAAATATGAGTGTGAGGGGTTGTCGTGGTTTAACCATATCCATCAGATCAGCCCCAGATGCCTGCTTACTCACTGCCTCACTATGGAATGGCAGAGAGAATCCAAAGAGCAAAAGTAAGAAAACTCCTGGGTTGAGATAAGTAGAGTTTAATAGGTAAAGAAAAAAAAAATAATTCACCACTTGCCAGCTGTGTTCAGCCATCCAGAAATCAGGGCTCCATCACATGTTACTCAGGAAGACAAATGACTTATCTTGCAATGTTCCTCTCTCTCCTCCCTCTTCCACCAGCTTTTTACTGCTGATCATGATGCCATGGGGTCTGGAATAACTGACTTGGGGTCAGCTGTTCTAGCTGTGTTCCCTTCCACCTCCTTGTGCCCCCACAGGATCCTCACTGGTACAGTGGGGTGAGGAGCAGAAGAGGCCTTGACGCCGTGTTAGAGCTGCTCAGCAGCCAGAAAACATTTCTGCATTAGCAACACAGTTTGCAGTACAAGTCCAAAACACAGCCACATAAAAGCTACTGAGAGTAAAATTAACTCCATCCCAGCCAAAACCAGCATCAGGGAACAGCTGCACAACTCTCCAGAGATGCCTGCCCTCTTTCTCATAGAACTGTTACATGAGATGCACACACTCTGCCAAAGTTAATACCTTAGTCCTAAAATACTGAGCTTTTGGGGACTGCATTTCAGGTTGCTGTTGCTTCATTAGTCTTTCCAGGGCTTCCTTTCCACAGGGCCAGAAATGAGATCTGGGTGGAGCTGCAAGACCCAGAGCTTCTGTCTGTCGCAGAGGCTGCCTGTCCTAAAAACCATTGTCTCCAGCCTGTGCTTCCAGGCTTCTGTACATTATGCAGGGTACAGAGGTATTCCTCTTGCCCACAGTTTGAAAGAAAACCTGCAAGCAGGCTGACTCAAAACTGTGAATTAGACATTTACAGGTTCCATGACAAGAACTGGGTTTATTGTCAGAATCAGGTTTGTTCCCCCAAATGTATCAGATAGAGACACCAATTTTGAGAATGCAGACAAGTGTGCTTAGCATTAGCACATTGGGTGTCCCAGAGCTGCTGCATGAGGAATAATATGCCAGGAATCTGGACAGAGTAATGTGGAGTTTTCCTGAGCTTTCAGTGTAGGTTTGCTTGCTGAAAGCTCAGGAGGTTTTCAGTGAAATATTTTATACTCCACCAATTCGTATTTTCCAATGAAACACTGTTTCACCACAAAATATCTCTGTGGTTCTTGTAGTATATGATCTCCTTAGACTGCTGTCTCAGCTTTAACTGGTAAATAGATAGAAAGGTAAAACCGTCTCCTATGTCAGGATGAAGTTTTTAATTATTTTTTCTTTTTTTTGGTGAAATCGAGAATTATGTTATGCTAGACTGTGCCCTTGGGCTTTGCATTACCAACCCCGATGACTGTGGCTCCCTGAATACTTGTGCTGTTACTTTGAAAAGAAGTAAGGCTCCATTTAATTTTTTATTGAATTCACACCTGGCCATAGTAGCTTACTGCCTGCTACAGAAGTCAGTATCACTGTAATAAAATGTACCTACCTGGATGTGCTTGAGCATGCAGATAAGAGTAGCATTTTTTTCTCTTTAATGCCATTTTTTTTTTGTTTTCTGATGTTGACTAGTCTTTTTAAATGTAGTATCTGCAGAATGAGTGCTTTCTCTTAGTCTGAATTTTGTTGTCTTCAGCACAAAGTTGCACAGTCTGACATTTGTGGGCTGTTCACACCACATACTGTTTTCAATTGCTTATGTTGCCATCTTTTCAGGCTTCTGTGCTTTTTGCTTTTTATGACTTCAGGGACTCTTCTAATAGCATCCTTATTATCTTCCATTATTGTCAGGAATAGGCAGTTGCAGAACTTTGCTCATCATCCCACAGGAAAGGCAGGACTCTTAGCAGCATAGAGAGTTTAAAAATTTTAAAACAGATGTGAAAATCAGAGCTAGAATTCAGGTATAAAGATTTTTTCTGATGTTTTGGTACTTCTGTTTATGTCCTAGTAAAAACCTGAAAGGATAATGTTGTACTAAGTGCAACTTGAATGTCTAGAGTAGTTTCTTTAAGAACACATGTTCATGGATATGTGTGCCTTTCCCAGCTAATATGGGTAGATTTGCAGTTCGCTATTCTAAAGCTTGAATTTATAATTAAATCCGCCCCAGCTTTTCACATTACATAGCAGCTCTAACACTGCTCACATTCTCAGCCCATGGCAAAAAAAAGTCATTCGAGGTAGGCAAGCTATCAATGAAAAAGATTGAAGGTGAACTGCATTACTATGCACTTGCCATAGTGCATAAAGGGACAGGTACTTGTAACCTGGTGTATGAACAATTACTAAACTGTAGTAATTTGAAAATGGGTTGTAGTCCCCAGAGTTGAACACGTTTCAGTACCCCTGGTTTATTGCTGGGACACTTCAGGCCCCTCAGCCTAGAAGAAAAAGTGGGCAATTCAATATCATGATACTAGACCACCTCCTAGTTCCCTTTTAAAACAATGCCTACAATCTACAAGATTAAGCTCCATCGGTAAATAGAAAAGGAAAGTTTCTTTTATTAATAATTTATTTGTAACAGAAAAGGTTTCATTTTTCTAAAAATATTGTGCTGTGACTTCACTTCTGATTGACATACATCGTAACATCATGATTTTGTATTTCTAATAAAAGAGGTTGATTTCTAGGATTTTCTTCAATCTTTAATTGGAATCATAGTGATTGAGCACCATGTTGAAGGTATAAAGTAATTTAAAAACTAATCGGAAGAGTTTAAAATCAAAACACAGTTCAGGATTGTAATAAAATGAATAAATGTGGTACATTCACCCCTTCTCTACCCTGATCAATGAAAACGAGAATACAGAGATGTGAATATTCTGGCAGAAGCAATAGCCATTCAAAATTTCTGGGTTTAAATTGCTAAGAACTGGTCCCCATTTCAGGATCCCTATTCCTCTCTATACAGACTTATTTAGATGTGGTTTTCCTTTTTTTCCTTTTAATCATCGAATGATAAAAATGCCAGGCACAGTATAAGGATTTTAGGACTTAAACAGGTGAGAATGCACATGAAATCAGATTCAACACTCATAAAGCACCTTGCTTCTGAAACTCTTAAATAATAAAATCTAGATTTTAATAAATGCTTGGTGAAAATGCAAGGGAGAGAGCTTCTCTTGATTTTACCACCTTTGTAACAGTGTAACATCATTTACCTAAGATTCATGACCTAAGATATACAATGGGAGAAATTAGACAAAAAGCTACTCCCCTTGTCTTTATTATGAAGAAAATATATTTTTATCATCAAAAAGTGTCCGAATGCCCAGAAGTTACTTAGGATTCTACATTCCTTATACTCTCATTTTACATCCGTACTTAGCAAGCAAAGAGTTTATATTTTAATAAACATATATTTGTTAATCAATACCTTCACAATTTTATCCTGTGTATACTTTGCTCCTCATGACCACACATTAAGAGGTTCATTCTTCACTATCTCTCAGTCACTACGGAGCGTACTCCACATAAGCCACTAAAATTGCCTTTGAACCACACAGCTCTCAGCTTGATCACTTAGGCAAAGCAGTCCACTTCCTATAAAAAAAGGACTCAGTGTGTTTCTTTTTTCCCTTCTGTTCAGAGAAGGAGTTCAAACCTCCAATCACAATAGATTTAATCACATATTTTGCCTTTTCCAAAACTTGGACATAGAGCATGAGTTCAGTGCACACAGCAGAGATACTCTTCAGGGCAGCCCTGAAATGGTGCATACATCTTTCCCTCTGGCTGTCTCCTTGAACATTTCTTTCACAGTGTATGTTTGCATGACTGTGAATCCTCTCTTAGAAATATTGTCCTCTCCCATGGGATACTTGATCTTTGTGCTGATTGGATGCAGCTTCTTTATGCTATGCATAATAAATTACCAAGCAAGTCAAAACTTTTCCTGAGTATTTAGAGAGGTAAAAGTTAAAGGAAGGAAAAGTGAAGGTCTGCAATAAGTCTTAGGAAGAGCCTGACAGAGTCCAAGACTGCAATATAAAACTGAAATTCTCCAGAGGAAAAAAAAAAATAAAAGAAAAAGAGGTAAGAAGGAAAGGAAGGAAGACATAAGTAAGGGAAAGCATTATGAAAACTGTAAATCAAATTTAAGTCAAGATACCAGTGATGCATTTGTATTACAAGGCCAGTTCTCATTATGACCAGAGTTGTCAAATAAAGTGTAATTTTCTTCCTTGCTTCCAGTTTGTACCAGAAAGCAGAGGAAAGAGGGGTAATTTCCTCACTTGATTGAAAACTATTCTTTATTATCATATTTATAAAGCAATTACAGCAATGGGAAAGCGGTCACATGATATTCTTCATCTATAAAAATAACTCTAATGTATTTACAGCATGTATATGAAGAAACAGCTTCCTTCCATTTGCCAACAACAGAGTGATGCAGCAGCCTCTTGTCCTGGTGAACAAACAACAAAACCCAAAAATGCAGCTTATTATTTATACAAGAAAGAAGGCCTAGATCAAAAAGTGTCATCCTCAATGTCAGTAGCTGGGTTGCAATCTCAGCTCCTCTGATACTGGTTCAGTAAGAATTGCTATTCTTGTCACATTTGCAGTGGCATAGAAATTCTAGAAGACTTTCTAGGATTCTCCACAACCACCCTCACACGGCCTACTGCAACATTTTCTTGAAAAAAAATTCAACTGGTCATATTTTGAAGCAAAGTATTTTGTCTGGTTGAAAAATGTAATTTAATTGAATGCAATATTTTTAAAGGAATAGATTTGATAAATTTCTAGCTAAAGAAAACAGAACAAAACTTCAAAACTTAACAGAAAAAACTTTAAATATCTTGTTTAAAGGTTTTGAAAATGAAAAAAAAAAGCTAGCTTCAAAATGCATAGCATAATTTAAAAAAATAAAGATTTTGGTGGCATGGCAACAGCTGAACTAGAATTTTCTTTTAATTACCAGTTAGTAAATATGCATATATATTTCTATATAGTTTATTGAGAGAAATAAAGACACAAAGACATAAAGACCCAGAGACAGGCAGAGATAGAAACAGAGGCAGAGGCAGAAAGACAGAATTGGAGGGAAAATATTACATGCTGAATATTTTTGCAAGACAGAACAATCATCTCCCTTTCTATGCAGCTCTTGAAGTGATAAATGCTTCTGTGCCCCAAACATAAGGGCATTTCTTGATGTCAAAGTAAATATATTTGAATTGAAAAGTTGAGAAGAAATGTTTCCAGAAATACAAAGGAAGCTGACATTGCTTACAACATCCACTTAACATTCATTCTGTGTTTGTCCCTGAAAGTGAAACAGAGCTGGGATAAGTTTGGTGGGTGGCCACAGCAGGCTGAAGGAAGGAGGCTGCCCATGAGCATAACACAATACAGAAACCACTGCTGGGAATCTGATGAAAGCAGGAATATATAGCCACATGGCTTCTTTCCTGAATACATTTTTGTGCACCATAATGACAGTGATGAATTTGTCTGGTTTGTATTTGCTGCAAGCAGAAATGAAGACTCTGTCCCAAAACTCATATTTTTTGGGGAAGTCCAGTCTACCAAGTCTGGGTGTTGAGTTTTAGGACTATAAAGAGTGTTGCATCAACAGCTTAAACTGTTAAAATGGTGTTTAATAGATATGACAAGGACTGGAGTGTCAACCCAAATGTTAGTGTGTGTGTGTGTGTGTGTGTGTGTGTGTGTGTGTGTGTAAGGATGGAGAGAATTAGGGTCTGTCTTCTCATTGTAAACAGACAAGTCTCAGAGTATTTTCTCGAGGGAAATATTTGTTAAGTACCTGACTTCTGAGGTAATTGCATCCAATTGTATGTACATTCCAATTGCACTTCAAAAATACTCTGTGACAAAGGCAATTTATGTGAAGACCGGCAATTTCTAGCAGTGACAGAAAAGTCATAGTCCTCCTCACTTAGCTCTGTGCTGTATTTTAACTTTTGACTGTGGCCAGGGTTAGTGTCCAGAATGTCACTCCCAGGATTTTGTAGTCAGAGACACTCTGACCCCCCTCCTTGAATGTCTGTTATTGGCATAGGTAAAATTGTGGAGTCCTTGGCAGACATGCTTTAGGAAAGCATAGCATTCAAAACAGCACATACCCAAAATGTTTTCCAAATGGGCTAGTTTAGAACAAATAAAGGAATGTTGTATTAAAAGTCCAAATGAAGATAAAACCCACACATGATCAAATTTAATCACATCAACTAAATTAAGGGAAATCAAATTTAGGTGCCTATTTTCAGAGGCCAGTCCCCTCTGGCTCCCTTTGTCCTCCAGTAGAGGGAGGTTGACACCTCCAGAGGGAGAGAGCTTGCTGAAGGCAGAGCTTAACTCTTACTCTCTCTGTTCAAAAGATAGGAAACCCAGCAATTAACCTGCCCTAGTTACATGGAATTAATCCAAAATAAGGCATCTATTTTTTTTCCCATAGATAATAAAGGGTGTTCAGAGAAGGCAGTTTCCTAATTGGACCACTAAATTAGATACTAAAAAGAAAGCAGAATGAATATCCAAAACAGGAAGCAATTCAAGCACAACCACTAACTTCTGGGGGGAAAAAAATGTGAACCCTTGTTCACATTCATTAAATTTGTTAGTTGGGCTTACATCCTCAGAGTAATCTAAAAACAACAGGGGGTCATCAAGAATGATAGGTGACAGTCACTCTTAGTCTTGCTTATCTTTGTGAACATCTGGATCACTGCAGCTATTTCAGCAAGTATACTTTGCAGTAACACCATGAAATATGAGTAGGACCTTTCTTAATGTTAAGTGAATAGTCATCATCAGGACGGGCACGGGCTCTGAGGCTCCAGCCTCACACATTGACATAAAGCAGCTCTGAAGTTGTAGAAAAAGCCATAAAAACATTACATAGTGGATGTACCTTTCTGTGAAGCTGGTGGAAAAGTTTCTAACCCATCACTTTTATAAGCCTGGTAATTATCTACTCCCAGCTGTTAAGGGGCGGGGGTCCATCGGGTAGAGCCTGAGTCATTTAACATGTGTTTTCACAGGGAATACAAGAGAGGACAAATTGTTTCTAAAACTCCACACCTTTATTTAATTATATATAACCTTTAGACTCAGCTGTAACTCAAAAGAAGGCAAGAAGCCTAGGGGTCCCAAACAGGACGTTTGGTTAAGCCCTTTCTCAAAAAAATGTGTTGTTTAGTTTTAAAAGATTTTGAAATCCTGTCACATCTACAAAGATATCTTTATGTGTCACTTGTACAGAAAGCTAGAAAAATAAATTCAACTCCTCTGTAGGCTCAAAATTAGTCAAATCCACACATTTTATTTTACAAAGGATTAGATCACTAATGAGAAGATTTCAGGCTTTTCTGGAGGTCAAGATTTTCCTATTTTAACTAAACTATTAATTGCTTTGCATACGGTTTATGGAAATATTTTTCTTCCTTTTCTTCTTTTCATTTTTCCTTTCCTTTTCCTTTATTTTTTCTCTTTTCTACAGAAAGTCTATGAAGCATAACTAAGAAGTAGATATTTTCTTATTATTTTCCAGGTGGCAAAAGTTTTAAAAATTTAAGAAACACAGTTTCACTCAGCTTAATCTGAAAAGAAGAAAAATCATCCCTGTAAAGTTTTCTTCCCAGGGAGAAATTAGTGACTTGCAATTCCAGCAAGAAAAATTTTTCCTGTCTTTCTTTTCCTTTACTAGGTTCTACTAAATGTAACATTGCCAGCCTTCAGCATATTTTTCAGTAGCTTAAAAGTGAAAGAAAGATTGTCCAGACAATGTTGAATTGGCAGGAATTGAAGAAGCAATTAACTATTAATCTAACTACAGAAGGACTTACATTAATTTAAGTGTCTGGTCTAATAAATAGAAAATATAGCCTGAAGAAGTGAAACTGAAATAAATGCGTTTTGAAGCAATAGATAAACAAAGTTTATCTATTATAAAAGAAATGCTCCTGACAAAGGAATAGGATTTCACAGTTTCAGAAAACTCTCCAAAGCCTTTATCTTCAGAAGCAAGTAAACGTTGTTAGGGAGGAAATTACAAGAGGAATGTGAGGAATCAGCAGAGCATATCACCACTGGGCAAAGTTACATTCCTGACTTCTAAGAGGAAAATCCCTTTGCAGACGCACTGACCCAGCAGCCCCCACTGACCAAGGGGAAGCTCTCTAGGATCTGTAGCTGGGCTCTCCCCTGCAGTGCACTGAGGGACAAGAGACAATGTGTAGGAATAGAAGCAGTAGAGTCACAGACTGGAGAAACATTTTGCCCATGAAGGCAGATGAGCATTGGTATCAGTAACACCGAGGTGTTTTTTAAAACCTCCACCCCTGGAGGTTTCAAGGTCTTGGCCGTATATGAAGCCATGAGAAATCTGGTCAGATCTCTTGGAGACCCTGGTCAGACCAAAGGTTGTTGTAGAAAACTCCTGAGGTCTCTTCCAACACGCATTTTATTGTGACTCTATGATTCTCTAATTTATAATGTGAAAGAAGAAGATATGTTTTTTGTCATAAAGAAATGAGAGGCCAAAATGCTCCATTTCAGTTAAGAAATGAAACTTTGTTGGTTTTGAAAAATTTAATGTTCTTTTAAATTTCAATCCATATTTCAGCAAAACTAAACTCCCTGAGGAAGTTTTGATGATGATGGAGCATCAGTCTTGGATGAAGGATGGTCCTTTAGGAAATCTTCAAATGGTTCCTGGAGGAGTTATTTACATCAGGCGAAATGACCTTAGTTTGCTGTGTTTTATTGACATAGATTGGAAGTGAACATGGCATGAGAAAGCTACTAATCTTAGACACACACAGGAGACAAAACGGAGTGAGGAGCCTGACAGTGGACAGCAATACATTTAAGATTTAACTTGTCTCTGCATAACTTGGTTGCATTGATTGTTTTTTTTTTTAATTTCTTTTTCTGAAACACATCTGTTAGTTCGTTACTAAATCTGTAGGAAAACAAATAGGAAATTCACAGTCCAGTGGCTGAAACTTTTTCTTCATATGGCCAGAGGTAGGGAAAAGAAGACTTGGAGATCTCCCTGCTCCATTTGCAGTAATGAGGGAGCCACAGAACAACTGCATTCACAAGGTGAGAAATAATATGTGTTTTTGGTGAAATGATTAAAGCAGCTCAGTGACAGGAAGTATTAAAAGATTCTTTCTAAAGCATTTCATCAGCACTTCAGGAAAGCTGGCTGGAATATCCTTAATCTTTGCCTTTTTTCTTCAGACTTGGCCTTCTCCACTGTGTCTTTCTTTCTCCTGTTGCTCCTGCTGGAGCTGAGTGGTAACAAAAGCATTTCTATGACTGTATGGGAGCAAGTTAGAAGAGTCACATTCAAAGCATTCCTCAAACTGACTGTTCAAAGAAACTAATTTAGAAACCTCTGTTATAACTGTAAGTTTTTCAAACAATCAAAACTGAGAGGTAGGTTTCTAGGCAGTGGTCTGTCTAGCTGTTAAAGCAACTTTCCTCCTTTGACAGTCTCTTCTGTAGAGGAGAATGTACAAGAGGAAAATACATTTTTAGAGGGCTCTCTAATCCACTTATTCTACATGGTCATTTTAAGATGAGATTAATTACCCTCTGGAGACAGACAACTTCAGAAAGGAAAAATACCGTGATTTAAATACCTTAGGAGTGTTCTCATGTACTTTGGATTTATTGATGTCATCAAACAGATAAATGAAAAAATCTCTTTCAGATTGTATTTGTTTAGCTAATCCAAGTACGTGACCAGTGGATTTGGCTGTACACAGGTGATAATCATTTATGAGTTTGAAATAGCAGGAGATAAATACAAACAAAGAGCCCTGCATCTGACAGACCTGTACAAATATATCGGTCACTTTTCTTCAGAGGTATCTGACTGGTCTTTGTGCCTTAATCAATAAAGTTCTCAAATGATTAAACAGGTTGATTTGTCCATTGTTTTTATAACATGTCCTTGCTCATAACTCTTCAAAGTCAAATAGAATTTGCATGTGATACTATGCTATCCTTTAGAAGGCTTTTTCTTTCCTGCAGGAAAAGTTACCCTCTCCCTAACATAATCTTATTTTCACTAATAGCTTATGTGCCATTACCAGGGATTTTCACAGGGCTTTCTTATGCAGACCTGGGTTTTTTTGGTTTTGCTTTGTTTTTTCCTAGTTCATATGCAGTTAACATTGAATATACACATGCTTTAGTTCTTTATTATTGAGTACTATTTTAGTGAATCACTGTGGTGTGTTCACCCTGAACAGAAGCTAAGCACCCACCAAGCTGATTGCTTTCTCCTCATTAGTGGGGTGGTAAAGAGAGTTGGAAGAACAAAAAATGAAAACTTATGGGTCAAGATGAAGTTTTATAAACAAAGCAAAGCTGCGCAAAGAAGCACACTCTGAAAAGTTTTGAATATATTCCTCTTCTTATCATGTTCTAGTGATTATTTGTATATAAATGCCACTTCTACCATATTTTCCTTGGATGTATTTATTTTCAGCCCTTGTTTTTTTTAGGTTAGCTTAGATAAAATCTGTAATCATCATACTGAGTAAATGCCATTCCTTGGATTCTGTCTGTATAACACACACAATATTAAAAAAAAACAAAAAAACCAAACCAAAACAAAACAAAAAACAAAACAAAACAAAAAAACAAACAAAAAAAAACAACAAACAAAAAACCCACAAACAATTGCTCAGTTTAGGCATTTGAAGCATACCCTGGGGAGCACTTGCCCGAAGGTATGTTAAAATTTTTACATTCCTTCTGAGATCCAGGCGTAATATTTGGGGTTAAGAAAACCTTTAAGCAACAGGACGTCTAAAACTCAAGCTTTGGAATTTTAAAACAGAATTCCTACTGTGGATCTAACCTCAAGGTATTACATAGCTTTTTGGAAGCCAGATCTTCCAAGATGTGGTATAGGAAACATGTTCTCAGCACAAATTGTGATGAAATTTAGACTAGAATAAATTAATTTCAATTAATTAAACTAGCAGTTTAAGAGGAATACTGGAAATCTGTAGCTATAATACATAGTATCTGAGCAGTTTCCTGGTCTTACTACAAGACACTTATGGGGACACGATAACCAATTTCAGCAATCATGATATAAGTACAAAGAGATAGCATCTTCAAAAAGATATTCCTTTTTAGATAGAAGAAATCACTTCCTTAGGAAAGAAATTAAACCCAATAGGAATAACCCAAATCTCATTAATGCAGTGAATGAGGAAACTTGAATTTTGAGCCTTTAAAAGCATGCATAGCTCTGGGGAACCAATCCTATTTGGTCTAAAACAAGCAACTGACCTGTGACAAGATAGCTCTCAAGGACAAAAGTACTCAACACCAGGGCATGAAGTTTCTCAGAGCTGACTGAGAAAGTCAGTTCAGGCTGCAATTGTCAGGAAAGAGAACTAACTTCTGATCTTTTTGCAAGTATATTTCATCTTTCTCATTCTGATAACTCTCTATCTCTTTCCATTACTCTTGGGGCAGATGGGGTGGGGAGGATGGAAGTGGAGGCGGGATTGGGAGGGAGTAATTTTGTCTACATTTTTGATTATGGGGTAAAACCCCAAAATTTCAAAACACAAAGAAGGTTCTACATTTTGCAAAATCCTTGCTTTAAGGTTCAGCTTCACAATGAAATTGCCACATCAGCATGATAAAGAAACTTTACTTTGCTGTACAGCTGTCTTTGTGTATACTTCAGACATAAGGCAAGCAAAGGCAAGCTTACAATATTTCTTTTGGTTATGTTTCCTTGTGTTTGCCACAGATCAAATGCCCAGACATAGATAACACAGATAGTGTAAATATCAAGTCATTAAGCTACGATTGCCAGATGACAGGTCTGTATCATGCAAAATAGGGCTTCACCTGTATTAATTTTAATGAAAACTTTATTAAGCAATTATCTCTTTTATGCGCTATGCACTTTCCTGGATATTACAGACAGTTTAATTTCTTAACAGTGGAACATTTTCCAAAGCAACTATTTTAATTATTTTTGTTATGTCTTTTTTCTTTTGCCCCAGCATCTGGGTAACAGGGAACAGTTTCATTTACCTCTTTTAGGATTGGCATAAGGACCTGAGTGCTACCCAGTCTGTAGAAGTTTTATATGCTTTATATGCTGCCATCTCTTCTGTTCTTAAGTCCTTTCTGTTCTTCTTCTTTCTTTTTCCACACACTGCCCCCACATCTCTCTCAATTTCAACATGCACAAAAACCTATTTCATAAGTGAAAACCAGTCCCAACCATCACAGGCCTTTAAAGCATGACCATCATTTTTCACAGATCCTAAAATCCTTGCCCTGGAATCCTTGTTCAATCCATTCTTGAAAAACATGATAAGCATGTTGTGATTTTTTTTTTCCTTTATGCCTCTTGAAGTACAGTTTGATACTTACATCCACTGAGCTTGTGGCGATGTGGAAGGGTTTTTTCCTCCCTCTTTTTAAGATGACTTCCCATGACAATATGGTTGAAGAATCGACAATACAATATCTTTTGCTACAGTGATTAAAAGCATGCCGCTTTTCATCTGTTTTAACCATTCATGGGGAATGGTATCTGAATTCTGAGCAGTCGTCTAAGAGATGATAATCTGAATTCTAAGAATATGTGTTTATAGCTATGTCAGTTCCATGTAATTACTGCAATGAGATGTATGTAGAGGTACTAAATAATATTTTACAGAGCTACACTCTGTAAAGTCAGAGAGGAATAGTAACTAAAAAAAAACTAACACTGAAGGGGAGATTATTGTCCCCTCTAGAAAGGGGACTTGGATTTGCTACAAACCACCCTAGAAGAGAAGAGTAACTCAGGATCTTATTAATAGATCCCTTAGGGTGTAGCCAGCTGGGGGGTCAGTGTCTTCTCCCAGGTAGCAAGTGACAGGACCAGACAAAATGGTCTTTAATTGCGCTAGGGGAGGTTCGATTGGATATTTGGAAAAAATTCTTCACTGAAAAAGGGTGGTTGAGCATTGGAACAATCTGCCCAACAAAGAGGTGGAGTCATCATCCCTGGAAATTAAAAAAATAACTTGTGAATGTGGCAGTTAGGGACATGGTCTAGTGGTGAACATGGTGGTGCTGGGTTAACAGTTGTACCCAACGATCTTAGGGGTCTTTTCCAAACTAAATTATTCCATGATTTCATGTTCAGAATTCATTGTACAATCCACTTCAGTTTTCTATTCAGTTAAACCCTGCTTAAAAAGAGCTGTTTCCAGAGGCCTTACCTCTTAATATGGTCACCACAATTCTTCATCCTCCAAACTTTTCTAACACAACTAATAGATTGCTATTTCCTCACAAGTTTCTCAACTTTTCTACTTGTGATTTATTTTTCATACTACCTTTTTGTGTCTCATTTGGGCCTAAATCTAAGCCTTTGACATATTTTTATTTTGGCTGTAATCTGTTGCTACCTCTTCCAAAGTCTTGATAAGAGGCATTGTGTAAGTTAACAGCTGGGAAGAAATTATTCCATTACCTAAGACCCCACCCATCTTGCTGCTGGTGCTGTGTAGGTTTATATTTGAATTGGTCAGCTTTTCAGATCTTTTCAGGAAAAGGTAATATTTGCATTTGTAATTTTCATCTTCCTTGGTGATTGTTGCTGATTAAAACATCAGTATATTTTACCAAACATAATTTTATGTCCAAAATTTTTCACCAATATTTTTATAACTCATTGATGTCTCAGTCCCTAACCTATAATACCAGAAATTAACAGCATTAACAGAAAAATGTTGGAAAATTTGTTTCAACTTCTTTTTTTAGTTTTCACCTACCCATGAGAGTGAATAATTACCCACAAACTATCAAAAATTCACAAATGCAATTGTTTACAGATTATTTAGGGAGGAGTGATTGAAATACAAATAAATGTAAATGATTTGGCATTAACTGTAATTTTAGTTTGAAATATAATCCATGAGTGATGATCCATTATAGCCATGATACAATGCAATTTGATGACACTTTCATTGTATTAATGTTGACAATATAAATTCCTCAAATGATAAAGCTATCTCTTTAATAAAAACAGAAGTTTATGATAAAGTATATTTATTTAAAAGCATTTCTAAGAGTAGAAGATCTTTGACTTTTGGATTTATGTCAGTATACAGATTATGTGTACAGTCTAAATAACAAGCTCATGGAGTTGAAATTGTGCCAAAGTAATTTGAATTCTGGGGATTTCAGAATGTCAGCTGTTATAGTAGTATCCAATTAAGGAGCTGCCTTAACTCACAGACATTAGTGCAGTGCTATCTGTTACTAATTCAACTTTTATGGGCATCATCAGAAAGTTTTATTTCTAACAGGTTGAATATATAAATTACTTACAAATAAAAATTATCTAAGTACTGCTTCTTACAATGGTTTTAACCAATCTGAAATGAAGAACCCTGTTAAAGGAAATAGCCTTTTTCAGTAACTCTCTTTTACAGCTATTTATGCAGATTTTAGACCAGTGTGGATTTGTTTTAATCATATGGAGATTATATTTGTACAAAAGGTGACCAGCAGTGAAGCAGCACACATATATCATAAACTATTTTTAATTTCCCTTGTATTTTGGATCTGGTTCCTTTAGCCATTGAAATATGAATGCTTCAACTTGCTTGTAATACATTATGCTATTCTTAAGGTAAGGTCACTCATGTTCGGTAGCAAAATCCCACAGCTGTTCTTTTTAAAGCTATTGTAATGAACACACTCATCTATTAGCAAAGGACTTAAAGTGAATGGTTTTTCAAGGAATAGTTTTTAGACACTATAAATTTTAAAATATTCTAGCAGAATAAAAGATATAAAATATTGGATAGACAAAGTTTACAACTTCTATAGCAAAATGACATTCCTTTAATGAATGCATCAATACTACAGGAGAGATTTCAATGACCAAAAAAAAAACGATGTAGGGTATTTAGAGGTTGAGATGCACTAATTGTAACAAGAAGTATGTGTGGTCAATTCTAGAATGGGAAGAATGCAAGAAGAAACATGTGTTTCGGAATATATAGCCTACTGAAGTGATTACCATTTTCTCCTCTGTTTCTTTATCTTAGACAATCTACTATTTATCCTTGTATGGTGATTCTGTCTGGTTCTATCTGAGGGTGAGACAGGGAAATTAGGACACTTTTTAAATTACTCAGTGTGTGAGTTGTACTTCACTCCCAGGTGGGGTTGAAGTATTGAAAGGGAGACTATTGTCACAGTGGTTCAAAGATATCAATGTCTCATGGTCCAGGAGGCTTACAGAGGCTCTGACTTTGCTAGTCAGATTCAGTGTTTATGTACCCCTGATAATGGCCCTTAGCACCATTTCAGAATTACATGTGCACTTTTGGAAACAGCTTGATCTTGTCTAAATGCTCACGTGTTGCAGGATTTCTCAAGCTTTACTGGTGTTGAATGACAGAACTATTATGGCCTGGATGATCAGTGCTCTACTGCTGTGTGCTTGTTTGATTCCCATGATGTTTACTATAACATCTGCCCTGAACAGCAGAGAATTAGTAGCGAGCTGTTAAAACTCTTGGTTTGAGACACAGTTTGGGCTGAAATGCTGTTCAATTTAGTTGACTTAGAGAGCTTGGGACAAAGATGTTCCACAAGTAGGCACTGAAAGAAGAAGGTGTAAGTAGTTGTGTACAAAGTTATATGAGAACATACCTTTTTAGGCAATATGGTTGGAAAATAGTCTTCAAGCTCTGTGCAAAAGGGAAAAGATCATAAATAGAGAATTTAAAGATAGATGCACTAATTATTTGTCAAGAATCTTTGCTTCTGTTAATTGTGAGTCTTTGCTTCTCTTTCCAATATTTTTTTTGATGCTACATGACATTTTGGTTAGGTAGAGGTGAACACACTTTGGATTATTTAGTAGGAGATGCTTTTAGTCATTAATTCGGAAATTAATCTGAGGAAGGTTTGGGGCCTGCAAAGGTTATTGGAAATGGAATTACTCCAGCCTCTGCACAACCCAGACTGCTGTAAACCATTATTCTGTCATATTTTAAAGATGGACAGGCAGGGAGCTGAGTTCCGAAGGCCTTATATATGTTCTGAATTTAATAGAGATTTGAAGTTGCTTAGGGCTTACTAGAAAATGGCAGCCAAATAAAGACCCAAATAAGGTAGGGATATGGATTTTTTTTGTTTTGTTTTCTTTTTCTTTTTTTAAGCTGTCCTTAAAATCCCTAAAATTCTTGTATGTTAGAAAGTGGACTTTATCTTGAAGACCAGTGAAAGTCTAGCCAAGTGGCTGGAATTATATGAGCTGACTCTCAGTCTGTGTGTTGTCAGATCAGAAAACATCGGGTTCATTATTGTTCTGTTTTACTAGTTTTGATCCCAGCTTCATGATTCAAAGACAGCTTGTAGAACTGAAGCATATCTACAGAAAATAATCTCTGAAATAATATCAGAGAAAGGATTTACTTATGTTATTCAAGTGGAATGGTTGAGATATGTGTTAAATACTTCATTTGAATTAAAATATGCTACAGGAACTATTGCGATATGTAACAGGAAATTTGTAAAAATCACACCATCACTTTTTCACATTAGATTAATAATATTTCATCTCTTCAAGTATCCAACTATCAAGTATTCTAACTACAAATGTTCTGCCTCCTTATATTGCAACTATAACTATATTGCAACTATATTATGCATGGAGATTTCTTTATGCAGCTTGGTAGAAAGAGTTAACAACTTAAGAATGACGAGGGAAGGCAAGAACAACTAGCAGCACTGCAAGACACCTATGGACAGGGTGAATGGGTCAAGGACATGGGGTGACATGACAAGAAAGCGCTTGCAAATCAGCAAGGAAGTGCCTAAAAGGCACCATTCTGGGGAGATCTCCCAACCCTTTCCATGAGCTCAGTGTGGGATGGTTCACTGAAGTGCCTGTATACTAATGCAGGCAGCATGGCGAATAAACAAAGCAGGGCTTTGATCATGTTGGGATCTTGGAGACTTTGCAGGATGGTTCCCATGACTGGAGTGCTTCAATGAAGGGATAAAGGCTCATCAAGAAGGACAGAAAAGGAGTACAAGGAGGGATATCTGCCCTTTATATGAGAGGGCAGCTGGAGTGCATGGAAGCTCTGTCTAGGATTAGTGGGGTTGAATTCAGAGATAAAGTTATAAATGTTAAAGTCCAAATTGAGCTGAACCTGTTAAAGGGTGTCAAATATAAAAAGAAGAATAGAGATGACAAAAGGAAGCCCAAATAAACATGGGCTCATTTCTCAGGAAAATGGGGGGGAGGGGGGCTGGTTATGGAGGATGTAGCCAGTTTGTTTTAGTGGTTCCCTGTGACAGGACCAGAAGTAATGGACATCACCTGAAACACAGGAGATTCTCTCCGATCATCTGAAAACACCTTTTTTACTGTGGGAGTTACTGAGCACTGGCACAGCTGTCCCAGAGAAGTTGTGGAGTCTCTCTCTTTGGAGACATTCAAAAGCTTCTGGGTGTGGTCCTGGACAACCAGCTCTAGGTGACCCTGCTATAAGTGGGGAGTTGGACCAGACGACTTCTACAGGTCCTTCACAATTTCAGCTATTCTGTGATTCTGGGATTGTGTGACTCTCTGAAATTAATATTCTATATACTACGATTTTCTGATTCTATGCAGTATTTCAGATAAATTATAGATAATCATTGTGCATTTATTTCATGTACTTCTTATTCACTGACTCTTCTATTTAACAATAAGAAACAATGTCTGTTCTCTGATCCCTAGAGAAAATTACTAGTCATTCATCTGAACTTCGGGAAAATATGGGATTAATTTCTAACATAGTCAACTTGATCCATTTATGTTTTCCAGGACTTCAAATTTGCCTTCATATCAACAGGATGAGACACCTTTATATGGTCGTAGCCCCTCTGCACAGGCAACAGTTTCCTATTTTTTTTTTTCTTTTTTTTTGTTCTTCATTGAAGAGGATGAACCATTTGGGTTTGTACATTGCCTCTAACCAAGATGCTAACAATCCTCTGAGACCATTCACACACTCTGGTTGTGTTTGCTTTGAAAAATATTGCAACATTATATTTCTACAAATTTTAAATGCTCTGACTACTTGTTCTTAATATCACATAATTTAGATATACATCTTTGTTAGAAACGAAGGATCTTTATGAACTAACATGATAATGTTTGGTCTTCTTTTTTTTAATAAATACTCTCATTATGAAGTTTTCTGGTTACAGTCACAGCTAACAGAACTACTCTTTATCCTTGTCATTTCAGAATGTTTAAACAACTTCTGACAGTAACTTCATAGATGAAATATTTAAATAGATTTTTTCCATATCCCTGGTTAGCAAAAATAAATCCACAATGGATAGTTAAGGCATAGACTAAGTCAATAAAAACTCAAAGAAGAACAAATTGATGGAATGTAACTTGATATTTAGAAATGGCACCTCAATAATGATTAAACAGTACTTGTCGGTAGATGTAATATAGGAAAATAATATATTTTCCTTCTCCAAGCAGATGTTCTCTACAGTCACTGGTGGGTTTCACAGGGTTGTCAATTCTGGGTCATTGTTTCTCGGTTTATAATAGTATTGACTGATCAACAGTCATTCTCTGAAAGTCCTGGTCTGGCCATGGGCCTTGTTCCATGGTTGAACTTGTCATAAGGTAACTATATTTGACTTTTTCAAGTTGGCTTCTTTTAATTTTTGATAATATCAAATGTCTCCATATTTCCCATAAATGGTGAACTGTATCCCCTTATCTCTGAAAATCCAACAACCAAAATGCAAAAAAAAACCCTACTATTATAAAAATTATGAGCTGCTATTTTTATATATTGAATTTGCCTTTCACATACTTTATAATGAATTTTTCTGCCTGGTTATTTTAATTGGCTAGTTCCTCAGTGTGTATCCTAATCACATAATCAGTTTAAAATTATTAGCAGTGCCTTGCATTCAGCAAAATCTATGCATTTCTGAATATATAATAGGACTTGATTTTTTAGTACTATTAGCTAGCACCTAATGTCTTCAGTTGCACAGCTGTAATAAATTAGACCTAATGTTTGCATGGTACTGATTTACCATAGTCTATGGGGATAGAAAACTAAAGTCCTGCCTGTTCTGTAATAATTTATAGAACTGAAGGAAATTAGCATACTCTTGAGGTATTAACCTTTCACCATTTTCAGTTTCATGGTCATATGAAGGTTCTATTTTTGTATCAGGCAATCATAATCTTTTCACATTAATGTTTATGCTCTGGTCTGATTAGCACTCCTCCTTTAGTTCTGACAACTCCATGACAACTGTCCACATTTTTTACATAATCAGAACTTTAGTCTTATTTTTGAAATAGCCAGAATTCCTCTTGTATCATAGCATGCAGAAAACAATCTGTCAAATAGTTATTTTAAAATTTCTATAATAAACTTCTGTGATGATCAGTAAAATAATTAGTGATTCTTTCCTATAAATTAATCAATTTAATTGCATTATTCTCACCTGTGCAATAATCATAACATAGAATTAAATATCTGCAATATCATCACTACTTTAGGCAAAGCTGGAGGTGCACTACAGGCACTCATAAGGCCATTTTTTAAATACTATTCTCTAAACAGAAAGAGCTTAATTTTTGGCTTAGTCAATTCCATGACACCAGCATACACTGGTTCTGGT
Organism: Rhabdornis inornatus; assembly: GCA_013397075.1. Taxonomy (NCBI): domain Eukaryota; kingdom Metazoa; phylum Chordata; class Aves; order Passeriformes; family Rhabdornithidae; genus Rhabdornis; species Rhabdornis inornatus. The sequence goes on from VWZS01000654.1 coordinate 643,963, forward strand.
TTCTTTCTCACGCCTTTATTCCTGCACTGAAATCCATTTCTATGTAGCTCTAGTATGATAAATGTGTGCAAGACATGTGCTTTTCATGACTGAAGTATTAGAAGTTTATTCATCATGGATGAACAAACCTCCCAAGTCCCTGTTAGGGAGATGTATCCAAGGTCACCAGATAGAATTACAGAACTAGAGAATGGATGATGTTACAAGGGATCTCTAAGGTGGTTTATTAGACCACCCCTGTGCAAAAGAGTGTCAGCTGGAACAGGTTGCTGAGGCCCTCGCTGATTCAGAGGAGATAGAGACTCCACAGCTTCTCTGATAAACATGTTCTACTGTTCTGGAAACCTGGCAGAGACCTCGAGTGATCCTTGTTTTGTCATAGACACTGTTCCTTGCACACAAAACTAGTGACCCGTTGCTTATTGTCAGGGCATGCTGCAGCTGCAGAAAGCCACTGCGTCCTCTCTATGAGCACCGGGAGTCAATGGCCATCTCTGTTGTACAGAGAACCACAGCTCTGGGCCAGGCAGACTTCTGGTCCTTTCTCTTACACCTAGAGCTCCATCTGCCTCTGCAGACATAGCTGCAGTGCCTACCCCTGACACAGGCAGTCCTCCTTCCTAACACCAGGGCAGTTTCTACATAGGCAGAACTATGGCATGTTTAGAAAGAGATGAGAACACATTTCTGTTGCTGGGACAGTTTTCATGAAAATCACATTCAGGTGATGCCATGAGTCACTGTTTGTCAGCAGAACAACATGGCTGATGGCCACCATATAAACTGCTGTCTGGCTAATACCATACCTGTCTTGTCATACACTTATCCAGTCCATATCTAACCAATCTGGCCTCGCTAAACAATTTGACTTCTCTTATCAAGGCAATGACCAAAAAGTCCAGTACAGAGGGGTGTCAAGATTGTTAGGAGAGTGTGATATATAAGAAGTGGTTGACAGAAATTATTTTCTTCAGCCTTAAGGAGAAAAGTAAAGGAAAGAGGTTACTCCTTTCTTAAAACCTGATGAGAGGATGTAGAGAACGATTCTTCTAAGTGGTGCTCAATGATAGGAGGAGTGGCAATTAATCCAGGTTGAAAATTTGGAAACTGATTTCACATATGAAAGAATGGTTTTGCTGTGAGTATGGTTTGTCACTGACAGAGGTTTCACAGGAGCCTCCACCCTTGCAGTTATTCAGGAGAAGGATCTAAGCAAGTTGCTTCAGGCAGACCTGCTCTGAGCAGTCACTGCACTACACGACCACTGGAGGACCCTTTCAACCTTCATGGTGCCATGATTCTCTGATGTCTGAAGGTATACAGAATTGACATGATCAAAATCTCAATTAAGTTTATTTTCAGAATTTTGCACATAAGGTAAGAGCTTTTCATAATCCTGGAAAGACTTATAAACATACTTTCAGTTCATGGAATTTGAACAATATCATTGACTACTTTCCAGGCTTAATTTACAACGCTCTGAATGAAGTATGTGTATAAATCTTAAAAGCCGTCTTACTCCCTCTCCTTGTAAAGCAAATATGTGTTTATTCTTGAAGTATATGAATAATACCTTTGGACTGTTCTCATTTTCAAATTTTAGAAGTAAATCGCAAAGAATATGAGATAAATCATGAAGCGGTATGTGTTTTGTAGCTTGCAGTTCAATATATCTGGATTCTTTCATTCTGCTCTTTGAAGAATTAACAGACTATTTTATCATTTAAATTATGGGAGAAAAGTTGAATAAACAAGTTCAAATTCAACCATACTGTTTGCCTTCTTATGTTTCAGGCAAGAGTGCTTTCATTATGCAGAGGAAATAGTTGGCACTTTCATTTTTTAATCAAGCTGCCATTAGATGGAAAATTGACATAAGAACGAAACCTCTGCATTACCAGAAGAAAAAAAAAAAAAAAAAAAAAACAAACACAAAAAAAAAAAAAAAAAAAAAAAAAAAAAAAAAAAAAAAAAAAAAAAAGATAAAATACTTCCCGACTCTTTAAGAATTTTTACCTAATGCCTCCTCCCAGTCTTTCCATTTTCCAGATTTCACTGTTGGAAATCCAATGGTAAATTCACAGATTTCAAATAAGATTAGATGATTACTATTTTCTTCAGAACTAAAATGAAGAGCTTAATCAAAATGCATTCATTCTAAATATTTCGCTGATTGATCATTAAAAGTAGTCCTTCAAGATTTTCACCATAACAAAATTAAATTTATTGGTTTAGATATTACCAATGTGTCCCTGCTGTTTCTTTTAAACTGGAATAATCATTATTACTCAGTTCACAAAACTGTTTACTCAATCCTCAAAACTGTTTAAATATAGCTAGAAGTACAGAACAATTTTTTTTTAGGATTTAGATACAGGTTTGGGGCTTTGGTATTTTCTATATGTGTAACCAAGCCTGCTTCCTTGAAAAGAAAATTTAAAAAAAACCATCCCCCCAAAATAAACCACAAAAACAAACAGAAAATACAACCAACAACCAACCAAAAAAAAACAAAAACAAAACCAAAAAACCATGAAATCAACTAACCAACCAACCAAACCCAAATACCCTAAACCACTAGATTCTTGAATTCATGTTCCTATGCAGCATATTCATTATTTTCTTCCCTAGAGATTCTGTATTTGAGTCTAAAATTTTTACATGGACATGCAATTATTTTATGTATGGGCTTTTTTGGTTTTTTGCTTGGTTTTTATTTAATATGGTTATTAATTTCCATACAACAGGTGTCACCTGTATCTGTGCATTCCTCTACTGCTAGCTGAAATTTCTAGAGTTATTTCCTCCCTTAGATGAGTATATTTAAACTATGACCTATTTATTTTTCCTTTTACAAGATCTGAACATTCTCTCTCCCATCTTCATTCATGACATATTTTCATGTTTATGGAACACACTGATAGGGGTGCAGATGGTGTTTTTAATTCGTCCTACCTTTGCTAAGCCCAGCAGCCGCCTCTGTGCTATGTTTAAGCAAATCTTTGAAGGCAGAAACACAAAAGCATGCTTTTTCAGAGCTGATTTACTATCAAGTAAGCAGCCGAACCAGAGACTGGCTGCATATAGATGTATGGAAAAATAACCAAGGCTTCAGAAGCTGTTAAAATGTGATAGTGATAACAATAACATGATTATATTTCCCAGTGGGTTTTCCATGCTGTACAGGTACTACGCAGTGTGGAATATTCTCTCCCCCAAGTAAAGAGGCTTGGAAATATGTAGGGAGGCATTCCACATTTTGCAGGACAGGTCAATAAAGTGAGATGTAGTCTCTAGCTGTTAACACTCAGAGAAAATGCTGTTCTTTTTCCTGAGAACAAAAGAAACATGGGAAAGGCAAATGTATTCCACATCTGATATTGCAACATGTGAGAGAGGTTTGAGATCTCGTTATGGCAATCAGAATAAACCATGCTTCCTATGAGACATAATTAAATTGGTCTGGAGCTATAGCTAGAGAAAGATTTCTTTCAAGGATAAAAATATATATTAATAGTTCTGTTTACATCACTTAAAATATGTTCTATCACTGGACTTAAGTATGTAAAACCATAAGTCCTTGAATACTCACACATGGCTGAGGTTCTTCATATGACTAAGAGCCTAGCTAACTTATGTCCCTAAGTGTGTTTCTGGATTGTTTCTGGCCCAAATAGTTAAATTAACTATTCTAAAAATACTTACAATTGAAAAGTTAAGAAATAAAAACAAAGCACTAACACTTTTTGTAACAGTCAGAAAAAAAATATACATCATCATCAGCTTCCACTTGTCTCCTCCCAATCTTTCCTTACTGTCCCCAGTTGCTGTCTCACTACTGCCTCTATCCCTTCCAGCCTTTGAAACTGCTGCTGAGTTTTTCAGATCCCTCAGATACCCCTCTCAGCTTCTTATACCCTTGTAGTTCCTCAAACTCCATTGTTCTTTTCAGACATAATATTTTACCTCTGCCAAACAAGTTCCCTGTTCTTCTTCTCTTTCAGAACCTGTTCTGTCACTACTCAAAAACTGAATTAAGTCCATGTTTCATATGAGCACTGAACCTGTTCAATGGCTGTGTTTTGAGCAAAAGCTGCCTTGGGTGGCCTGTCAAACATTACTCAAACCAAGATTTTCTGGCTGATAAAGAAAGACAAATGAACTGAAAAGAGAAAACCACAAGGGACATGGAAGAATAAGAGAGAGGAAAAGTGTTTTTATTTTTTTCAAACAGATACTAAAGAGAGTCCTGAACTTTTTGGTTTATGAAGCTGTATGTATGACATTTTTGTATACTGATGAAAAAGTAAAAAACTCAGGCTTTTTGTGGGATTCATCTACTAAAAAAAGGACTTTCCTAGCACAGATAAGTATTATTACTTTTCTATGTTTCCTCCCAGTCCTGACTGTAACAGTCTTTTTAGCAACAGTCTCTTATCATTAGAATTCATCCAATCCCATAAAACTTTTACTTCTTTTATTGAGGAGTTTCCTGATTTGTGGAGAGTGATGTTGCTGTCTGATGCTACATCAAGTTTGGTGACACTCTTATGGTATAAGCAATTAATTTTGATTAATTTTCTCAGATTTAATCCTTCCTTTTAACTGTTTCTTTTTAGCCATTCTTACGTACTTTTCCAATTGCTGAAAAAAACCCTGGATTTTTGACTTCCTAGTCTAATCTAAGTTACTATACATTTTGGCAGTAAATAAGTTAAAGGAAGAGTGTCAATTCTTGATGTACAAAAATATGAAGAAAATGTGAAGAATTTCTTCTCTAAGTAGCTTAAAAGTAGAAACATGTGAAAAATGAGAAGACGAAATCTTTATTTAACTATAGTGGAAGCAGTGACATTTCTTCACTGGAGAAAAGTCTGCCAAGTGAAAATGAGCTTTCTCCAATTCTTGTGACAATTGCAATTGCAATTTTATAAGTCCTGGGAAATGTGACCAATCCTCATTAGAGACATTAATCCTGTTATCAATCTAGAGGGAAAGAAAATTGTACTATGGCTGCTCCAATACTACTTTCCACCTCTGCTTTGCAAAGTGCCTTAAGCTGGAATATGCATTCTGGCTGGCATCACAAAATAACATCCACACCTTCAAAACAGACCATCTGCATGTGTTCCCCTCTAGCTTTAGCTCTAGACACAGTCCCACACATTTCTCATGTTGTCCCTATGAAATGAAGTTCAGCTGTTTTATCCTGACCCAGTGCCATTTGTGTTCTGAAATTTTCTTCTATATTGCCTTGGACTTCCAGACTTTCCACGTTTTGCTAATTAACTCTCCATGAGTCTTTAAATCCGAGCGTGTGTCTTCAGCAACTTGTTTTCTCACATTCTGTGAGTCCAGAATATTTAGTAGCAGATATTTATTTATCATCATGAAATACCTTTTAAAATAAATCAGATTTTGTAGTCAAGTACAAGACAATATCCATGACACTTCAATGGGTTTTGTTTGGTTGAGGATTTTTGAGATTTTATTTACATATTTTTATATTGTTTACTCAAGTTTCCTCATAAATCTTTTTTTTTTTATGTTAAATCACTGAGTTATCCAGTTCACAACCTGCTATTCCATGAGATTTCTCATATCAAGCCAATACTTTACTTGAACAATACTCTTCTTACTAGAATTCAGAAAAAATAAATTCTTCAGTAATAATAGGTACAGTGAAACATGAAGTCAAGCTGAGTCAAAGATACTTTTCCCGAAAGTACAGATATTGTTTCTCTAAGCTCTGTGCAACAGGTCACTTGGGTCAAATACTGGCTTGTATTTTGCAGACTCAAAGATGCCATGAACTAAAACAGGATCAGACACCTGGCTGGGAATCACATGGCCAGATGCAAAGTCTTTAATGTGAATTTCTATGTCTGAGTGAATTATGTCCTTTATAGTCTGATTGGAAATAAACTTTTATAGTTTAATTGGTGAAAAGAACATGTCGAAGGAGGGGTTTATCTCTTTTCAAAGTACTTGCCTAAAATAGGTCAGACGAATAAATGCTTCGTAGGTGTCTAAAGGCAGATGAGGTGAATCGTGCCCTGATTCATTAGAGACTTGAGTAAGTTGTGGACATCTCATTATCTCCATTGTACTTTAGCCAAGTGCTTCACTGACTGAGAGAAAAATTGGCTGTTTCTGTAAATTAATTCTTATTATGGGCAGATGAAATATTGTTTAACAGTGGTAAGTGGAAAAGATGGCCGGACTTACAGATCAGATAATATAATTTGATATTAGATTTCCTATTAGTTTAGAAAAAGTTAATTTTTTAGTTCAGTTGGATATTCTTAGAGTTTAGGCAGCTGCCCAGACTTCTCCTCACCTTGTCTATACTATTTTATCCATATTTTATTCAAATTCTGTTACAATCAGCATACAATTCTTCTTTTTTGTTCCTGGAAAATGTCAGTTTATAACCTGGTCACAAGAATGACAATCCCATTCAGCCCAGTGTTCATTCCTGTTTGCATTGTACTGATTCTTCTGATTATCTTTAATTATTATGTATTAAGATTATAATAACAACGTATATTTATGGCAGCAAACATGTTTACTGCTTTTCTAGTGTGTTACATAAAGAGGAGAAAGCCTTTGGATTTGTACTTCTGTTTCTCTTCATTCTTCAGATTAGTATTCAGAGGCTCTTCAAGTTTCAGAGTTGTTTGCTGCACATAGAAACAAAGGTAGACTATCTGCTGACTTATGTATAGCCCTTCTCGTAGGTTTTTCAACATGAATTATAATCCATAAAATGGATACTGGTCCCAGTTTCACTTATAAGGAAACAAATGAAAAATAAGGTTTAGTTCAAACATAGCAATAGTTGCAGTGAGCAACATGGGAAAAAATGAATAAAAAATCTTAGTTACGCTTCACAGACCACACTCACATATCAGTTTTGGAACCCAAAACAAAAATATAACTGTGTGTAGGTAGAAAAGAAAATTCAAATTACTTCAGTGTAGAGCATTAATGTTGGAATCAGTCTAGGAGTCCTTTGTGAACATTAAGAAATGTATTTTTCATATGCTGTTTATCAGCTTAATGATACTACAAGGTCTGTCAAGTGAAAGTGCCAAGTAGGATTGAAAAATAAGATGCTAGTGCTTTGTAATTAAAAAAAAAATAATTCTACTGCTGTTCTTTAATCCTTTCTTAAGTCTTAGTAAGGTTCTCTCCTCAAAAAAAAAGGAAATGTCTTTTGTGAATTAGTCACTGGTGACCAGGAAGTGGACTGTAGCCACCTAACCTCATGGAAAATGCAATGGCAACCAGAAAGATCTATATGCATTATATAATACTAATGTGATTGTGCAATGTATAACCCCAACTGATGGCTGGGCAGGACTTAAGTAAATTTTAAAAATCCAATAAGCCAAAGTAACAAAATGTTCTCCTGCATAGTAGATCTCACTGAGAACAGATTAATTATTTTTGGATTAATTTTTAAAAGAAGTAGATGAGCTCTACTGTCCTGCTGCTTCCTGAATAATTGGTATTATTTCTGTAATGATTTAAATAATTTTACATCCTGAAAGAGAACCATGTGTTAATATTTCATGAAGCTAAACATGTATGCAATTTTCAGTAACATATCATTATGTCAATATAAATGACTCAATGACCTTAGAGGTCTTTTTCAATCTAAATGATTCTGTGATTCTATAGTAATCCCTCTCCATTTCATTCATCATAAATTACAACATTATGATGAGATATTACAGTTTAGTTTTACTTGTCACACATGAACTGAATTATATTATTAGCAGTTTACAATCACTAACAGACCCCTTTAAGTTTGAACACTCAAAAGCTGAAATAAGGGTTTCTTATGAAATTTTAGCATTTTAAATTTGGCTTCAAACTTAGCAAACCATCCATAAATCATTATGTCAGAAACAATCACTCAGAGTAAATCTAAAATGAAAGACAGTCCATAAGATTATAGAAGCAGGTAAATAAAACTGATGTTAGCTTTGTATTTTATTTGCTTCTAACCTTTGCATTGAATCCACCTTTGTCTGCTTCTTTTAATACTTAGTCATTCTGAATTGTGGTTTAATTGTAATTTGAGTTTGTCTGACTTAAACACAAAGAACAGTGACACTGTACAATCTATTTGCTACATAAAGCATTTTTTTTCATTTTTCTTTTTTACAGTTTGAGAATTAATAATTAGACTTGATACATTGCATAATGATCCCTGCTTTAAAACTTGTAATTTGCTTTCTGCTTCTCATATTAGTTAATGTGCTCAATTTTAAAAAATGCACATGCGATTTAAAACCTTTATTTCTGCTGCATTATTGTGATTGTTTAGTATTCATTATGACTCAATCAAATTAGGTCTTGAACAACAGGAAAAGATGGGACAAGTTCATGTTAAATTATGTACTTTCAAGTTTTTACTGTAATCACAATAAAAAATATCTACATATCCCTAAAATAAAATAACATACGTTACTGTGTGTTTCTGATAATCTGCATCAGTTTGATATTTCAGGAGTTAAAATACTGTTTTCACTGCCTCAGTAGTCTGTAGGTCTGAAAAAAAATGATGTCCCATTCTTAAAGAAAGCCTCCATCTTTCTGAAATTATATATAAAATATGTTCAGGTTAAATCACTAAAACATACTTTTCTTTCTTCTTCATAGAAAAAAAACTACACCTGACCTGGAAAAATAAAAGAAATAGCATATTTCATCCAGAGAACATTATCATTGTCTCAAATGAGTCTTGCTGAATCTGGAGAAATAAATGGCAAAATCTCCGGGAAGAAAATGGCCACTGAGGGAAGAAAAAATATCAGCAGAAGCAAAACATAAGGGTCACAAGAAAAAAACAAGGTTAATAAAAAACTGAGGAAAACATATGGGCTGGTAGAATGCAAAACCCTTCTGACATTAATATTTGCAAGATGAAATGTACAGATTTAGATTTGGTGCAAGATCATATTACACTATTTTTAGTTATGCAAAGAATGTTGACAGATCCCAGGTGTCTTTGCTTCTAGGAATTTGTTTGAAAATGAGAAGCAGAAGAAAGACTTGCATTACTGGAAGCCATATTGCAAGAATTATTAGAAATAAAGATATCAAATAGGTTCTTAAGTCAGTCTCTACTATTAGTTCCAATATATATCATAGAGTAACAGTTTCAATTCTGCTCACAGGGTTTTTTATAATGTGGGAAAAAAAAAAAGATAAAAATAGAAAACAGGAAAGAAGAAAATTCAAAATAAATCTGATATCACTGAGAATTCATCTGAAGTATCCCACTATGTTTGTTTTAAAGTAATTGCTTAGGACATATGCCACTCTGTGCTTTTGTTCTTCATAAGCCTTGGATAGAAAAATCTGTGAAAAACTAGCTCAGGTCTGCAGCACAGTATTGGTGCAGATAGGCACATGATTGTCATTTGTCATTTGATGGTTTATTCCGAAGAGTAGTTTCAGTGTGTACAAACTATATTATTTTCTGAGGAAATTAAAATGTAAGACCTAATTTGGTGTACAGTGAACACACTCCCATCTCTAATAATGGCAGAGTTAATTTTCTTCTCAGTAGCTGGTATGGTGTTGCGTTTTGGATTTGTGCTGGAAACAATGTTGAAAGCACAAGGATGTCTTAGTAACTGCTGAGCTGTTCTTGCACAGAGTCCTTCTGCTCCACATGCCACCCCAACAAAAAGGAGGCTGAAAGTGCACAAGAGGTTGGTAAGGGACACAGCTGGGACTGCTGGTCCAAACTGATATTCCATACCATATGGCATCATGGTCAGCATATGAATCTTCCCAAGCCACCATTATGCATGACAGAGCCTTGCTTTTATAGGGGTGGCTGAACACCTGTCTGTCCATGGGAAATGATGATGTCCTTGTCCTTCCTTTGCTTGTGCATACAGCTTTTGCTTTATCTATGGAACTGTCTTTATCTCAGTCCACAAATTTAATCACTTTTACCCTTCCAAATTTCTCCCCAGGAGTGAATGAGCGCCTGTGTGGCACTTATTTGCAAGCTGGGGTTAAACCACATAGCCTAAAGGTCTGACTTTGAACCTTCTTTTGTTTTCCTACATTGTTTTCATATATTTTCATTAGGCATTTGCTTGCTTTTCTGTTTCACAGTTACATCAGATATATCAAGATTTTTGTGGCAGACTTACACTGTACATTTTCATTGTTTTCAACCAGTGGCAGATCCTCTCCATAGTCATGTAGCATTTACTGTTCCTGACATCTTTTCACTCTTTTTTCATCCTAGAAAAGTCACAGTCTTGAATTCATGCTGTTGTCTTTAAAAGCATAGAATATGCTGTCTAGCACTAGTATTTGGGTAAGTGCTTCTAAATCTGTCTTGCTAATGATTTGTATTGAAACCAATCATGACTAAATAAATTCAGTGGGAAAGTGTGCAGATGATGCAACCAAGCTTGGCAAAAGACTGTATATTTAAAAGAATATTATTTTTCCACTGTTCTGTTATTTTTTTTTCCTTTGAAAGATGAGTTTATGTATCAGAAAGGAGGAAGTACGTCTTTTTACGACACTAGATACATACTAATATTACACCAGTAGATCTCTGTTCCCACAAGTTCTCATTTCATTTTCTAATTATTCTATACACAAAGGTTGTCAGGCAATCATATATTTCTTTCTCTACTGACCTGCTAATTACAAAGTCTTTTTTTATCATCCAATTTAAAGACTTCAGGAAAGAGAGGAATATTTCTAGATTTCTCACATACTTGATGTGTATATACGTAGTTTGAACACACGTATTGAAAACTGTCTGAATGACCAGGCCCAGAGGGTGGTTAAAAGTCTATCTAGAGACCAGAAACTAGCAATGTAGCTCCAGAAGTCTGTACTGGGTCCAGTCCTGTGTCATACCTTCATTAATGATTTGTGTGATGGGGCAGACTGTACCCTTGGCAACTTTGCAGATAACACACAACCAGGAGGAGTGGTTGATACCTCAGAGAGACTTCAACCAGCTGGAGAAACGGGATGACAGGATCCACCTGAAGTTCACCAAGGAGAAATGCACGAAAAGGAACAACCCCAGGCACCAACATACGCTGGCTGCCACCCAGTTGGGAAGTTTGGCAGAAAATGCCCGAGTTTCCTGGTCGACACTGATTTGGACATGAACCAACAACAAGCCCCTGCTGCAAATAAGGTCAGTGATGCCCCAGGCACCACTAGGCAAAGCTTGGTCACCATGTACAGGGAAGTGATCCTTCTCTGCTGAGCACTAGGCAGGCCACAGCTGAAGGACTGTGTCCAGCTCTGGGCTCCTCAGTGCCAGAGACAAGGATAGAATTAAAAGGGCCATGAAGATGATGAAAGGGGTTTCCTTCTGTAAGGAAGGACTGGAAGAACTGGGACTGTTTAACCTGGAGAAAATAAGGCTCATGGAGGATCTTGTCAGTGTACAAAAACACTTGAAAGAAGGGTTCAAAATGCTTGGAGACAGGCTCTTTTCCATGATGCCCAGTGACAGGACCAGAGGCAATGGGTATAAATTGAAGCACAGAAGGCTCTATCTGACCATTAGGGAACACTTTTTTACTCAGTGAGGTGGTGCAGCCTCCAACCCTGAAGATATTCAAAATTCACTTGGACTTGCACCTCTCCTTCCCACCAGAAGGGGGCTGGACTAGATGGTCAAGAGCCTCTGGTCTGGCTAGTTCAGAAGGGTAATATCTTTATTGATTAACTCAAGGAAGTCTGTTTGAACAACCAGTTGATCCACTCAACTGATGTAGTCCCCTGATCCACTGACGTAGATGACTTCAAGCTGTGTCACAAACTCTATCATGCCTGAAAATTAGGGTTTAAGATTGAAATGAGTTTCCCATTAAAAACTGGTAAGCAGCAACTTCATTTGTGGGGTCCATTTTTATAACCATACACAACCCTACTGAAATTTCCACAGCATTTCACAGAATCCTAACAGCCAACACACGTAACTTTATTTGCAATTTTGATATTTAATTTTGAAAAAAGAAAATATGTTTAATTAACTACAGCTTTGGAATGTATATGAATACACAGAGCATTCCATATGACATGGGAACACAGGAAAAATCATTCATCTTCTGTTTATGTGCTAGATTGGCAAGAAAAATGACTCATTTAATCTCGTAGAGTTTCTAAAATCTGTCTGTTTTCAACATTTTTTTCACCTCCTTCTGCTAGGTAAAAATACTTAGTCATACAAACATCATTTTTAAGTCAATAGAACACAGGAAATACAAAAAGTCACTTAATTGCTTTAGAAATTTCCAGGTTTAGCCCATATCTTCACTATCATTCGGTTCTGTGTTTGAAACAGAGTGGGATACTTGTCCCTAAGGAGTCCCACCGCCTTTTTGTGTGTTGCTTTTTGATCCTCAAGTCCTTATAAACTGCTTTCATTATCCACTATGTATATTTGATAAACATCAAGTCAGTAGTCTTTAGAGATTTCAAATCATTATTACTCTCCTATTAGTCATGTCATGTTATCCATAATGCCTACAGAGCAGAAAAGACTTTGATTTAATGTTTTATTCAAAGGACAAATCCTTCGGTGGTCCCTAATGCAGAACAGATATTAGTTGTAAAATAGACAGTTTATTGCAGCCTGGGATCTAGAATTACTTTGACCCTTTCAGCCTGGAGGTGAAAGAGTTTTCTATTGGTGGCCAGTTACAAAACCATTAGTACTAATAGTGTTTTTGACATCCTTTCTTAGTCTGAATAGTGATTGCACATCCATGCAGCTGCTTTGTCATCTACACTCTGTTGGTGTTCTAACAAACACATTATTCTCTTTTGCTCTCTCACCAAGATATACATAAATAAATAAATATAGTTCATTTTTTTTTCTAATATTTTTCATAATCGTATTATGGTTCCCCTACTTCATTACTTCATTACTTCCCCTACTTCATTTTTTCTCTAAATGTGTGAAGAGTACAAGCTACAGAACCAGCAAATATAGAACTCACTAATAGAAGGAGAGAAATGAAGTGGCCTTAGATGCAGTTGTCATTATTATGGCTGCAACTGTGAGATTTCTAAACTCTGAGACATTGGTGTCCACTTAAATGGGAACAAAGTTGGCTCTAAGTAAAAGAGTTTATTAATACTATCCCAAGTACTCTGTTCTATTCTATGAATTAATCAGAAAAGTCCTGTTACTGCTAACGATGTTTTAAGCCTTTGTATTGGCCTCAGATCTGACTGCCAAAGCACATGTTTAACTTTTGGAAGACAATTCATGACTGGTTTTGGTGAAATGATCTGCATTGTGAAAGAGGAGCAAACAATTTCCACATTGGATTCACAATTCTTGGTAGCTTGAAATGTTCCCATGCCAGAACTTTATCAAATGGAGAGCTGGAAATTTATGAAAGGTCAAAGTAGAATTTTATTGCATGAGTGGTAAAATATCCCATTTCTTTGAGTTAAAAAAAATAGTGTGATTATTAATTTGGTCCATCCCATGAGTAACACAGCAACAACTAAGAACAAGTCTTTGGAATTCCAATTTGAACAGTGAGACACTATCCAACATCTACTATGTTCTTATCCACATGCAAAATTACCTTAAAAAAATGACACTTTGAACAGAATGCACAGCTACTACTGTCAAATTAGTGCAAATAAGTAGTGCATAATATGTGTACAGTTTCATTAGCTACTTAAAGGAACTGAATCTAAACAGCTACATTTTAGTGTAGCTAACATACATAGATGACAAGAATAACATCTGTGTTAACCTTGAATTGCCAATTTTTATCACAATTTCCATATCTACCATCTTTCCATCTCCCAGTTCTGACATGCTCCTGCATCAACCCCATCTGCAGCTTCCTTGCTATTAATTCAGACACCAGAGGCAGCATGAGATGATAAAGTACAAGTTGCTTCTACAAACTGCTGCATATCTCACAGATCAGAAAAGTCAGTAAACACCTGAAAAAGACATAAAAAAGTCTGTGATATACAGCCAGGCCATTAAAGATTTGCTTGATATACCAAGCTATCTGAGTAAAAGAAAACTGCACCACCAAACTATTTTCCAGATTGTATCTTTGAATGACCTCCAAAAGAAATATATGGAAACTTATCACAAAAAGCAAAACATGTCACTGATAATAAACTGCTAGTAATCACATATCACCATACCCTAAAACAAAGGCTAAAATTAGTAAAGAAATTCTATTCATGCCTTGAAACACATTTTCAGGTATTTTCAAGTGGTAGCCCCCCAGAGTAAAATTGAATCTCTTCAGGGACACCTATAAATGTGAAGCTGACCAACTACAATACACTAAAGTGATCTCTAATAGGCCCATGAGAAAGCATAAACAAAATAACTAGGCCTAAGTGGGTGTTTTTTTTCACAAGACAACTACTTACCAAGATCTCACTATCCAGATTCTTAAAGGACGGCTTAAGGGTCCTTTCCAACTGCACAAATCTACTGAGTACCCTCAGTCATGGACTCAGAATACAGGAACTTGTCAACTCGTCTCAACCCAGCAGCATTGCAAGCAGAGCCAGTTTATGCCTGCTTCTCTCTTGTATATAAACTTGTCTGTCATCTGTTTTACTGTCATCCCCTGCCTTACAACTGCCTATCATCCCTTCTACTCAAATGTTCTGTAGAAAAGCAGCATATTACACTTGGAGAAACTATCCTAGTGTTTATGTCTGTTTAAATGTCACTGCTTCTATTTCAAAGCAGACTACAAGCATGTGAACCTAGGAAGTTACCTGGGTTTTTTTTCCAATTGTATAAATTGATCTAATACAGGATCTGTTTAGCCTGTCTCCTCATACCCTCATAAATATGAATCACATTGAACACTGACTCTGAATGATATAGTATGTTTTAAAGGTAATTATTGTCTGTATGGATTTTGGCCCATACATATAATTGTCTTTTTTGTCATACCATTGACCGTATTGCTAATGAGCTTCTACAAGTGAGCTTCTTGGGAATTTCATACCTCCTCAAAAATGGTCTTATTCAATAAATTTAAACAGAGAAGTGTGAATAAACCCCAATGTCCAAGCGCTTCAGTCTGGGTCTTCTATCCTTTTTCTATGCTTCTGCTGATATGTGTCCTCCCTTAAATTTATAAAATATCTTTTTCTTTAATGTAAATACTTCTGTAGTTATTCTAGGGGTGGGGATTGAATAAAACCATAATCAAGCTGTGAAGTAAAATGCTGGCCATATTAATGATAAATATAGATTAAAAACCAAACAAACAATACCAAAAAACCAACAACAAATTACTTTTGTGATGGAGAAAATAGGAAAACCGGCACATGAATGCACAAAACTAAGAGACACAACGAGATAAGCTTTACTGTACAAATAATTTCACAGACTTTCACAGCAATTAAAGTATTTATTTGATTTGTTTTGTAGTATTTGCTTTCAGAACTGGTTTTCAGAAAACAGGAACAGACAAGAATTTGGGTTTGTTCCCATAGAGAAACTCAGAGACAGAATAATGCTGGCTAAACTGGTGATTGGAAGAAATCTTATATCTCATTCCTAAAACACAGTGTGATGTGCTGTTAAACTTAAAAACCTCTGGGAATGTGGAACTGTAGTGGGTTGACACTGTCTGGATGACAGGCAGCTGTCAAAGCCAGTCTCTCACTCCTCTCTGCAGATGGACAAAGGAGAGCAAACATAACTAAGGGTTCAAGAGCTGAGGTAAGCACAGAGAGAGATCCCTGCCCAAATATTATTGTGGGCAAAACAGGCTCAAATTAGAAATATTAATTGAATTTATTGCTAACAAGGTTGGAGCTGGACAATGAGAAGAACAGTAAGACCTTAAAAACCTCTTCCCATCACTTCTCCCTCCTTCCCAGCTCTGCCTTCTCTCCCAGAGGTGCCGGGAGACAGGGAATGGGGTTTATGGTCAGTTCATCACTCATTGTTTTCTCCTGCTGCTCAGGGAGAGGTGTCCTTCCCCTGCTGCACCATGAGGGCCCTCCCACAGGAGACAGTTCTCCATGAACTTCTACAACAGGAGTCCATCCCACATGCAACAGTGCCCCCCAAACTGCTGCAGTGTGGGCCACTCTTCCAAGGGGTGCAGTTCTTCAAGGGCAGGCTGCTCTTCTCTCTCCATGGACCTCCCATGGGTTCACAGCCTCCTTTCAGGCATCTACCCACTCTGGTGTGTGTTGCCTCCAGGGGCTGCAGGAGGATCTCTCCATCCCTGTGGCTCTCCATGGACTGCAGGGGCACAGCTGCTTCACCTTCATTTGGACCATTGGCTGCAGAGAAATCTCAGCTCCAGCACCTGAAGCACTTCCTCTCACTCCTTCTCCACTGCAGGGCTGTTCCTCTCACACATTCTCACCCTGCCCTTCTCTGGCTGCAATTATATCTGTGCAGTAACTTCTTCTTCTTCCTTCTTCTTAAACATGTTATCACAGCGGTATTGCCACAATTTCTAATTGTCCCAGCCTTGACCAGAGTCACATCTGTCTTTGGAGCCTCCAGAGACTGGCTCTGCTAGACATTGAGGAAGCTTCTGGCAGCTTCTCACAGAAACCACCCTTGTAGCCCTCCACTACCAAAGCTTAGCAATGCAAACTCAATACAGGACTATCACTACATTTCAGCCCTGAATCAGCATTTTCACAAAATTTCTCTAAAGTTAAATATTTCATTTCCTTCTGTCTGGAGTAGTATAAATTGTTATTTTGGGCCCAATAACAGACAGAGTTGGGATGAAGTATTGTCAGGAGCAGTGTGTTAGATGCGTACGTTTAATATCTTCTGGTTTGGACACATAACATGAAAATTACATTGGAATTATATATGAATGAATTAACCAGGACAGTGAAAACTTATGTTCCAAACCCAATTTGCTTTTTAACCCATCACAGAATCAAATATCAAAATAAGATGATGTCAAGCTGTCCCATTAAGAAGTTTTGGCCCAGTGTTTTTCAGACCCATGTTAACAAAAAAAAAGACATTTGATCTAGTTTTTGGTTTTTTTAAATTTTTTTTTTCCCCTATTGTGTCAGGAAAGGGCCAGACACAACAAAACATGGGTATAACCACAGGGAACTTCAGCCATTCAGATCATGTGATTCTTATATTACCCATCAAGCATCCTTCTGATTCTCCTGATGAACACATCCACTATGTTTGTTACAATGCTGTGCTTTTTCATAGGACACATGATGTCGTTTAGAGCTATGTCTACAATGTTGAAAGAGAACTATTTCAGAGGAATAACAACTGGGATCTTTAAATATACTTTTTACCTTTACCTTTCCTTTTACCTGTGATCATCCTTCCTTTTTCTAAACTACAGTAAGTTTAGTGCTCTTCCTAAAGTGCTAGTTCATATATTTACTCTTCGGCCAATCATGTATGTTCTCCATATTGTTGTGGATGTGAACAAGAATTTTGTGTGGCTAGGGGAGTATATGACTACGTGGATTTATGGTTCAATGTATTTTCTGAACACATAAACATAGATACACATACACAGGTAAAACAAGGAAAGATTAGAAGTAATATTTCATTTAAATTATTTCATAATTTCCGAAGGAGGTATAGAATCTCAGACTTAATTGCAATATCATTTTCTATTTTGTGACTGAAAAATCTTACAAGACTGTATGTCACAAATATGATATACAATAATTGAATCTATTTTTAAACTTCATTTTGGTAAAGAGTTTATAATACAATTAAACCAAATAATAGACAGAAAGAAGTAATCAAATGATACTATGGCATGATTTTTAAGCTTAGGTTGTGTAATCTCTTAAAATGTTATTCTTTTCTCAGTTCCACATGTTTGAAAAATGCCTGGAAAAATAAAATTATTTATAGCAGATTATCTACACAATAGTGATTGACACACTAATAAAATCTATTAAAAGTTTACATACTCCTTTACCATTGTTTGTTTTATTAAGCCTGAAGTGAATCTAAGATTTGAAAGAGAAATAAATATTGCAGATTTAAAATTAACAGCCATCAGGAGAAAAACTCTAGAGGTTCATTCACCCTTAAAATATAACTTAATGATGTCTAAAAAAATTTTATTGACAGTAAAAAATCCAGTAGGGTTCCTATAAAAAGGATGTCCCCCGAGTAGAGAAGCTATTGGAAACGACAGCAATTAAATCAAGCTTATGAAATATTTAGACTCTTCCAAGGTGAATTTGTTTCAGTGAATACCAGCTATTTGACCAGGTAATGGAAGAAAAAGAAGATTTAAAGAAATGCATGTATACAGAATAAATAAATTTGGCATTTTCATAAAAAGGGATGGAATTTCATTAGAATATATGTTAAACAGTTTCTGACAATCCTGACTTACTGGATGCAGAAGAAGAAGCAAGAAGAGAATTATTGCAAACAGTGTTACAGATGTGTAAGCAGTACATTGTCATTGCAGATGCACAGTTACCAACCAGAAAACACAGTGCATTTTAGTTAAAAAAAATCACAAACCAGTTTAATTACTTGCAAATGCTGTTGATGTCTTTTCTTCTTCATGTGCTTTGCAAAAATGGATGATTTGTAGATAGAAATTTTTATGTATCGCCTTTAACAGCTCTATTATGTTCCGGAAAAAAGATAGCATGTTTATCCAGCTTAACAGGCCACTCTGGGAGCAGTGATAACAGAAAAATCCACCTGAAGCAAGCAAGGATTTTGATGTTCTGTATATGTGAAGTTGATGTTTCAGAGTCATAAGCAGCTAAGCAGCTAGTATGGAAGTGAATATTGCAGCTTTAAAAAGGGTGTTTTATGGATAAGACTTTCTTATAGCAAATTACGTGCTTTTATCTCTACCTAATTAAAATTCCATTTTAGCAAAACAAAGACTGTAATCTAAGGTATTGATAAGGTTCTTTCTGATAGAAATTCAAGGATCCTGCTCTTCAGTACATTACAGATGTTTTCTTCATGACTAAAGTATGTCAAAATGTACACAACCGTGAGAATTGGTTAATCAATTAAAATATTGAATAATTCTCTCTACAAATGAAAGGAAAACAAAAAAGTCCCAAAGCCAAAACCACAAAAAATTGAAACCTAGAAACTAAGCCACAACCTTTCGTATTTCTGCTTGACAAAGCTTCAACTGTGATTGCAAGTTCTAGAACATTTTCTGTATAAATTTAAGTTTTACTTTCAAAGGATCCTCTTCACCTAAATGTTGTTTAGAGACATAATCTTGTAGCATCTTTTTGGGTTGATTTACCAGCATTATTATTAGCAAAGACAGCTTATACCAGTAAAGACCATGGCACTCAAATTAATCTCGTTTTATGTTTCTTAGCATCTGTTTACATGAAAGCCCTTTATGCAAGGAGGTAGAAATGGATGTAGGACAACAGTACAGTCAATTGCACCCACTGTGATGGTACCTGGATTGTAATCAATCAGGTCTCCAGAAATGGCTGACACAGCTTTAGAAAAAAACCTCTCGGTTTCTTATGATTTACCCCATCACTAACAATTGCTACTGTTATTGTTCAGCTTTATAAATGGGTGTTTTCTTATGCATTTCTGTGTGAAATTATCCATGTTTCTGGTTGCTGGTGAAGGTGTTTAAATTGAATATTTACAAGCAAATTAAAGGCACCCACAAGCTTTCCTTTTACATTCCCTAAAAGAATAGCTGAGAGAGGAACAGTTACTCCTTCCTACTTGGTTGGGTGGCATCTTCAACGCCTCAAGGATTCCTGCAGCAATCATATCTGTGGGGTTACAGAGGTTTGAGGGCTGGAACAGGCCAGTCGGTCTCATCTCTTGCCTAGGAAGTTCATGAAGGAGATCCTCCTGGAGACTAAGCTGAGGCACATGGAAAATAAGGAGGTGGTTGGTGACAGCCAACATGGCTTCATCAAGGGCAAATCATGCTTGATAAATTTGGTGACCTTCTATAAAAGGATTAAGATATTGCTGGATAAGGGAAGAGCAACATATATAACCTACCTAGACTAGCGCAAAGCATCTGACATTGTACTGCAAGACATCCTTGTATCAAAACTAGAAAGACCTGGATTTGGAAGATGGACAAGTCAGTGGATGAGGAATTGACTGCTTGGCCACACCCAAAAATCTATGGTCAATGACTTGATGTTCAAGGAGAGATCAGTGATGAGTGGAGCTCCTCAGAGATTGATTGGCACTGAGACCAGTGCTGTTCAGCATCTCTGTCAGAGACATGGACAGTGGGGTTAAGCTCACCCTCAACAAGTTTCCTGACACCAAGCTGGGTGGTGCATTTGACAGGCTGGAGGGAAGGGATGCAGTTCAGAGGGACCTTGACAGGCTTGAGAGGTGTGACTGTGTGAACCTCATGATGTTCAACAAGGCCAAATGCAAGGTCCTCCACATGGGGCAGGGTAATCCCAAGCACAAATACAGGCTGGGTGGAGAATGGATTGAAAGCACCCCAAGGAGAAAGATTTGGGAGTGTTGACTGACAAGAAACTCAACATGACCTAGCGACGTGTGCTTGCAGCCCAGAAACTTGGCTGTATCCAGGCTGCAAGAAAAGCAGTGTGGCCAGCAGGTAGAAAAAGGTGATTCTCTCCTTCTACTTGGCTCTTGTGAGTCCCCAGCTGGAGTGCTGCATCTAGCCCTTGGATGCCCATCCCCAGAAAGATGTGAAACTGCTGGAGTGTGTCCAGAGAAGGGCCACGAAGATGATCAGAGGGCTGGGGCTCCTCTCCAAAGAAGCCAGGCTGAGAGAGTCTAGTGAAAAGTGCCCCTGCATGGTGGGGGAGGTCTGGAAATAGATTATCTTGAAGGTCCCTTCCAACCGAAACCATTCTGTCATTCCATGATTCTATGATTCTATGATTCTATGATTCTATGATTCTATGATACATTCATGTAAGACAAAGTAAAAAAATGGTAATCTGCCACCTTAAATAAGTGTGTTTTTTGATGAAAAGAGTAAATGGTTATCAAATAAACTGTCTGTAGGTTAAAATAAAACATTTTTTGTGTACATATGTGTTATGAGTTAACGCATACAGATAGCCAAGGGCAACCATCAAACCACAGCCAAATTGCAAAGAATAGATTTATGTCATTACATCACTAACAACACACAGGCACACAGGCTCCGCTTGGCTCAGCTCATCCTAGCTGTCAGCAAGGGCAGGGACTCACCTGCCTCACTATAACAAAACGTGTCTGAGAGTGTGTTATCTCTTCACAGGAATTCTACTTCTTAAAACAGGTGAAGGATGAGCAACACTAGGCATAATAAATGGAGTTTTCTCTCACTGACATTTTTACCATTCCCAGCTGCAAGGTCACTTTGAGAGAAACTACTCCCTCCTCCCCACGAAATCTCCATGTTTTAACCCTTTCCTCCCAACTATATAAAAATTTATATAGAAGAACTCTAAATCAGATACATTCAATGAATAAGAACATTCAGTGTTTGTAATTTTCCATGACATCTGAAATTTTATTCTTTGTAGAGTGAAATGTATTTCCTAACTACCTTATAACACCAGGAGAAACAGTGACAACAGATATGAAAAAGGCTGATATACTCGACAACACTTTTGCCTCAGTTTTCAATGGTAATTGCTCTTCTCACATCTCTTAAGCCCCTGAATCTTAAGTCAGGGAATAGGGAGCGAAGTCCTCTCTATCATAAGTGAAGAGCAAGTTAGACACTACATAAGAAACCTGAATATATGTATGTCCATGGGACCTGATATGATATATCCCATGGTCCTAAGGGAACTGACTGATTCAGTTGCCAAACCGCTCCCCATCATACCTCAAAAGTCATGGTAGTCTCTAATGATTAGAAAAATTGAAACACCTGTCTATTTTCAGAAAGGAAAATAGGATGAAGACTGGGAACTACTGACCAATCAGTCTCACCTCTGTAAGATCATGGAACAGATCATCCTGGAAAAAATATTGAAACATACAAAAGTTGGAGACATAAAGATAGCCATATATGTTGCATATCTATACTGTTGATTGGCTTTTGATATGGTCCCCACAACATTCTTGTCCCTGAATTGGAGAGATACAGGTTTGAAAAGTGGACTGTTAGTTGGATAACACCTTGTCTTCAAGGCTGCATCTAAAGAGTTACAGTTGATAGGCCAATGTCAAAGTGGTAACCAGGGATTGAAAACACCAACATGCAGATCTGCTAACTGTAGCTATAAATTATTTTCAGTCCAAATTACTATTTATCAGTTTGGAAATACTATAACTTTCATTGGCATTTGTCTCTGTCTTTCCTAGAAGAATTCTGTATGCCCATGTTGATTAGTGTGACTACAATGCAGCAGAAAAAGTTTAATCTTTGTATATCAGCATTGTTTTCTGTTATAAAATAACATTCTACATGTTGCTTATTTATTAGCATCATAGATCTCTGTGTTTATTCTTCCTTTTCTCTTGCAGACACTATTCATCCCAATGACTTCAATAACCCTTTCTACCTTGGGCTCATTACTTTGTTTTCTAGGACAGTCCTTCTCCCCCTAGTCCAACTTAAATTGAAAAGATATTTCTATCTGCTAAATTAGGTTCTTGAAATGTCTTTACTTGCCATATCTGAACTGCAAGTTACTACACTCTGCATGACTTATGGACAAATCAAAGTCTCAGAAGCAAAACTGGTCACAGACACAGGTAAAAATATTTTTGGCAAAAAAGTCACTGTTATACAAATCCAAACTTTCTAGAGAAACCAATCTAAATAAATGCTGCATCTAACAAAGTATTATAACACATAGTTTCTCCTTCAGCTGAATTTTGTTGTCTGCTATGATAAATGCAACATTGCTAGAATTCTAGATCTAAAGAAGAGAAAAGAAATTTCAAATAATACATGGCACATGAGTAGGTAACTGAACTCATATTTACGTATGGGGAAAAGAGTCCTTTACAGAGCATTGTGAGAGGACTCTAAATAAAAGTTTCCAGAACTTGTAGGATGGCCAAACTGTAAAAGCAGCTAGACAGTAGTTGTGCCATATTGCTTTGTGTTACATTAAGCATAATATTTCAGTGTTATTTTGCTCACTTGATATATGCTTATTCATTTACAGTCTATCTTCCTGTTATCTCTTTGGGAGAGAGACATTAATTTTCATTAACAAAAGGTATTCCAGTATTAATACTGCATTACTCAAAACAGTTGATGAGTGAGGAAGAAGGAAAAAAAAGGGGGAATTGGCTTTCAGGGTTGTTTAAGCAGCAACATGTGACCTTTATATCTTAATACAACTTTCACATACAAAAGTTGCTTTCTCCTTTTAGAATTTGAATTTATGGAACAAGATAGAGCGTTTTCCCCATACTGAATTTTAGAAATGAAAGTTTCAAAAGACAGAAAGGTTTAGAAAGAAGCTAGCTCTGACTAATAAAATTTTCTTTGGCAAAAAATCCCAATGTGGATTATGCAGTAAATGACCATTCCAATTTTCACCCACAAGCAGACCAAATCATTTCAATATTTTTCCCCTAGAATATTATCTAGCTCAAAGAGGAAAAAGGCTATTAAAATGCTAAATTACAATGTCTTCGTATGATATGTAGTAATTAATAAGTTAGACTTGAAAAAGTGTTTTAAAGAAAAAAAAATAGAAAGGCCCAGTGCCCTAGATATTGAAGATCAACTATAGGCAAGACTGAATATTTTATAATAGGAAGAATAAGAATTGCTATGACAATGGTCAGTTCTATTTTAAAACTCCATAGCAATCTATGAATATAATACCATTTTTGCTGCTACTCTGGGGAAATCTTTCCTGAGCTCAAAATACAGAATAAAACTGATAGTAAAGAAAGGTGGTGGGGGGAGTGCAGAAGAGAAAGAGAAAAAAAAAATGGCTAAAACAATATATTTAAGCACTCAGAGAGAGAATGAAACATTCAGACCTATCTAAGGAAGGATGTAAACAACCTGGAAATGTTCAGTAATTATGAAGAATATCTGCAAAAGCTAAAGGAATTAATTTGAGAATAATTTTAGAATAGATTCACTGACCAAATGAACCAGAACGATGAGACTAAAAATAAATTAGAACAGGAGAAATATGGGAAAGAGTGCCTCTGTTTCCTAAATATAGGTATAAATACAAATACATAAATACATAAATAAGTAGTTATATATATATAAAACTATAATTTTTTTAAACTTAATTTTTAATCCTAAATGAAAACTGAAATCCTCCTCCACCAGTTTTAATCAATTCAAATTCTACACTCAGGGAATATTTTTATTGTGGACTTATTGTGTTATTCCCAAAACCAAACATTTCGTTCAGTTCCTTGAGTCAGTCATGGTTTAACCCCAGCCAGCAGCCAAGCTCCACAAGTTGCTCATTCGCTCCCCCACCAGTTGGATCAGTGAGAGAATCAGAAGGGTAAAATCCAGAAAACTTGTGCATTGAGATACAGACAGTTTAATAGGGAAAGCAAAAGCCATGTACACAAGCAAAGCAAAACAAGGAATTCATTCACATCTTCCCATGGGCAGGCAGGTGTTCAGCCATCTCCAGTACAGCAGGAACCCATCACATTCCCATCAGTGGTGGCTTGGGAAGACAAACACCATTGCTCTAAACATTGGCCCCTTCCTCCTTATTTCCCCCAATTTACATACTGAGCAGGATGCCATGTGGTCTGGAATATCCCTCTGGTCAGCTGGGATCACCCATCCTGGCTGCATCTCCTCCCAGTCCCCCATGTACTTCTAACTTCCTTGCCAGCATGGCACTACAAAAAGCAGAAAAGGACTTGGCTCTGTGCAAGCCCTGCTCTGCAATAACACCTCTATACTAACCCTGTGTTTAGCACAAATCCAAAACACAGCCTGATACTAACCATTATGAAAAAAATTAACTCTACCCCACCTGAAACCAGCAGAGTCCAACCTCTTTTCTTTTCTGTCTATCAAAAAGAAGGGCAATATTCAGTGCCTAGAGAACTGAGAGTGTAGGTATCTATGGGCATTATTTGTCAGGTTGTTAATTATGGGATATGTGCGAGCAGCATGGGGGACATCCACTTGGGCATCTACATGGGCTAAGGTCTGGAGATCCTTTACTTTCACCTGGGGAATATAATTGTGGGGAAACTTAGCAGGAAGAAGGTGGTTTATACATCAAGGTCTACCACACGTGGTGCAGGGCGTAAGTTGCCAATGCACAAACCTGTGTTGATGTGTAGCTCAACCAGACTGGAAGCAGCAGAGTCACACCAGGTAGCCTGGAGGAAAGACAACATCAATTAGTTCAGGTGCAGTGCCATACCGAGATCCCAGAACCAGGAGCACAGAACCAGGGAAATTGCTAGTTTTTTCAGTAGCATCTTAGACTTCTCAGTATTTTCTCATTGTGTAACCAAGACTTAAGAAGCATGAGAGCAGTCGAAAGAAAAACAACAAAATAGTGGGTATTAGTCATCTGTATGCCTATTTTCCAGGACAGTTTGCAACAGAAAGCATGTAAATTTGAAGAGGGTGAGGAAGATGAATGTATAGGTGGTATATTCCTAAATTCTTGCAGTCTGTGGAAAGTCTCTGTTAGAAGCCATGCTTAAGTAGGAGTGTAAATGGAGTTGTTATTCCAAATAGCAGGGATGATAAAGAACTTCATGTAACCTACTGGAGATGAAGATTGACTTGCCATTTTTTAAAAAGTCTCTACATACAAGAACTACTCTGAATAAGCTGTCTGGCTCTCTGATCTAGAATTAAGGAAACAAAATTAAAAATCTGGCAGGCAATAACTATCATAGCACTTGAGTATTTGGAGTGAATCCTGAAGAAATTAAATACTTACAAATGTAACTGGGAAATTTTCATTCTGATGGGTATAATATGTTTAAATTTACTGTAGAGTCCAACTTGACTTGCAGTGTCAATCATTGAATTATCTAGTCACCAAGTATCATGTCACACTGAGAGCATTTTATTCTCAGATAACTTAAAAAAAAAAAATGCTGAACCTATTCCTGAAATCTGACTCTAGAAATTAGTTGAAAAACACCTGCCAGTGCTCTTCATAATGTTACTAAATATTCAGGGACTAAACATTCATCATTTGCTTGGCTATGATGCTAATAAGGAATAGAGTAGTGGTGTAAAGTGTACAGGAGAAGGTCAGGAAAAAGGTACGTATTAGAAGCCTGCCCACCAACTTTTCCACAAAACAAGGTCATGTCAAGCTACATGGAAGAGAAGCATTCAACTATTTCAATAATAAGCAAGACTTATAATTGACTAACTGTTATGACCAGCTCTTCAAAGAGGGAGTAAGAATACTTCTAGGCACTTCAGTTGCAGACAAATTTTGTTGCCCAGTACTAAACTCCGGCCATTTTATTTTTCCATGGGAGAAGTTTCTGCGGTTAATTAAATAATTTTTCCTTTCTATTTAGTACATTTTGTAGTCTGAAGTCAAGATTTTTTTCCCTGATTAGGAAGAGATTTGTAATAATGGCTACTTAATAAAAGAAACAACCACCCACATGTGAAAAAAATCTAGGTGCAAAAGGAAAGAATCTCTTACAGATAGATAAATACGTGCATGAGCAGCTAAGTCAGCCAAACCATTACTTGTAAATTCACGCCTTAAGTTTGAAATTGATGTTTAATACTCAATAAGTTGCTTTTCTCTGGTTGCTAATACACCGTCCTTTACCCAAATTTCATTTAAGTAACACTTGTGAGCTCTGTAACTGTTAAATTTGGATAAAATTTATATTAGCTATTTGGTGAAAAAAAATTATCTCATGTGTTTATTTAAGAAATTAAAGAAAACGATAATGTGAAATTCAATTTCTGCTATCAAGGCCCTCTCAAAGGGTCCTTGACCTTCTCTTCTTTGCAAGGAAAATAAATAACTATCTATATTCTTCTTGTATCTTCCACACATTGACACTCACTCTCCAGTGCTGTAGAAAGAGAGGTAAAATTCTACATTTCTCTTGCAATGAAGTTTAGAATTGAAACAAGCAAGCAGGCCATCTCTGCCTCACAGATCAGATTACAGCCGAAAACAAGTTGAAAACAGCTGTCTTCATCCTTGGCTTCCTACATCATGAATACATACAACCACATGATTGCTCAGGAGGTTCTTACGCTCTTGAAAGGAGTTGAGGAATCTGTTCTCCTGCAGGGACATATGAATGTAAAGATTCTGCTGGTCCACTACCCTAGGAATTATTTGAGAAGACAGAAAAAAAGGTGAAAACAAACAATTTTTGAGCTGCAAAAAGTACCTCATGTCATTTTGGAAAGCACTTTTCAGGAAATGACTGAAGCACTTTATTTTTCAGAACTTAATGTGATGATTTCACATAATACCTTTAAATATTATTTTTCCATTAGTAAACATCTCTTTGGATTTCTGTCACAAATGACCTTTTATCTCCTAGGTTTCCTAGATGCAAATTTAACTGCAGGGACATTCATTGTCTAGAAGAATTCAGACAGCTTCAATGAAATGAATCTGAAGAAAGAAAACACTAACTGGGTTTTCCAATTGTATTGGAAATAGGTCATGCAATTTCTAGCTTTTCACCAACTAAGGAGTGACTTGAATAGAAAACGAAAAGGTGATGACAGTGTGGCAGTAATGACTTAAAAAGCTTCAGAAGTCTTTTAGATTTATTTTTTCCTTCATGAGCATTATGGTGTACAACTCCTAAAAGCCTATTTGTCTTAAACTAAAAGGAAAGATTTTCTTGCAAGTCAGGGGATGAGCAATTTTTTTTCTTTTTCTTTTCTTTTTTATTAATTCCATGATCCATAAGACAAATAAAGACAGTTTTCTCATTTCCTCTGCAAAGATAAAACTGAGATAGTGTCCCCCAAGGCATGTTGAAGAAATAGAGACAGGAATTTAGGCCAAAGTATTGTCAGGTTACAAAGCAAGATAGCAGTCAATGTATGATTATCTTTTGGTTAAAATTGTCTGCTGACCTGGATACTGTCAAATGGGTTTTGATATTTGAAGGTGACTCACAATTATTATGGTGTAGTTTATGTTCATTATTTCAGCTTATAGTCTTTGCAGTTGCACAGGTCTGTAAATGAAACAACGAATAAGAGATTTTTGGTGTCATGAAGAGAATATGTAGCAATTTTATGACCTTCATGCAGTAATAAAAAGGTAAAAGTCAATCACTACAACCAATTGGATCACATACAGCACAAGGGTTTGGGATATAAGAAAAGAATGCTAAAATTATGGAAATATTGACCTCTGTAGCCCAGCTGTGAACTCAAAGATAAACTCCTACACTGAGTCTGGCTGTTGTGGAGTTACCTGTCATCACAGTGGCCCATACTGTGTCATGCTTTACATTTGCACATTTGCTAGAAGAGCATTGATAAGACATCATGTTTTGCTGCTTGCTCAGCTGCAAGGCTGCCTCTCCATTCCCAAGGGCCAGCTGGCTGGAAGTGTGTGTGAGACTGGGAGGGGACACTGATCCAAATCGATCAAGGGGACACTGCAGACCATATGACATCATGTTATGACATTTGTCTTCCAAAGTAGTCATTACAAATACTGAGGCCCTGCTCCCTAGGAAGTGTCTGTACATCTGCTTGCCAACAGGAATTGGTGGATAAATTCCTTTTCATATTCTGTTCTCATTCACAGTTTTTTTCTTTTATTAAATCACATTTATCACAAATAATGCGTTTGTCTACCTTAATTTTTCCCCTTTTCCTGTTGAGAAGGTGTAGTGAGAGAACAACTGAGAGGGGGTCTGGCAGCCTGTCAAGGTCAGCCTGCCACAGCTGCCACCAACACTACTCAGATCAACCCTGATTTTGCCAGACAAACCATGAAAACCTCACAGGATTGAATTATTTTCATTTGAACATGGAAATTTTTTTAACATAACAGTTGGACTGGACACATCGTTCCCTCATGTAGACATTGAATTAAATTCTCCTTTTAAGTGAACACCAATCAAGTAAAAAAGGGGAGCTGATATATAGGTGTAATTCAGAGCACAATTTAAACTATTCAGTGAGGGAGATACACAAGTGAACATCTATAGTGTCAAAATGCCCCATGGGAAGAGTAAAGGCCTTGACTAATTTTTGAAGCAAATAAACCAGACTTTGAAAGTAATCTCAAGCATCTTCTTCCATTCTTCTAAACCATCTTTCAATAATATTTGATGTGTTTTCTTGTTTTTTCAGGTGTTACTGAATCTTCTCCACTCTGAACCTAACACAATTGAGACAGACAGATATTTTTTCATTTACTTTCTCAAGGTTAATGGTAGTCTTATCAAAATAAAATTTCTGGTTTCTGTGGTCAAATACACCTTTAAAAAGGTCGAACTAGAGTGTCAGGAGATGAAATGACTGTGCAGTACTTCTTGTTTCTTAGACTGTGCTTCACTTGGCAGTAGTATGTGTTTGACTGCCTACAGTTATTTAAATACATGTCCAAACACGGGAGTCTTGAGCAGGAACCACGAGAAGAATGAACTTTATCAAAAGGCTTCACTGCAGCCTCTGATTACTACACCTGTGCTCTCTTCTGCAGAAGCTTTCTCTTCTCACAAACACTGACATATCTGCTGGGAGTAATTGTTCCCCTGAGCTTGTCAACAGCTTCTAGAAACAAGCTCTAGGGATACAATCCTCCTGGTGCCTCTGAAATAAACTGTTTCTCCTGAGTTTCCTTCTCTTAAAGAGAGCAGGAGTTTTCAAAAAAGTGTTTTTTCCTTTAAATTGAAAGTCTTTGCTTTATCTGCATTGTAGGTAAGGGAGTGCATTGGAAATCTATAAAAGTATGTCTGCCAGCATGAGCTGCCGCAGCTGCATCATGAGCTCATCTGGCATAGCACATTTGTGAGGCTTAATGACACAACATAGTTCTAGTCTCAGTTAACGTATTCTGTTAATTGTCATGTAGCTTTCATATTAAAGAAGATCTGGAGCTATTTTCAGTGGTCCATTTGTGCAGAAAGCACTGCTTCTGGAGCACACCTGAAAATCCACCTACTCTTCCATTTCAGAATATAAATCTGGTCAACTGATATCAACTAGAGCTCTGTTTAGTTGATCTCCCTTTTTACTTTATGTTTAAAAGATGTCTTAACTCAAGAGATGTATGGATAAAGCATCAAAGGCAAGGAAATCTCATGTGTAAAGACGAAGGAATGTAGTTCTGTGGGTCACCGTATAAGGGGGACCCACAATCCCACGTAATTGTTAACTTTCTGTGTCACTAGCAGTAAGCACTCGGTGTCCACTGACGTGAGGAATGGGAACCTTCAGTTGTTCTACATGGCAAAAAGATGTGCTGATATTACTAAGTCACACAGCAGGCGTGATCATTTTATAGAAAGGTGAACATGTTTGAGCTAACAAAGGTCAAGAGACTAATTGTATTTTTATAATTTTATCTGATCCTGATGTCCAATAAATAACCTTTACTGAAGGGAGTTTCCTGCTTAGGACTTCATGAATGGGGCCTGTTAGTTTTGTTGAATTAAACCATAAAGGTTTGAGTCATACACTATTTTCTGAGATGCAGCTGATCCTACAAAATCCATTTCACTTCATACTGTAATTCAGACACTGTTTGTATTCCCAGAATTTAAAGACTGGTGCTCACAGTGAGTAAGTGGAAAAAACATTTTGAAACATGCTCCTACTTTTCATTATTTTGCTATCAGATGTCTGACATTGTTTAAATAGAACATGTGCATGGTTGGACAAACATGTCCATTTTTAGTTACATCAAACTTTTATTTAATTAATTAACTTCATTGCTGCACCTTCTCTCACCTAGAAAAATGTTTAATTTGCTGCTGAGTTTTACGGAAGTGTTTGGTTTTTTTTTATGAATAAGAACTAAGTAAAGGATCTGAAAAGACTTTAGCTGTTCTTTTCTTTTAAAGCCCGCACTATTTCTAAGTCATTTACCAATACCTTTATTATCCTGATATGATATTAGTAATATTTCATCCTCTCTATCAGAAGTGATATGCATCTTAAAAGTTCTTCTCCCACTGACTCTATTAGCAGTTATGTAGCATTGTCATATGTCATACAAAAACCATGTGTCTACTGAAGGATGACTCGCATCTACTTTCTCAAAATTAAGAATGTCATTTAAAAGACAAACAAAATGCAAATAAACAGGAAAATATCTAAACAATTATGAATATTTTCTGTATTTTTTATGAATAGAAGATTTCCAAAAGCCTCTACTGTGCTAACTTTACTGGTTTCTCAGACTTGGTATCCTAAGGTCAAACGTTCATCACATTAAAAGTTCAGGGAGTCAATAGATGCATTCTCACATCTACCATACCCACTGGGTACTACAACACATTGATGATAGCACAGTTTACTGCTGGAAAGATTTCTTTATTCTCTTCATAACACAATGTGAAATCTTTTTTTCTAATTAACAAGTTGCATAATATGACAGTATAGCTCTCTTTATTATACAAATGGGAAATATTTCCATGACATCCTAACTGCAGCTAAAGATCTTCAGTCTGAGAGAAAAACAAAATAGTGTGATGCTGTAGGTTTATTCAGAACAATAAAAAGCCTACCGACTCTCTTAAAATGCAGAAAAAAATATTGGTCTGTAGATGCCAGAGAATCTTTTAGCTGAACTTGGCATTGCACAGCACTCACTCCTGTTCAGGTTCCTGAAGGTTTGGCAGAAAGCAATCTTCACTTCCCAGGCTCCTTAAAGATGTTTGGGGTATTTATGCCCTCAAAGGTGTGTGCACCCCTGCAACATTTATACTTTACTGGAAAAGCTATTTTGGTATCTGAGCTGCATCCTCTGTTCACCTCCTCCTCTCAAGATGAGGCAGACCTCACGATGAAGAATACATTTCTTAATCATCACCTAAACTCAGGGCTCCAATCAGACATATGTAAACACTGGCTAACCTGCAAATCAATACATAAGACTGTCTTGTCCTCAGGGAAAAACTTGGTACCCCTTTAGTCAAACAGTCTGGAAACAAGCCTCTTTTTTTGTGTGACCAGCAGCATAGTTCTGCAGATGGCCCTACCACATAAAACCTACATAGCCTTGAGACCCCCAGCACTTTGCTGGGAGCTCTCCTTCAGCAGTTTCCCCAGATTTCTGCCTATTGGGATTTTTTTTTTTTTTNCTGGGAACAATCTACCTTTTCAATGATTTTTTTTTTCTGGTGTTTAACTTCTGTTTTCAAAAGAGGCACAGCTTTGCTCTTTTCTCTCCTTCCACTTCCTCAGTCTATCAAACCTGATTTTTAGATATCTGTGCAGTTATCCTTGCTGGTCTTCCCTTGGGCTGAATGCGTTGGGCACTTACAGGTTGTTATATTTGGGCCACTCCTACTCAGACTGATAGTCAGCTACCTTAGTCAAACACAGGCTGTTTAATTAATTCCCTTATCCCAGCTGGAACCTAATTACCTTACACTGAATACTAAACAAGTTGAGACTGATTTGGTGTCTGATATAACACCAGCTCTTTGAAAAGACCACACATAATTCTTTTTCTACAAAACAAGAGCTGTGGTAGAAAACCACATCAGATACATTTAAGAGGCTTCATATCCCACTCCTGTCATCCTGATAACTTTCTATTTGTAAGTATTTATTTATCACAGTTACATATAAATTACATTAAGTAGAAATAACCTGCTGAAAAGAATGAGTATTTACAATCTGTGAAATGCCCCAGATGAATTAGACACAAGAGCATATAGCAACGACAGGTAATAATTAAATCATGATGATTATCAATACAGAAGCTAAAAGCATTGATTCTAGCAAATGAAGAAGAGAACAATTTTAAGAAATTAACTGTAAGAAATTTGAGTCCTATTGGAAAGTATTGGAAGGACACTTCAAGGGCTAGGAGCTGAACACCCAGCAAACTCCCTATCCTACACCAGACTTGAAATGTTGAAAATAAACCGGGCATTTTTCCAAAGTGTACTTCTTATAACAGTCTAAACAATAAAAAAAGTCTTGCCTGATAATTTTTACAGAGTGGTGATGGCATAATTTTAAATTAATTCCCCAAAGTCAAAAAGAAAAAAACACAGCTTCTAACCAATGCAGATTGTATGATGAATGGCATCATATTTCCAAAGGACCTCAAGATTTTGTGAGGAAATACCACCAGAATACGTTCAGCTCAGGAAGCAAAACAATCTTACATTGTTTAATAGAGTAGCAATAGCAATACAAACTGCACCCAAGGAAAAGGAGTCTTATTTCTTTGGTGGCAGCCTTATCAACCTCATCAACTTTACCACTGCAGGTTGCTCCAATGAAATCTTTGGGCATGTTTAGCATCACCATCAGTCCTACAGTAAATGCACTATTCACATTCTTCTCCTCATCCTTCTCTTCATTCTTCTTCTTCTTCTTCTTCTTCTTCTTCTTCTTCTTCTTCTTCCTCTTTTTCTTCTTCATTTATTATTATTATTACACTGTGCACTAATAAATGATAGGTGCAGCATATGGCTTTTTTGTTTTCTGAGATTATACTTATGTCAAAACACTATTTACAAAGTTATGTTGACATATTTTTTCCCTTTCTGCCTTTTTAGATCCAAAAGAAATGATCGCACCCATTTTCTCATATATTTTAGTACTAAACAATATTCCAAACCAAACAAAAATGAGGTAATTGGAATAAATCATATTTAATTTTGTCTGCTGTGTAATCAAATCCTGTTTTTCCGCATTGGATCCACACTGGAATTCCAAATTAATGCTTCAGAAGCATTGGGAGAATTTCCATTTATGTCAGTGTTTTTCTGGCTCAAGCATGCAGTGTTTTGACCATATTTCCTAGCACTAAAAGTGTAGCCAGAGGTTTCCTCTATCAGAAAGGATCATTTAAATGTTTTAGATAGAGAGAACATCAATTAATAATAAATGCATTCATTTTCTCCTGTTTTTTGGTGTGCTCATTCCTCTGAGCAGTAAATTAAAAGGAACAGATGTATAATTTTGGAAGTTTTCCAGATTCTTTTTTTTCTCCTAAGTGAAACATTAAGCAATGACTGCTGTATGCAGTGTTCTTCTCTCTCTGTAAATTTCACTAAGGATCCAAATTCTGTGCTGTATACATTATGAATATATCAAAAAGAGGGAACATTTTTTTGAAAGGATACTTTTTCTGCTATTTACGATGTTGATACCTATATCTGAGCTTGTAATTGAGTCTCATTTTACAGTCTGTGGTGAGAAATAGGTATTTTAGGGAGTGATTCACCTGAAGCTAAAGTAAACTGGAAATAAGTGAGATGGATCAGGTCCTAAACAACCTATTCCTCTCTCAATAACTTATAAATTGTTTTACTAGTCTCTCCTTTCAAATGTCACTTTCATACTTAAGGTTGCAATTTTGTTTGAATATAATCCTGAAGATAATATTCTGCATATAATATAATCATAGAATCGTGGAAGAGTTTGGGTTCAAAGGGTCCTTAAAGATCATCTGGTTCCAAAGCCCCTGGCACAGGCAAAGATGCCACTAGACTGTTTTTTTCAGGGCCCCATCCAACCTTGAACACTTTCAGTGATGAGGCATCTTATTCCAGTGGGCAGCTTGCTCCAGTGTCTTGCTATCCTTTGAATAAATTTCTGCCTAACGTCTGATTTAAATCTACCCTCTTTCAGGTTAAAGCCATTACTTCTTGTCCTATCACTGCACTCCCTGGTATAATGTAGTATCTGTGTATTTTTATAACAACTGTAGAATTATCAGGGTATTCATTGGAATGGGTCTGGATCGAAAGCTTCTTTTAAGCTGACAAGACATTTTCTCTATTCTTTTACTCTGGGAGAATGTGTCTCAATCCCTGGTTTTAGTCACCATTCAGTGCTTAAGGGGGCTAAGTTCATTCAAATCTTGGTGAACTACACTCTCAGGCACATGATCTGACTCTTGGGCACATCCCTCTGATGATTGTGTTTTCCAGGATTTTTCTGTATTTCAGTTTGTGTCCCTTGTCTCTTGTCCTGTGAACTGGGCACCTCTGGCATAATATTCTTTACTATATCCGTCAGCTATTTACACACACCAGTGAGATGCACCCTCTCAGCAATGAAAGCCTTCTCCTCTCCAGACTGAACAATCTGTTCTTTCTCAGCCTCGTTCATGGCAGTGGTGCTTTAAGCCTTTCAACGTTTTTGTGCTTCAGCATTGGACACAGCAGTCCAAATGTGTCTCACCAGGGCTGAGCAGAGGGCAGAGATCACATCCCTTGAGCATCTGTCAACTTCTCTTAATGGAATCCAGGAGGCTGCTTTGTCATAAGAACACTCTGCTGGCATAAAGTCAGCTTGATTTTACACCAGTTCACCCAGGTCCTTTTCTGCAGAGCTGCCTCCCACAGTCCTTCCTGGTGGATGGAGATTATTCCTCCCCAGATGCAGAACTTGATATTTCTCTTTTTTGAACTTCACAAGAACCCTTCCTGTGAAATTTGCAATCATGTTGTGGTGCCACTGAATGGCAACACAAGCATCTGGTGACAGACACTCCTCCTAATTTTGTGTCATCAGGAAATGACTTTTCACATAGGTGCAGATATCAGTCCAATTCTTTATGTTTTTTTGACATTTCTGTTTAAATTGTTTACTACTATAAAGATCTGAACTATCTATGGTGAATAAGCACCTCCAAGTGATTTGTGTGCAGAAGGGTTTTTTTGTGTTAACTTCATGACAAAAACACAGTAAGCTAGGATTTCAAACTATGATTGCAATTAACTTACTTATGAAGGTAAAATAATGAAAATAATAAATGCATTTTTTTCTAAGGCAGGACAAGAATTGAAAATGCTCATTTAAGTGTAAAAACTTTCAAACTGTTGAAGCACATCATAGCAAATGCAGAGAAAAACTCCTAGGAGAATGCAAGTGTCTTAAATATTACAGTGATCAGCACTTGATGGTAATTAAATTAAAGTTCACTGTTGCAGTACAGCAAAGTATAGGAAATATAGGAAACTCAGATTAAAATCTAGAAATATAAGTATTCAAATTATACAATTGGATAGTCTTTATTATTTATTTTCTGTGAAAAACATTTGCAATTTCAAAGCTAAGTGAATTCACAATTCAAAGTATTAGAGTTTAAAGACATTAGAAAAACCAACCTCCAAGGGCTAAAAGCTGAAGCAAAATATTAAAGTAACAGTGGCTACAAATACAATAAAATTAATGAAAGAGCTTAACTGGAATGGATCCTGACTGTAGTTTCTGCTACATTTCGAAGACTGCATTTAGATTTCTTCTATAAGATTCACGACTGCAAGTAATACTCCAGTAAATCCCAAAGGGAATTGCTATTTGTGGCAGTTATCTCTGCACAGAAGAATAAAATCAGAAGGAGTTTGGAAAATCCTTATAATGTGATAAAATATTGTATGCAGGAGAAAATCATAAACACTGTGCTTGAGAATGTGATTCATTCTTGAGTCAATGATGTTGATTGAATGGGATGATGATAATTAAGAAGAGAGTACAGACCAAAAG
This sequence comes from Rhabdornis inornatus, assembly GCA_013397075.1. Classification (NCBI taxonomy): domain Eukaryota; kingdom Metazoa; phylum Chordata; class Aves; order Passeriformes; family Rhabdornithidae; genus Rhabdornis; species Rhabdornis inornatus. The sequence goes on from VWZS01000654.1 coordinate 680,544, forward strand.
AAGTTCAGGAGTCAGAAAATATGCCTTGTTTCCTGTATGCCACTTGGTGTAGTATAAAATATCTTTTCCTACCTGTTTTTTAGGCATGATTTCCCTCCTGCTTCCTGGTTGAGATTGCATCTCTTCTCCTATAGAATTTCAGATCTTAGCATGGCCACTGCTTGTTCTCAACCTGAGAAGTAAAGGGATCTTTGTGGACATAGCAGCAATTTCTTACCTCAGATTAGTGACAGAGGATCTGTCATTTAAACCAAAATACACAACTGGCAAAAAGAGCCCTCTTTGAATTTAAATCTTTAATAAAATTTTTAAAAGTTCATTTTATGTCAGATTAAATCACACAAATGTATGCAAAATTATCACTTTGATATGTTCCTATAAGGAGAAAAAAAAGGAAATCAGATTATTCAAGAGCAAGGAACAAGCAGAGGAAATTTTTTATGATTAAACTGTAGAACAAATTACAGTGGTAGAGGAGATGATGAGGTATTGTGACAGTTTTGAGGAAAACTGAAAGTGGAAATACGCTCATTAAATTGGGAAAAGAGGACTCTGGGCACACTTTTAAAAATATTTACTTTCCATCCAAAATGCATTTATTTTTAATTTTTGATGATGATGATGATGATGATAAATATAGGTTTAGATTATAGTTGTGCGTACAATGTAACAGATGGCTAAAAGAAACTTGCATACTTTAGTGAGGATTCAGTGACTAAATATGATTTCCGTATTTCTGAATGAATATTGGATAATAGTAAAAACATTTCCTGCAGTAATAGAATACAGAGATTTTACAAATGTTTTATTTTTTCTTTTCCTCTGGTAATTTCAGAACAGCTTTAGCAGACAGCCTGGAGGCAATTGCCTATTCACAATGAAATGTCTCCATAGGTTGATGTTAGGATAGGCCTTCTTTGGGCTGTTGACTTATTCATTGATGAGTATTTCTCCTTATCAAGGTTATGGGAAAGAGGAAATAGTTGCTTTAATGTTCTTTTGCACTGAGCAATTTATCTTAGATTAGAAATCATGTAGTATACTGATGAAAAGTGTGTTTATTCCTGTACAGATATTCTGTTCTGTGAATTATATTATTCTCGAGGAAGATGATTTTGAACAGATTTTTTATTGGCTGCTGAAAAACTATTTTAGATTTATACCAAAAAATACTCCTGTAATTCCATTTTTACTAGTATAAAATTGGACTACCTTCCCCATTGAAATGCAGGCATTTGGAAAAGAGAAATGATTCCAGCTATCTGACTATTTGTTTGGATGGGTTGTTTAGTAATGTTCGTGAACTCCCTGTGTGCTGCGTCCTGTAAAATCCCTGCTTGCTGTGATCTGTGAATATTTTGCAGTGTATCAGAGAGAGACTGCACATTTATCTCAGGGTTACAGATTTCAAATGAGAAAGACTTAAGAGAGCCTGATGAGACATGGTGAAGGGCTTCTGTCTTTCCTTGGCTTTGGTTCCCTACCTCCAAGAACTGAAAGCACTGTTGCCCTTCCCTTCATTTTCTCCTACGACAAGCAGGAATTTATTATAGTACATTCTATTAGCATACTATAAGCTGACCAGAACAGTGAGCATCATTTGTAATGGAAAGATGCCAAAGGCTGCCATGATCCCTTTTTCTGCACATAAAAGTGGATCAAGTTGCTCCTGCTGGTAGAAAGCTGTCTCTAATCTAGACTTTCAAAACAAGATTCTTATTGCAGAATATTCATTCATGTATTATGAACCCCTCCTAAATGGCATGATTTTGCACATTTCTCCTTTGATGATTGCTTTTAAAAGTTGTGCTTACACTTATTACTGTGGTTTTAACAGTTACAGTGGTTTGAAGATGATTATCACAGCAGTGAGCGGTGCACAATGACATAATGTGCTGGTCTGCTATTTAGCAGCAAATTAAACAAATATGCAATTGTCTGTGAATTGAAATGGAAATCAAATTCACTCAGCTTGGTGACCAGAGTCACCAAGATAATAAAGTTGTGGTGCTCTGCAAGTGAAGGAGAAGGCACACTTGCAAAATATGACTTTTCTCTTAATGAACACGATGGACACTAGAAAATATTTTCTGTTTGAATAGTTATGAAACATATTTACCAGCATCAACACCGCTTCACACGTATTCACAATCTTCTTTCAAAAGCTGGCAGTAAATTGTATTTTCCTACTATCACAGAATCCTGGTAGCCTTTAGCCTGTCATTATTTCCCACAGCAAAAATAGGGAGGAAAAAGCAAGTAAGCCAAGGCCTATTTAAAAATGGTTTCCACTTCCTACTGGTTGATAATAGAAAATTTTACTCATTTTCTGGTAGACTGTGTCTGGATAATTGAATTAACACAGGGCATTGATTTAATGTATATTTCCATAAACTTAGTATTAAATGTCCTGGGATAAACTGCTACTACAGTGAAACTAAACATTTGTGTATCTTCAGACCATTTGCCACCGAAAAATTGTAGAGTAATAGGGTCCATTTTTAGTACATTATTAAATTGGTCTTGATTCACCTTTTCTACATATTTCTTGGAATATTGTCTGTTCTCTTCTTTTGCCTCTGTTGGTGACATGTTCTCACAAAACATTTTTCAGCTTTTCTACATATTTAGGGCATTGTGTTTGATTAAAAAAGAAAAGAAGAAGGTTTCTCTGACAAAATAAGATGGAAAGTGTAGAAATGTAGAATCTTAAGTTGTGAATTTCTGATTGTGAAAGCTGCTATGCAAGTGCTGTCAAATCATAACTTCACATCCCATAAACATTTATAATATAAACCTCTGTAGATTTGTAGAGTTCTCTGGAGCCAACAAACACATAATAATATCACAGCGTAGGCAAAATGTAATCTCAGCTCTCACTGGACTAATGGGGGTTCCAGAATCTGACCCTTAATCTCCTTTAGAGTTTTGATCTTCCAGGTGTTGTCCAAATCTTAATAAAGTTATAGGTTTGAAATCTTCATAAAATGTGGTTTCAGATAACAATTTCTTTCAAAAAAGCTGGAAGAGGACATAGCATGTTGTGAGAGCTGTCTGGTTCAGACAGCTGGATCTTCGAAAGAAGCAAACTTAATCCTTTCCTGCCTCTGAGAGTATCTACATTCAGTTGCTCTTGAATATATGAGCCCTTTTAAAACTAAACATCTCAGATTTTCATCAGTATATCCTGAATATCTCAGGATAGAGGCTTTTGTTATGAGAACTTTGAGCTACGTGCTGTGCAATACAGAAATAACCAGAGTTCCTGTTCATGTTTCTCATCCATTGACTCAGTTGCCTGGAAAGAGATTTATATCTCCTTGGATAGCAGGCCACTGGCATTTGCCTTACTTTATATTGACTCTGTTTTCATATTAGAACTGCTTAATCACACACAGGATTCCTCAAGTTTCTAAGAAGTCTGATGTTCTTGGTCATTTCTCATTCTGAATGGAAAAATAAGCTCACGAACAAAACCAAACCACAAAATGATCAAACACCCACAAACCTCCAAAGACCCCCTATGCTCCCCTAAATCCCCCAAACCTCCAAACCAATCAACCAACCACAAGAAAAACTAAGAACTATTCTAGCATTCTCATTTTTAGTTTTTACATTTACTTTTCCATAGTGAATAGCATTTCACTCTCCAGAAAGTTTTGACTGTTAAGTCAATTCAAATAGCCTGCATTTACTGGGTGTTTGGATCTTGCTTAAACTATAGATTTTATAAATGAGAGTAGAGGTTTCATTAATGGTCTCTGTAATGCTGTGTTGATTTCTGAGTCATTATCTCATTATTTTTACATCAAAATCACAGAATCACAAAATATCCTGGTTTGGAAAAGACCCACGATGATTGCTGGGTTCAGTTTTCAGCCCTGCACAGGACATTTTCCAAACAGAGCATTGTCCAAATGCTTCTTGAACTCTGTCAGGCTGGTGCTGTGACCACTGCCCTGGGGAGCCTGTTCCAGTGCCCAGACACCCTCTAAGTGAAGAACCTTTTCCTACTTTCTAACCTAAACCTCCTTTGTCTCATCTTCATGCTGTTGCCTCAGGTCCTGTCACTGGTCACCACAGAGAAGAGATCAGTGCCTGCCCTTCTGCTTCCCCTCACCAAGAAGCTGTAACTGCAGTGAGGTCTCCCCTCAGTCTCCTCCAGACTGAACAGACCAGGTGACCTCAGCCACTCCTCATACGATTTCCCCTCAAGGCCCTTCACCATCCTCATGTCCCTCATTTGGACACTCTCTAATAGTTTAATGTCCCTCTCCTATTGTGGCACCCAAAGCTGCCCCCAGCACTGGAGGTGAGGCTGCCCCAGCTCAGAGCAGAGCAGGACAATCTCCTCCCTTGCTCTGCTGGCCATGCTGTGCCTGATGCCCCCCAGGACAGGGTTGGCCCTCCTGGCTGCCAGGGCACTGCTGGCTCATGTCCAACTTGCCATCAACCAGGACCTCCAGATCCCTAGCCATGGCACTGCTCTCCAGCATCTCATTCCCCAGTCTGTCCATACATCCAGGGCTGCTCCATCCCAGGTGCAGAATCCAGCACTTTCTCTTTTTGAACTCCACATGGTTGGTGGCTGCTCAGCCCCCTAACTTCTCAAGGTGTCTCTGCAGGACCTCTCAGCCTTTGAAGGAGTCAACAACATCTCACAATGTAGTGTCATCAGCAAAGTTAGTGTTCCTTTTAAGTCTTGTATCAAAGTCATTTACAAAGATATTGAAGAGCACAAGGCCTAAGATGGAGCCCTGCAGAATGTCACTAGTGAAAAAAGGCCAAATAAATTTTAAAAATCAAATAAATAATAAAGGAAAAGAAAAATAAATAACCATGTAAACTTCCGAGACAAGGAAAGATGAAAAGATATTCTAAATTAGAAGTCGATTAAGATACTCACAGGCTCAGGCTGTGACTGCATATATTTTAGATATTATTTAGATATTATTTTAGACATTATCTGAAAAAGCAGAGGACAGTGTACTCTAAATTCTTTAGAGTAACGTCAAATAGAGAAAACATTTGCCTAGGTAGAAATAGCTAGAGAATGAAGAACTGGAGGATCTTTTCTCTCGATTAGTACTTATGGTTTTGGGCTCACTGTTTTCATTGTTAAAAAGACAATTATTTTTGTTATTACTTCTCCAAGGACTACATTCTGATGGTTACTTTTCTGATGTGGAACAGTTAAAAGAACTGATAGACATTATTTTCCAATAAGAAAAGCTGAAACAATAAAATGTGTGAGCATCCAACATGGTTCTGCCTTATAAGAAATGTAAACAAATTGTGCTGAATAAGTTTTTTCTATTAGCAAGCAATCAGTAGTTTGGAAAATAAAAAGTAAGTTTTTTGTCTTCCTGGAATATCTAAACTATTGCTAGACAAGATTGCCATGTCAGATGATGTAGATTTAGTAGAAAAATAGAGATGAGTGTTACTCTGTAACTTTAGGCAGCAATTAAAAATGCAATAACAGTCGACAAGGCATAGCAATTTGTTTTCATAGCAACTTCTGCTCTAAAGCAGTTTCAGGTGAATACAAATCATCCACAGCAGAAATATGACATTTCACTTGCACGTGTGAACTTGAACTGTTTACCATACACAACTTGTATATAGAAAGACTAATCAAATATTCTCATTAATAAATCATCTAATTAATCAGGCTTGTGGGAAATTATTTTCAAATTTATTCATATTTCTGTAAACTTAGTTGTTATTAGATAGTTTCCACAACATTCATGGGAGTTCATTTATGTGTATTACTATGATCTGTCTGTTTCACTTATTCATGATTCATTATTTATAAGTTCTGTGAATCTTTGGTTTTGTTATACTTACTAAGGGCATTTTCAGGTTGAATAAATAAAATACAATTGTATGTTATATAACACTTTGTGATGCCAAGCATCTGCATTCTTAACTGAAAAAGTCCCTTCATTTTGCATTCATCAAACATTAGTCAATAAATTTCTAGTACATTCAAGTTTTTCAGAAAATGGAACCACCGTATCAGAATGAGTAACTTGGGACATCAGGATGTCTCCAGTCCAAAAAACATTTTGCTCATAGCAGGGTCACCTATAGGGTCAGACCAAGTTTCTCAGAGCTTTATCCAGTTGACTCTTGAACAACTTCAACTTGAGCAACTTCAGCCTCCCTATGGTCACAGGGAGCAGAAGTGAGGATCTCATGAAATCATCTCTGCTCCATGCTGAACAAGCCCAGCTCCCCCAGCCTCTCCTAACAGGACACATGCTTCAGCCCTCCACACAAGGATGAGACAAGGAAAAGAAGAGATCACCAGTTACTCTCATGGGCAAAACAGTCTCAGCTTGGAGAAATTGGCTAGATATATTACCAATCAAATCAAAATAAGATAATGAGAAATAAAACCAATTCTGAAAAAACCTTTCCACCCACCCCTCCCTTCTTCCCAGGCTCAATTTCACTCCAGCTTGCTTTATCCATATATCTTCATATCTTTCTTTCCTTCTCCCTGACAGCAGCAAGAGGAAATGGGGGCTATGGTCAGTATGAGGTCCCTACCACAGCAGACAGTCTGCCACAAACTCCTCCCGTGTGAGCCCTTCCCAGGGGCTGCAGTTCTTCACAAACTGCTCCAGCATGGGTCCCTTCATGCGGTGGAATCCTTCAGGAACAGGCTGCTCCAGCATGGGTTCCCCACGGGCTCACAAGTCCATGGGCCAGCAAACCTCTGCGGTGTGGGCTCATGTCTCCACAGGGCCATAAGTCTTCTCAGAAGTTTGCTCCAGTACAGGCTTCCCATGGGGTCACAGCCTCCTTTGGGCATTCACCTGCTCAGTGTTGATCCTGCATGGGCTGCAGGTGGATCTCTGCTCCACCAGGGACTCCCATGGGCTGCAGGGGCACAGTTGCCTCCCCATGGACTGCAGGGGAATTTCTGTTCCAGCACCTGGAACACCTCCTCCCCTCCTGCACTGACTTTGGTGTCTGTAGGACTGCTACTGTCACATATTGTCAGTCCTCTCTTCAGCTGCTGTTGTGCAGCAGGTTTTTTTCCCCTTCTGGACTCTGGTATCCCAGGAATGTTACCACCATCACTGATGGGTTCAGTGTTGGACAGTGGTGGGTCTGCCTTGCAGCTGGCTGGTATTGGCTCTGTCAGACTTAGGGGAACCTTCCAGATCACCTCACAGAAGCCACTCCTGTATCCTCCCTTTTACCAAAACCTTGCCACCCACACCTAACACACTAGAGCACAAATACATGGGGACAGTACTGTGTTACAAGCTACTGATTGCACAATGGAGTGCTATAAATGTAATATCAGTATCATAACCACACCTGTTACATTTTTTTTTAACCACAAAGTTAACTGCACCTTTTCACCCTGTGGTTTCTTCGTGGGATATGCAATACAAAATTGTTATAAAGCATCACTTTAATTTGTGAGTAACAAAAGAAAGACCCCTTGGTTTATCAGGTAACTGAGTTTATATCCTATTTATTTACAGACCTGTTATCTCCTTATCTTTATTTCCCCTACCCCACCACCACACACATTTCTTTTAGACAGGAATATTATCATCTTGTAATTCAGAGGTATGCCATAAGACTAAATGCATGGTGCCTTTTTCAGATACTAGGTGAACAGTCATCATGTAAGTAGCCTGCGTAGAAATGTTGCAGGACTGATGCATGTCACAACAAAATGGGATGTTATGAACACAAGGAGTTCAAGAAAGAAAAAGGAAAAGGAAAACTAACATTGTATTTTCCCTTCATATTACCCTAAGGATAATGGTTATTTTAGTATAGACATATATTTTTGACATAAAATTTTTCCATCCAGTGATTTATTTTCCATTTATTATACCGTCCTTAACTGGGAACCTGACATGAAGCTTTCTGAGCTGAAAATTCTCTCTAAATGGTCTAAGTGAGCAGAACTCCACAGCATCATAAAATATAAAAAAAGTACTGACAATTTATATATGCTGTTAATTCCACTGATGATGTCCGTATTCCAAAACCAGCCCCAGTTACATTTAAACACTATCCTCCTTGCAATACTCTGCTTCTAGAAAAGGGTATGTCAAGAGTTGCTCTAAATGGTGGCTACAAGACTACAAATAGCTGTCAGCATGTTATTACTATCTTTTCTTGGTAAAACCAGAAGCACAGAACAAGTTGGGCAGCAAAGTAAAATATTGACATAACCAGCTACAACAGTGAGCAAAGTAAAATATGTGCCTCTGCATATCTACCCCATGAGAGAACATCAGCATAAACTAAATTGCTTAAACAAGTGAACAAATTTGAAGCAGAAATCCTACACTAAGAAAACTAGTACACTTGTCTCGGTCTTCAGCTTTCTTATTTGTTTTGGAAAAGGCTAAAATTTAGAGTATCTGTGCACACATGTGTGTGTATATATATATATATGAAACATGCATATGTAAAAAATATGATTCTTTACAACAATGCTCAGTAGTTCTGCTGTAAAAATTTTGTTGAAATCTGAGTGGAAATAGTGGCATATGTCTTCATATATACTAGTGCCATTCACTCGTGGTTGGTTTTTCATGCCCATGAACACCAGTAGACTCACGGTATTTAATCTGGACTATTAGAGGACAAAGAATTGTTCTCTAATTGTACCAGTCAGTCTGAAAAAAAAAAATTGTAATAAAGAATGGAAACAAGATGTGTGGAAAATGGGAGATAAATATTAAATATTAAAAATGAGATTGTTGAGTGAATGGGAAGCAGCACATATGGGCAAAGATAATGAAATAAAAAACAGGGTAATTTAAAGTGTTAGGTGCAAAACTAAGAGTTATGTTAGTTTTCCTTATAAGAAGAAGTTGTTATAAATTTATTATTATCTGATTACAAAAAACCACAGGCTTATGAAAAGCAGTTCATGCATATCCTTTTTAAATTAAAACACCAGAAAAGTACATAATGGTGACTTCTGTTGACTGGAATTTTGATTTCTCATCATGTTCAATATGCCTGAATTTAGTGTGACTGAATATGACTCAGTAAAACATTTGGTTTTCTTTGCAAAATCTACATGATTTCCACCCTATGGAAGCTGTGTTATTAGTAATTTTATTACTTAATCTCATTTTCTGCCCTTCTTTACCATAAAAACAAATAGATGTGATCAACCAGAATTTTTTAATGGAACCTATTTATGAGTCTAAAAATTCCTGTACCAGACTCATACAGTACCACCAGTAACCGACGACTCAGTTAGAGCAAATACAAAATCTTTTGGGAATAACATTGAAAGAAAGATCACTAAGAAATATTTTCCAGAGACCTCCAATGAGAGAAAGTAATGATTCCTCAGCAGATCCCTTTTAACCATATGCATTTGTAATCTTAGCTTAATAAAAAAACAAAGAAATTAACTTAAAACATAACTCACAAAAACAGAGGCTAAAATTGATCCAAATTATGATACATTTATTTTAGGCAAAGAGTTTATACATGGGTGGCCACTTTAGCTCAGCAGTTTAGTAACTGTGTATCAGATCAGTTAATCCTAAACTTATTTATCTATTTCTGAAAATCAGTGAAAATAGTTCAAACTTTAGCTAGAATCTACAGAAACATAATTTCTTGTGAAAATTTATATATATTAAATTGATGTATAAATATGAATTAAGGAAATCAGCAATAGCCACCCTGATGGGGTTATTACTGCGCACAAAACCAGAATTGTTACTTGACCTTGAGGCTACCTGGTACAATATAGGCTGTGCCCATAGAGCTAAAATACGTGTTTGCTTTCACACTTCCTGTTGCAGGCTCCAAATTGTGTCTGGACACTTCATATAAGAGTGAATTATACACAAGTGGCTGTACCAATAGTTCAGCTCTCTAGAAGATTCTGACTGGTCTGGTTTAAGATGTCAGGTTTGTACCGCTTAGAAAATTATTCAGTTCACTACACTTTTTCCAAGATTTGGCCTTAGGTACACTCAGATATTTTTTTTTTTTTTGAGAATACTCTAGGTTTATAGACATATCTTTCCTAGAGAGATTACCCTTATGAGTAGACAATCAAGGCTACCATGGCCTTAACGGATGTAGCGTAATATGGATTCAGGATAGCTGGATTCTGTTAATCAGCTAGCCCAGCATGTGATGCTGGGGTAGCCACTCACATTATATCTAAACCATGATAGCTTCCCTAGTCATTCCCTGGTAAATCCAGACCAAAATGGCAGCAATAAGAGGAAATCTGGTAAATACATAGGGATGAGCAGGTCCTCAATATGGATAATTACACTATCAAAAAACCAGAGGACACATCTCTTTACCTGTGAGATAACCTGGTTTCACCTTAAGCCCACTTCACTCAGGGTATTTTGTAGATTAATTCTGTCCATGAACATAACACTGCTCCAGCTCGTGAGAAATAACACTGTTTTCAAGAGAGACATATTTAAGATGGTGTGTTTTTTCATTGAACAATTAGAAAAAACTTATTAAAGTGGTTCAGTATTTGATTACTTTGGTCACAAGGTTAATAACTTAGGAACGTAAATTTATGGTGAGTAATTACGAGGTTTTGGATATCTGACGTGAGGCTCATTGGAATTCCAACACAAACTGTAAGGAAGCACTTTCTTTTTATATGACTGTGATTGCAGGTATTAAAAAACCCCCCACAAATTATAGTAGAAAAAGATTCCCCAAATATCTTCCAAAACCAATCCTTGCATAACAGAAAAAGGGTATATAAAACACACCTTGTGCTGAAGCTTAAAATTGACTTTTTTATTTTGCTTGCTTTACTTCTCACTTCACATAAATGTCCAGTTGTGCTGTGTTATATTGCTAACTGCTGACAGTCATCCTCAGGTATTGCCCAAAGATTCAATGTTAAATAGTCACTGGCATTACTCCAGGAATTCCTTGATAAAGTACCACAGAAAGCAAGGATGTTACCAAAAAATTTCCTTCCTTCAGTCTTTTGTATCAGACCCAATTTAATGCACAAACAAAAAAAAAAAATTACATGTTTTACTTTTTATGTCATACAGGTTTCCGCTACCATATGCATCTTCTAGTTGGTAAAAAATGCCAGTACTGTAAATTAAGGAGCCAGAGTCCAACTTAGATGTTCAATGTACCCATGTGTGGATGAAAGAGCCCATCCACTCAGATGAGTAATAGGAACCATTTTGAATTCCATCTGTTAAAGGAAAATCTGTGAAAAAGGCTTAACAATATCACTGCTCGGATAATAGTAATAAATTTTTGTGGACATAACTTTTCACTATGGCATATATCTTCAGTTTGAAAAACTTCGCTGAAAGGAAAGAAAATGTTCATATTTCTTTGATGGATAGGAAAAGGGATGACACTACTACCACAGTTTTTTTTCTGAACTCAAATTTCACCATACATATACCATATGAAAACCAATCTGGGTAAACTGAATTTATGAGTTACAGAATTAATTTTAATTTATATTACAGTGAAACTTAAGGAATTTTCATCAAGGTTAAAAGTTTCATAAATCTAGCTGTCAATAAATTTTTGATGGCACAGTTACATGGCTGTCTGCATATGGAAGGGAAACCTTTAGCCAATTAAATTTTCAAAGGTGCTGACTTTAAACATTTTGTAAAATCTACATTAGAAGGCTGTAGTCTGTCTTAAAATAACATTGTATGGCATTATTCTTGCTTTGATAGGATAGGTCAGAATTTGGAAAAAAAGCAATCCCTAGTGATATGAAAAAAGAAAACCTGCACATAAGAAAATGTAAATGCAAAATAACTAGCATCGATTCAGAATAGCTATTGCTACCCTTTAGTATCATCATGAGGTCAAACTCATTCCTTATGTGTGTTCTTCAACTTCTTATTGTTTTTGTTTCCCAAATGTGCTGGATAAGTAAACAACACAGGACACTCTTATTTTTTTCCCTGTGGTCATTCTATACTGTGTGGTTTGACAATTTATTATGCATATAGGACTAATCTCTAGATGCAAAGCTACAAGCCTGCATGGACTTAAAGCACAAGATGGAAACTATGTGCATTACTGTTTCTACTCCTCTGGGATGAGAGCATAGGAAGAAAGATAAAATTGCAGATCCTTCTATAGGCTCAGACTACTTCTCTCAGTTGCTAGGTCCTTTTAAAAATATCTATTTAACTCAAGTCAATTAAAGAATAAATGAGCAGTAGGTGATCTGTCTGCACACCTCTAATTGCTTGTCTGGTGTAGAAGTTCTACCCTTAATATTTCTATACTGCAAGAAAGCTAGTATCCCTTAGAGAGGGATAGCTAATGTCTATTAGAAATATTTTAATGAACTTCTGAATTTCTGGGGGTAGTGTCAGAGTTTAATAGCAGATTTTTGCTCACATAGCTGTCTATGCACATTTTAGGGGCACTATTATCTATTACACCCACAGAGAGCAACTGCATGGTGCTAAGCATATTTGCTGGCTTTGCAGGAGATTGAAGTTCAATTTTCTCTTCTGTTGGACTCTTACTATAAATGTAAACATGGTTCTTCCAGAAATGAGCCATAGCTATCAAACTGGTTTGGAATCTGCTCTGTGTTCTGGAAGGTTCATTCAGAATTTCTATAGTTCAAAACTGGAAACTCAGAAAGTTTAGCACGAGTGGAATAATACTTCACTTAGTTTCATTTGTATTGACTTTAAATATAAACTAAGAGCACAATTAAGATTGCCTTCCTAAATCATTTTATCTTTACTCTTATTTCCTGCAATGCAGGTCCAAGCAAAAGTGTCGTGGGCTTCAGGCTTCAAACCTGCAACATACACAAAGATCACACCTGGATTAGATAACAAGAACAAATGCATGCTCTGCTCTTTACTGAGTCTGAATAAAACCAAATTTTAGGTTAAGTGGTGTAAAGACTCCAATCTGAAATGAACTTATTCGTCTTTCTTGCAGCATGCCCTTTTTCAAAACTGTTCTTATACAGAGTTATTGAATGGATTCATTTAACAACAAAACCTCAAATTAACTAGCCATTGGCCAATAACATGTTAGAAACAGTTGTGTAAGGACCTCTCTCTTGGGTATACAGCAGGACTGATATCTACATGACATAACATCATCAAAATCTACTGAGATCATTGTATTTTAATAAGAGAGAAGAAGCATCTTGTGGCATTTTTGTTTTGTTTTTTTTTTCTATGAAGATTCAGATGGGGATAACAGTAGATCCACTGAAATGAAGAAAATGGAAAAAGTAGATTTATTATGTTGTTATCTGGTGTCAGTAATTCAAGGTCAACAATTGCAGAGCTCTGTTGCATCAAAAGTTTGATTCCAGAGAAGAGGGATTCTGATCTTGATTAGAGGTGAATGCTACCTGAATGTAAAGAACACCCTGACATAAATTTGCTGAGCATGAAGCTGTGTTGTCGGAGCCTCTGCTGGAAAAATATAATGAATTAAACAAAACTGATCTATGTGGAACTGTGATTCTCAGTAAGAATCTCACTGTCGCACCATAGAGGAAATCCTAAGCCATTTATTCATCAGATTCCTCTGTACTCAGAAAAGTGATTTGTGACTTTGAAAGCACCTAGATCCAATGCGCTAAATGATAAAGAAAACAGCAGAGGAACATTTTATGGGTTTTAGAAATTAAACTTTGTTGCAGAAATTTGTTAACTTTTGTGCTATATCCCATAAAACCAACAAATGTAGTATGGATACCACAAATTTAGAATAGCTACCACAGAAAGTAAGAATACACAATCTTATTCATGAACTCTTTTCTTCTGTTATTTCCAAAGATCTGTAAGGAAAGAGGTTGCCAGCAATTTTAATTTCTGACTCAAAGTTGAGATTCTTCTTTTTCTTCTCCAGTATCTAATACTTTACTGCAATGTGGAAATGCTCCAGACTTATTTCTCAGATTTTTGCCTTTTTTTCAGCTCTATGAAGAGATTTTAAATAATCAAATGAAGATTCTTTGATAGTCCATAACAGAAAGTGGGGATTTTTAGAATAAGGACAGCAAGGGCTTCTGATTCAAACACTGGATAATATCTACCTGAAGAAAAGTGTGATTGAATGAGTATAATATTTAAATATATCATCCCTTCTTTTACAAACCAAGAATGGACAGAAAAGAGGGTTAAGCCAAACCTACACACTGATGAAATAATTGTGGTAAGGAACAGGACTCACATGAAGGAAATTAGAAGGATGAAAGTTTTGCTGTTGAATAGCTTTGAATTACTGCAAATTCTGTTAAGAGTTTGTACAGAATAGAATAAAAAATCCTCCTACATTCATTCCACTAAGAAAAAAATGTTTTAAAAAGCTTGCTCCTCTTTCTTTCTCTTTCTCTCTTTCTCTTTCTCTTTCTCTTTCTCTTTCTCTTTCTCTTTCTCTTTCTCTTTCTCTTTCTCTTTCTCTTTCTCTTTCTTTCTTCCTTTCTCTCTTTCTTTCTTCATTTCCCTCTTTCTCTCTTTCTTGTGATGTTAGTGGCGCCTAGGATCTCTCTGTTCTGTATGATGCACACAACATCAGCAAGAGAGACACATTTTTTTCCACTAACATTAATTTAATAATCCTAAATCTAATCACAGTAATACCAGGAAGCTGGTTGGAAACCACTGAGTAATTTGGAACTGGCCTTAAGCATAAGAGCTCTGCAGGCTTTTCATTAACACTTCATAGTGTGGTAAGTAGCGAGGCATTGCTTTTTTCACTCTAAGTTAATGTTCTAGGGATGGAATATTTGTCACAGGTGTCTTTCAGGACAAGTTCATATGGAAATGCTTCCAAATCCCAGAAGAGAATAATCTTTCTTTGCCATTGCAATATCAGTAACAAAAAACAGGACATCTCTGCAATTTACCTACTGTGTGTGCTGGAGACATTCCGGAAAACATCTAAGTGGGCTAAATAAATCAGGATATCTCAATATACTTGATTGTAGCTTTGTATATGGTATTTCTTTCATATGTTTTGGTTATAAATCTTCTATTCATAAAATTATTCTTGGTAAGGTTTCTTTCTGAAGCTGTAAACTGTGTTTTGTGGAATATTTCCCCCTCTTTTCCTCCATCTTACTTTTCCTTTCCTTGGTCCATGAACACTTTGATGGATTTAATCTCATCAAGGTAAACAATGCCTTAATGATCTTCATGCTATTTTATTCCATGGCCTCAGTTGAAGAAACAAGGTTTCTTTTCAGTGTCCTGATTTTCTTTACGTGAAATTTTTTTTCTGTAGAAATCTGTGTCTAACAGACGACCTCAATTGAACTAGCAAGGAGCCTTCAAATGGTGACAAGTTTGAGGCACTGGACATCATTTAACTAGGTTAAAAATCAAGGATCTACAGCTGCAAGCTTAAACAAATAGAGTTCATTAATCCTCAAACTTTAAAATTATTTCTAAACTTCCATGAACTGTAATTTTTAGCTATTTTTAAGTACTTATTTTAGTTTAAGAACTTGCGACTTTAATTAGATAATTTCGTGTCTCACATCTGGAAATCATGAGAAGATGTCTTAAAATATTGGCAATTAAGGACAAAAATTACTTTAAAAATCTCTTCTTATGTGTATGTATACTTATTGTGACTGAGCTTGTGTTACAGACTCACTGTTAAGTCAGAAGGAATTTTTTTAATAAATATATGAATGCAAATCAACTATAATTTGTTGTTGAAAAATAAAAACCAGTTAAATATTGTGTCTATATCTCTGTTTTGTTTCTATGCTTATAATTATCAAGAAAAATAAATTTTGAATTATTTCTTACTGACTTTGTAATTTTATTTGTGTTTTCTGTACAGCTGCATTAAAATTCTTGCCTTCCAGAGAAGTTCAGAGAAAGAAAGCAAAAAATGTTCAACAATATAAACATTATAAACATTTTGTTGAAATATGTCAATTTTAGGAATTAGCCTTGATATATTTATGATGTCACCAAAAACATTTTTTTTTTTTTTATTCTGAGTGGATTTATTACTCCTGAAAGATACCAGATTGATGATACTGAAGATGAAGTTACTTTATTCCTTGACATTTATACTTCAACACTGGCCTGCAAAAGCTTTTTCAAGGGGAGGAAAAAAGTCAGACAGTCACTTTCAGGTAGACAGTGTCATATTTGCTGAATAATATTTTAGTGTAGAAGGAGTCCCTTGGAAATAAATATAATAAAAAGCAGCTGATAATGTAGGGGAGGAAGAAATTTCCTTTTAACTATGTCAGATGGATGAAGATATGAAGTCACAAAATGGTAGCTTTGTACATTCCATAAATCTTGAGAAAAATCTGTATCATGATAGTCGTTTATTCTGGTTGACACAGTCAAGAAAAGTTTCTTCATGTTGTGCAAGGTCAGTTTTTAGAGTTTGACCTGGCTCATGTTTTACAGTGAAATCCTTTCAGCCCATGGACATGCAGCTGTCTTGCGCACTTCAGTTTGGTTTCACCACATCCCTTTTCAGTGATGGAAGAGTTTTAAGGATCCAGACGTCTATTTTGTGACAGTAGTCAGGTGTTGGAAATTTCAGGAAGTTCCCCTATGATTTGCATATAAGAATTACTTCTATAATAATTTCAAAAGAAATTATTTTTTCTAAGCTCAGGCAAACTCTGACTGTATACACAGAAATATGAGGATATTGCACCTCTGATACTCATTACACTTTCTTCTGTATAACCTTCTAATTCACTGGGAAGAGTAAAATGAGGCAGAAATTAATTCCACAGGCTAGTTAGAAATTTCCCTGTTTGTTAGTTGCCATTGAATATCTTTTGCCTGACTTATTATGTGATAAGCTAAATAGGAGCAGTTGTGTGACTACTTCAGTATACCATCACCTAATATATGCACAGGCAACACATACTTTATCATTACTTGCTTCCAAACACTAAACAAGTCATAAATATTGTTGTGTAAAAAAAAATTTCTGTCCTGCTGATGTCTATCTAATTTGTTTTCATGGATTGTTTCTCTTTCGTCTATAACTTGAGTATGGAATTCTCAGAAATGTAAGTAGTATTTAATGAGAAAAAAAAATTCTGACCTTTTTTCCTTGTTGAATTAAATGTTGCACAGTCATGGGTAATTTAATATCCAACTTATACATCTTGAGTCATCATACTTGTCTTCTAGTAAAATGAAGGCTCAGTCATATCCCAGTCAATTCGACCAGATACATAAATAATATCTATCTCACTGCAACTAAAGCTTTTAATCAACTTATGTATGTAGAGGCTGCCCTCAACAGGGGAGCATCACTAAAAAACCTGATTTTATCATATAATATTCTTGATCTCAGGAAAAGTTAGACATGAAAATTTCAGTTAATGAAACAAGCTGTTCAGTTTAGGTGAGGGAGTTCTTTAATGTACGTACTTGCTAATTAGTAAAAGACCAAATGTTTTGAACACATAGGTTTTTTGTTTCATCATTCTTTAGTAACATTAGACTTTCCAAGACATAAGGGATAAATTTACATATTGAAAAGAGAGCCATGTAACTACTTTAGAATTCTGAATCTTTCAAATAAACACACAGAAAATGATGGTAACTGTGTTTTCTTTCCCTCATATCAACACAATGCTATGGAAATTATGCTTGGAAAAGTCAGCTGTAGATTATGGTCAATGATTCTATTGTTCACTTCATTCCTCTCTTCTATGCCATCCTTCAGAAGATTTCCTGGAAAGAAATGCTATTACAAAATCCAAATTAAGCTTTTTCAAGCTATGTATTACTACTTCTCTTTGGCAAGGTCTACGTTTTTTTACAGCTTCATTCTCCAGTATGATGTATTTTATGACGAGTTGTCAGTTGTTTCTGGTTTTCTTTATCTATAGGGTCCAGAAAAATTATGCTTTTAATGTTGTTGTCATATGGAGAAGAAATAAGGATAGACATCCAATTATGTGGAAAAATTTGTAAAGAACTAAGGCTGTAGGATCCAAAACACTGACTAGCTCCCTACTATACAAGATAGCCAACAAACACACACAAAAAAGGAAAATTCTGTCCCAGAAATCTGAACATTACATCTGTGTGCTTTGAAGGAAATAAGTATCAATTTCAGGGGAAGGATAGGGAAGTGAGTTGAAATATTGCCTCTTTGTTAAGCCTTTTTTTCTCATGTTGGAAGACACTTGATCTTGGCAACCCAGGAATTAAAAAAAAAATGTGGTATTCAGTGGAAATATTTTGAGATGTCTCGATTTCTGGGAAAGAGCACAGTTACCTCATCCTTGACAAGTACTCCAAGGAAATGCTCTTCATGCGGCTCCTGCTCAGCGCTCTTTATATGATCAGAGCTCCTGGAAATTTCACTGTCTTTCCACAGTATCTTATCATGTTTGATTTTACTATAATGTCATGAATACAATTTGTGATATTGTCACCTTTTTTAATGCCTAAAATTAAGTGAAACAAATAATATCAGTTTGAAGCAAAGTAACATGTTTCTTTTCTTTGAAGAGGTAGAACAGGCATCGTCTTCTCTCTGGTGTAATCAAAAAACACATCTTATCTGTCCAGAAAGCCTGAGCTCTCCTTGATTTGTCTCTCAGAATGATTGTGGTATCAAAATGGTCAAGAGGCCTATTAAATATAAAATACAAACTCTAGGAAGTAAACACTCTATTCCTTGCTGAGTGCTTAAACTAGTATAAGTTCACATTGCATAATTTTATCTTTTTTTCGTCAATGAAATTCATATTCTTTGCTTCACAGTGAGAAGTGGTATAGATGCAGTAGGTTTTCTTTGATATCTAAATGTATGTCAGAGTTATTAGTTCACCCTTTTGTAAAGTTTTCAGTCTGAACTTTCTCAGGCTAAAGAGAAACCTGAAATTGGATTTTCATCTTCATCTAACATCTAAACAACTATGTGAAAGTAAATTAGCATCAATTAGTTTAAGTCACTATAATTCCTACCTGTTTATTAAAGCAGAATTACCCGTGTAATTCAGCACACCTGTAGATGTACTGAAACAGAATCTTGAAGTGATTTGGGAATGCTATACAGGATATGGATCATCAAAACCCACAGCATCCAGACAAGGCCTGAATATGTTCTTGAGCAAAATTGTTTGTGCCTTTATTTGGAAAATTGCTATTCAAATAAGAATATACTATGGGGAATTTAGACATCCATTAATCAGAGTTATTTTACTTTTTTTGTAGTTAAATATATCAAAACTATACTTTTTATAGTTTTTGGAGTGCATAGCATCAATTGTCACTTCAGGCTGGTCATGGCATTTGAAGTTTTTGTGTTATATAATTCATAGTCCTTCACAAATACAACAGAATATACCACTTGGAAAAGTTTTGGGTGGGTTTTTTTTTCCTAGATCCTTAAATAGCTGAGAAAAGGGAAAGAAGAGCAAAAGTAATGAAATCATCCCACTGTCAGTTAAATTAGCTATTAGTGAATTTCATATTAGCAGAAATCTGATGAAGGAAGTCTTACAGATATTTGGAGAAAGAGCATAGAGGGATTAAACATAAACTCTTAAGAAGTGTTCATTGTCCTAGATGCAAATATATTATTAATAAGAACAAATGAAATAAAATTGAAGCTGCTTTTCTAGGTTTCTTCTGCTCTCTCTCAGCTGAGTGGTAGTGTGCATTTATTTTTTATTCCTCTGCTTAAATTTGAATTTTGGCCAAGGAAGCAGATAGGAGAACAGTGGCACTTGGCTCTGTATCTCACCCTCTTGCACATTTTCCTCTGTCAACCTGATTACCTGCAGATATATATTTATCTCTGACAGGAAAATTATCTAATCCCACCATGCACCATGAAGAGAGCTGGCAGATGAATAAATGACTGACAGATTTTTAATGTTGTTTTATGTGGTAGATTCTTTGCCCTACAATCTTAAAACTCTGGAAGTGTACCATTGTCAACTGCTATTTCATTTCAGAACTCCTTTGTTTAAATTTCTTATGTTGAATCAGTGAAGCGATGCACTGTGCCGAGCAAACACTGTGGAGTTATCCACTAGCAACCTGTTTTTTAGTATCAGAAATTTTGTCATCTATGGCTTTCACTCCTGTAGGTTACTGTTGCCAATACTACTGGGCATAGTTGGAAGATATTTCCTGCTCTCCCTTATCCCTCCCAATATTTCTGAAAAAAATTCCATAGCACGTGTTCCATAGTATTGCCACTATGGTTTGAGTATTTATCTCTTACTTCTTACCCATTTTATTTATGTACTCTTTTTTGTTGTTTTTTTTTTCGGGGTTTGGGGTGGTTTTTTGGTGGGGGTTTAAGTCTTTAATAGAAACTTTGCTAGATGAATTGCCATCTTTCCCATGCTATTCTGCCTAACAAATAAATAATTAACTGTTATCTGGTGTCTTATAGACCTCCAATAGTCCAGAGGCCACAAGTTCTAAGAGACCACACTAATGTATTCAAAAAATGTGCCAATCAATTTCTAACCCATTAGCAATTATCTTTAAGAACTCCCACAAGACCAGAGAGCATAGACAAGTGTAATTGCCTTACAAAGTAAATCTTTGTGAACAGAACCATATACATATTAGTTCTGGATCATATAAATACATCAGGGAAAGTATTGAGTAATCTGTAAGCATTTAAGAAGTAGCAAGATGATAACAGAATAAATATCTTGACAGACATTTGTATCAAAGCATATTGTCAGACCTCTGTGAAGTAGTAACTGAAAATCAAGTAGTAGGAAATCAAGAATTTAGAATTCTGATTTAAAATCTGATAAGCATTTTTACACTGATTTGTATGGCTGCAATGGGAAATTGTAACAGAGATGATCATATTACAACAGAGTGATTATAGACAAATTGGAGAAAAATATTTAGAGAGATGTAGTACTTATTTAATATTCTTAAGAAGGGTTCAAATGTCCTGAGTCTTATAATAGCCAATATTTTATTAATTATAGATTTTCATTGTAAGTAGATTACTTACATTGCAATATTATTACTTAATATTGCTTAAATAAATCAGTGAATGTGGAAATGAGAGAGGCAGTGCCCATCTCCCATCTTGGAAGGGATCAATAAACAGCACTGAGACACATCAGAGATGATTTCTTAGTTCTGCTTCTTCTTGTAGCAGACTTCAGGAAGCAGAATGACAAGTTTTAAGCACAATATGTTACAAATCATGCATAATATGACAGACCAAGACAGAGCAGCAAATAAAACCATGGCCTTTATAAAACTAAGAGGAAGAAAAAGTTGGTAGTGCTGACAGATGGGTTTTCTTCAACTGAGGAAGGACATGCTGAGAATTTACTATCGACAGATATGCTGAGAATTAAACATCTGTGGAGTTAAATTTTCCATTTATGGACCCATGAAGGCTTCTAGTTCTATGTGTCTTTTGAAAACAGCATGAGAAATTAACATCTCGAATTTCAGCCAAAGAAATTTTTTTGGACTGTTTTTCGTTCTATTAGTAGATGTGAGCTCTAAATGATGGAGGCTGTAAAATCCACATCATGAAGATAAACAGACTAGAACAGTGCAGATGTGCTGTCTTCCAGTACAAGATGGGAGAAGAAACAAGAAAACTTCTATAGGTCATTTTGTGAACCTGTGGTTTACCTGCTTCCCCCAGAATGACAATTCCCTAGGGATTTTTGTTAACTCCTCTGGATATTTAAGGTGACTAGGCAAAATGGATGTTGTCTGCTTGTCCCATATATATTTAATTAGAAGAAAATCTTCTTATATTATCTGTCAGAGTGTAAGCAGGGGAGATTAGAAAATTCTGCCTTTTACAAACTGTATCTAATTTACACATTTTGCTGAGATATTGCCATAACTCATCACTTTTCAATAGAATGCTATTTTTAAGTGTGACACTTATTAATTTTAATGTTGAATTGACCAGGTATCTACTGCAAAAATATTTTCCTTCAGCAAGTATGTAGATACTGTATCACCTTTTAGTACTCTGACTACCTTTCCTGAATAAAAAGTTACCATTATCAGTGCTCAATATGATGAGTAAACATCATCAAGGTTTCTTAGTGTGGGTATTATCCTGAAAAACCTTTATGGAACTGATTTCTTTTGGAGATTGTTATAATCATTCATCATACTGAAATTTGTTGAAATTTGTTTGTGTCCAGTTTTGTAAAGTACAAAACCTTCTTGGTCATCTGGCTTTACAGCTGCATGCCTAATCTGGGAATTTAACGAGTAATTAAACAAAATTAAACAAAATTAAATTGGATGCAATAGAAGATTAGATATGCGATCTGTTTATTTTACTTGATTGTGATATAACAATGTGATATATATTAGCTGCAAACATGACCAAACTTCAACTATTTCACATTTTCTCCCAGTTTCTTTACTGCATTGTGCTTTTTCTTTTTCTACCTGTTTTTCAGCTCTGCGAGGCAGGAACTCTTATTCTACAAAATTTCTAGAACACTTTAGACACTGTAAAGCTACAATACATCATATTCCAGTGGTCCAATAGGATAAATGTATTTCATTAACATTGCAACAATCCCTGAATAAGTTCACTATGTGCAATAAAGGATTTTAACCACAGAATTACAGTATTGTGTACTTCCTCAGACTGGAAAGAACATCAGTAAGTCTTTAGTCCAGACTTCTGGTTAAATCCACGTGTACTGTTCCCATTTACCTTCTCCACCCCTATGTTTACAACAAGGGCTGTGAAGAGAACTTACTTCTTGATTTTCCTAGGGACTCAACTGGGGCCAAGCAGCCTATAGCTCCATGGATTTTCCCTCCTATCTTTTTTGGAGATGGGAGCAGTAATGGCCTTTCTTCAGCCACCAGGGACCTTGCATCATCTTCACAACCTTTTAAAAACTACAAAAGTAGTCCAGCAATGACATTAGCCAAAGATATTAGATTTCAACAGCCTAAAGGGCGAGATTCAGCTCCAGATTTAGTCTCCTAAAAAAGTAGGTATCAATAGTAGATATCTATACATAAAGCCAGATATTTACCCCCTCTTCTAGAAGTACCAAATTTTGTCTATTGGCAGGCAGCTGACTTGCTCCTAGGATGCCATTTACTGATTTGACTACTTCTTTTGTTATTCCTACCACTTTTACTAGGCATGTCTATAGCGAATGCCACGACCTGTGAACAATTACATACTTTGGCTGTAGTTTTCTGATTGGTAAAAGAGATTGTAAGGCAAGACTGGAGGATAAATGTGAAATTAAAGAAAGGAGTCTTCTCCCTCTTCACAAAGGGATATCATTCTTAACAAACACATCGGTCTTTTTGTGAGAGTCAGCACACAGACAAAAATGATATGGGAAAAAAAGAGAAACAAAAGTAAGAGGTAATGGTCTATTTTCCCAGTGGAGAGTGATCACTAATGGAGAAAGGTTCCACAGAGATCCAGAGATCTGTGCTGGTGCCTGTGCTACTCATAAACACTCCAGGAAAAAGAGACAGTGAGGTGATAAAGTCTGCTAATATCGTTGAATATCTACACAGAACAATTCAATGCACATATATCTAAAGCAATGCCCTTAGAGCAAAACTAATCCAAACTTTGCATACTCATTCATGGCTCTAAGTGCGCAATTAGAACTCAGGAAAGAGATCTTGATTTCACTGTGTGAAAATGTCAGCTCAATGATCAGTAACAAGGAAAAACTAAAAATGCTAGGAATTCTTGAGAAGAATTAAAAGAACAGAGCGGGGTTATTTTGGGTTTTTTTTTTTAGAGAAAACTTGTCCCAGTATTCAATTCAAAGGTCCTTACCTTGAAGGATATTTAGATATCTGTATCCTCTATTAAGGAAAGGATACGGTAGTCTTAGAAGGAAAAGACAGGAAGAAAGCTGACAGGAATGATTTAGTTTTAGACAGTAAGGAACCATTCCCTGTGCAAGGAACTACTAAAGAGAATGATATTATTCATTCTGCTAAATTGATATGGGGGGAAATGGACTAGGAGATGCATCAGAGATATACAAAATCATAAATGTCATGGAGATTATGAATGGGGAAATACTTGTCACTGTCTTTTCAAATATAAACACTTGCGGGCATCAGATTAAACTGACACTGGAGCTGTTTAGCATAACTTACTTTGAATTTCAAGAGGCACCAAAGGCTTCTGAAAGCAAAACTCATAGAAATTAATAGGAAACTGTCCCATTGAGTGCTATTACACATGAAAATACACTGCTTCTTCAAAAAATTCGTGTAGAGGAATGGCTAGCCGACAAAGGCCACGTTCCCATGCAGCAGATAGCTGAATTCGCACAGTGCGGCAAAAACAGAGTGCAGCTGGTGTGATTAATTGGCAAGGTCATCATCTCCTTATCAGAAAGGGGGTTTTACAACAACAGACTGTTGCAGTTAGAGAAAGAAGAAACTTTGCAGCTGGACGACCACAGAAATGTGGAATGGGGAGGGGTTAACACTTAAAATGCTGTCCAATAGTGAGCTTGCTTTTGCACTATGTATGAGCTTAATTAGTAATAGTATATAATGAACCAAAGATTGCTAATAAACGAGACTTGCTGATCACTCATATCGACTGCTGTTTGTCTCCCGCCGACTCATCAAATTCGTGGTCTGTAAATTCATGGGTGTACTGGAGACCATTCCAGTAAAAAGCTTCTGCTTTTGAGAGGTTTTTCCTCACACATTCACCTATACATCTATTATTAGCCATCATCACATATGAGATACTGCATTTCAAGGCTTTTGCTTTGATGACTGTCCCAATACTTCTAACAGCTGGTATATTTTTGAACACAATTTCCAACTCTTTTTGAAATAAATTCTGCCATTTGTCTATCCTTTCTTAAACTGTTTCTGGTTTTAAGAGTTCTCTAAAAGAAAATTTAAAACCATTACTACTGGCATTTTTAGGTGATTCTATAGAATGTTTTGATTAGAATAGGAATCAATATTTACATACTGACCTGGCTAGATCTATAAGCAGAAAAAAAAAAATCTCCTAAATAACACCTGTATTTTAGAGTAGGGATACAACAAGCTCTTTGTCATTAATAGTCCTCTTGTAGTACAACCAGAAGTTACAGGATTGTTGAAAACAAGTACTTGATGAGATATCTTGGTCTCTGCATGCAGGTGGTCAGACAATAGCATACCCTTAAAATGTTTGGATCAATGGGTAATTAGTGCAGCCTCTGACTTTGGGGCCATAGCTCTGAGACTCAGCACCAAGTCTAGACGCAAGTAGAGTCTACTGAATCATTCCAATAATTTTCTCTTTTATTCTGTCATGCCTGTTGCCATGAGAAACAACACCCAGATAATAAAAAAATGCTTTTGTCTTCAGCTAGGCACTCTATACAGAATCCTTATATTTCAGCATTCTCATTGATTCCCAGATTTCGTAGGCTTTAGGTTTTTTTCATTTATCAGGTGATCACCAAAAATCCAGTGTGACTTAAAGATTAGGGAATCACACTGACTTTTGTGTTGCAGTGTGTATCTTTGACTAAATGCATCTCACAGTAGACCTCATAATAATGGCCTGTCAAGATTCAGACTTGAAATAATATTATTCTTCTATGATCCTACTTTGGATTTTATTTTTTACCACACTCTCAGCTTTCTTTTTATGTATTTAATTCAGTGATGGATTCAACTGTGCTCCTTATATGCTTTTCTTCTTGAGTTTACTAAAAGAAGAACATGAGATTTCAGCTGATTTCTGCTTCCACTTTGCTACTTTATCTCAATCTTTTATTAATATATTATTTGTAAGTCCCCCATGTTTGCATTAGAATGCTTTTGGTTTTTCCTCTGCATTGAACACTGCTTTGATCTTTCCAGTGTGTGTACCATGCTGCTTCTCTCTTTTCTCACATGAAATACACCTACTCTCTGGCATTTACCTAATATCACAAAATACTCTAAAAAGTACAGTTACTATGAGAATCAGCCTGTGACGATGCTTTCATGAAAACAGAAGACACAGGAAGAGTAAATTAATTTGTAATTTATCTTTGGCATGAGATTAAACCTCTGTGAGACTGTATGCAAGCTGGAGCTAAATTATTTGTTGTGAATGCAATGTCCTGTGGCTACAAAGTTTAGCAACACCAAAGAATGTAGTACCCAAAATACTTTTGCCATGTAAATGTAGCTTGTGATGAAGATATAAATCAATATAAAAGCAATTCCTGTTTTGAAAGGAATGGTGTTGTATGCTGTTGATTTTTTGTCAACCCTCATTCTAATAAATGTCCTCCACTTTTGATTTCTATGTAAACTGCTTTTCAATTATATATATATGTCTACAATAATTTGTAAGTTGGAGTACACTTGGCTGTTACATTCACTAAAATCAAGAGTGCTATTCATCCTCACACAGAAGAATAAAACCACGGGCTAAGATAAAAATGAAATTTCTCTTCTTGGTACTATATTGGTGCTATACAATAAAGAAGAACACTGAATTTAAATCCTTTTAGGAAACATTCAACTGTGAGCTTTCCTGGGTGGAAAAATGTATAGTAAGGATAGTAAAGCAGTTTTTATACTCACAATAAGTCTTTTGGTCACCAAGTAGAAATAGGTGAAGAACTATTTTACTTTGACATCACTTTAGATTCCCTTCTTCATTATAAAAATAAAAATAAAACAAATTTAGACCTATTAAAATAAAAAGTAAGCAGTCAAAATTTTGTGGTTTCCTATTTCTCTTATGTACACAGAATATAAAGTGCTACTAATACAATTAGCTTTCCTGTGCCAGGGTGAAAATGGATACAAAAGGTGCAAGACAGTGAAGGAGCAAACACATTCTTTTCAACTAACATAACATGCTGTATCCTGGAAAGTATTCTGAAACCCATAACTCATGTATAACCCTTTGCTGTCTCATTTACAGTGCCACTATAACTTCTAGTAAAGCACCTGCCAGCTTTTTCAAGGGCAAAAGAAAGCTATAATTAGAAGTTTTAAAACAGCATATTATTTCCTTCTTTATTGCTAAGGGACAGTCAGAGCAACTGTATCTCTACTGGAAAGTTTTTGATTCCACAACTTGTTTGTGGGAGTAAACATCTAGTTTATGTGGAAGAAATTCTTCTTGAGTCAAAATATAATACAGAATGTATAATTGTCATGTTTTAAGCCACTTCCACTCTTAAGATGGAAATTAGGCACCATGCAGCTGCTTGCTTAATTCTCCCCTCTCTCACCTGCCTCAGTGCCACCCTCTGCCTCCTTGCCACCATCCACAGTGTCCCACACATTACTGCTCAACTTTTTTAGAAGTGGAAAATCTCTAATGCTGACAAGCTCAAGGCAACCCAATGACCATTGCATGAAAATCTTTGTTGACTTCAGCAAGTATTTGACTCAATATTTACTGTGTAGTGTGCTATACAGAGCTATAAACAGTTTTCTTCACGCTCACGCACGCATTGAAATACAGCTATGTAACATTCTTGGGGTTGATTGTAAAAATGGTTATATGCATAAAAGCTTCCTGCAAAGTGAGTTAACAAAACAACAAAAAAACAATTAACCAACCAACCCAGCAACCAAACAAAGCCCAACCTACACAGTGCCAGCATATGCCACCAATGTGAATTCTGTCCTTTTCTTTATGCACTTATGATTATAATTTTTGAGTTGAATATTATCTAAGTATTTTGTTGCAAGTAGAAAATATTCTTCTATATGAGAGACCAGGATCATAAATTCTTTAAATCATGAAGTTGATTCCCTTTAGGCCCTCAAACTTCTTTATTCTTTGCACTTACCTTTGGTAAACAACATGCTCAATAGGTATCATAACTGTCTCTTCAGGTGTTGTACATCTAGCAAAAAGCTTTCTCTATTGATTTAGGAATCAGTTTTACAGTTCATTTTACTGTTTTAATTGCATGACACCCTTTGATCCCATTCTTGACATAAAAAAAATTAAATACAAAATTCTACTGGTTTTCCATTAAAAATATAAAAATAGTGGAAAAGACATCTTTTTCATCATATTTGGAACATTTCATAGTGAATATAAATTTTGATTAAGAATTCCAGTATTCTGGAAAAGGGGATAGAAGTTTGCTAGAAACAACACTGCTGCACTAGAGTACCCTGTTGTTCAATGGCTCTGGTACAGGCACGGTAGCCCAGTCTTCAAGCCTCCACCCTCCTTTAATGGAGCCAGGATGTGAACTCTTTTATTGTGAGTGACACACCAAGTTAAATTGCATATGATCATCACTAAATTGTCCATCCCTCCCCATGAAGAGCTGTTTCCTTATTGCTGCAGATTACACTGCTTTAGATGAGGATTTACTGTAGGAAAATATGCAACTATCACAGTGCTTTTATAAAGGTCAAAGTAGGAATAATTTGTATAATAACTCCTTGGAATAACTCTTAGGAAGTCAGCAGACAGACTCAGGCTAAGTATCAAACCAAGCAGTAAAGCTAGAGAACACTTAAAAGTCAACAGGCTTTAAAAGCTTATAATGATGATAAAAAAGGGCAGTAATTATCAATGAAAAGCTTTACTGTCTGAGTTAGATTTTCATATATCTTATCCCTCTGGCATTAATTTTTCTGGAATTATCATTGCAAGGAGTTAATATTGTTTGTGTAAGTACTACAACAGAAAAATTTAATTTTAAACAAAAAGCCTAATTGCTACAGTTTGATGTCTATCTAAAGTTTAACAACTTTAAAACCCTCTCCTTTGAGATACACAGATCTAGAGAAACAGGAGAGAAAACAGTTTTATCAAAGCTGAGTGTTATGCTAAGGAGACAATGGAACTGTACAGCAACTTTTAATCAAAATCTACATATTAATCTTGGAATGTAGAACTTGACAGGTCCTGTTAAGGAACTCACTGGTCTCGTTGCATACAATTGCAGGCACTGTGTTGCCCACTGTTTTCCTGTAGTACATAAACTCCATCATGTTTGGATTTTGTTTTGTTATGGCTCAATAAAAACCAGACAGCCATTGTAAGTAAAAGGCTTCAGGCATTACACTACGAAACTACATGGGTGCCAAAAAGAGTGACATGGGGCAAGACTACCTGAAATCAAAATAAATATGCATAAAGCTGATGCAATACCAGGGGAATAAAAGGCAGAGCCACCAGCTTGTGCAAGAGCCTCTGGCATTTGGCCATGCTCCTATCTCTGTCCTTTTTGCTTTGTGAATTTTTTTGTTTTTCTAAATAAAACTTTTATAGCTCATTCCCACTTGGAGTCTGGGCTTTTTATAATGGAAGGAAGGAAGGAAGGAAGGAAGGAAGGAAGGAAGGAAGGTTGCTGTCAGAATGAGAATCTCAGTTCCTTCCAGCTGTATTATGAGCTCTGATGCCCCAACACTCTTTTGACCTGCCATGCCAGCAGGCTGTCCAAGACTGCATATGGCAACCTGAATATGTTATGTGTCTCAGGGTGTTTTCTCAACAAAATAAGTGCATTTCTCATCACTAAAAAATCCTCAAACTCCTCGATAAATAAACCTTCTGTATGTGAAAAATAAGCCTTAGCACATGTAAATTCTGGTTGACTTAATGAGTCAAATGTTACCAGAGTTACCTGAAGGTTTGAGGAATACCACTGATGGAATTTCTGTTGGAAGGAATGGGGGGAAAAAAAACCCACAGGTTCTTTCAATATGCACTAATTAGTCTTGAACATTTCAAGGCTCAGTGAAGTAGAAAAAAAGGTCTTCCTGTTTAAGAAACCTAGATTGTCCACTCAGACAGTTACTGCATGGTTTAGATAATCAATAACATGAATCATTATGTAATGAGTTTATGCAATCAATGACACAAAGCATCCTTAGAATAATAGATGTGTAGGTAGACAAAGCATGTAATCATAATGATGTGGTTTAGACAAGTATTTAAAATTTAAAGATATTATAAAATTAATTCAAAATTCCCGTTCCACTAGTTTTAGATGTGCTCCTCCTCGGTACATCTGGGAAGATCTGGAAGTAAAAAGATATACCCAATTTTAACTGGAGATTCTGAAGCACAGGTTTAGTATTGAAAAAGGAAAGGAAAGGTCTTTCCCTAAAATGAGGTATAAGTAAGATCTGAACAAGAAAATTTTTTGCAAGTATTGTTGCAAAGTTGTATAAAGAGTTCAAAAAGAGGAATATCATCCAAACTGTGTGGAGAAAAACAAAAGATGTTATCCAAATTTACATATCTTACTTCCATCTGGAAAGCCTGGAAATCTGACAGAAGATGATCTGGGCTCTTTCTAAGGTTTTTGTTTATTTGCTGGTTTGTATTATGATTTTTTTTTCTTTGTTTCTTTGTAGCAAACTGCCTCAAAACATAGCTGAACAAAACCTTTCCAATAAAATAATTTTCCTTAGGATGCTAAACTTCTAAAAGTGGGCAGAATAAATTATTCAAAGACAGTAACATATTTAAAGGTCTGTTTGAACTAAAAAATATGCATAAATACTGAATTACATTAGAGTGGTATAACAACGAATACAACGACTTTAGGTTTGGAGGGATTTCCAAGTAAGGAGTAATTAAAGGCAGTAGTGACGAGGCAGTAAGTTGGCACTTAACAAAACAGGAGAAATCATAGAATGTGTAGAGAAAAACTCTGTTAATGGATTAAATTGTATCCTAATTTCTATTTTACAGTGGAATGAAATATCCTAAACCAGTCCCACGTGATTTATTATATCATGAAATTGTCTCTGTGACTTATTTTTGGAAGACATTTTGTGTGAGTCACTGTAAAGTAGACTAGACAATGAACTATTCAAAATAATCTGGATTTGTTAAAGATATGATTTAGGTACACGCACAAATCTCATTTACCTCTTTTTACTGTGATTCAGTGATGGATAAACCAAAGTTGCCAAATTTCCTGGCTTTTCATAAGGTGTTAGCACAATGCATTTGTTGATATATATTTTAATAACCAATTCTACTCTAGTCAGGATATACTTGGAGACATTTCCCATTTTAGTTGAAATGTTGCTTCAGTCCTACAGACTTACCATCCCTGCAATTCCAACAACAGCATGCTAATTTTTCCAGCTTTGTTAAGTAATCTTTAACTCTGAATTTGTCCTTGTACCCCATTACCTTTTGAAGAAAGACTAAGGTTTTTACGTACTCAGGAAAGTGAACACATTTTTTTTTAATATCTGCTCAGATGGTTCCCTGGCTGTTTATATGTTTTATATAAGACATGCCTTCTGAAGATTCAAAAATTAAAAAAATAAATATTGTGGACTAAATTAGCCTTCAGTGAGTAAAAAAAATCTAAACTTTAGTTCCCTCTCTACACTCTCACGTTAATTAAAGCATCAGGTAATATCTCTCTGATGTTCTGACACTTTGATTTTGTTTTATGTATTTTGATGTGCCATTCACAAAAACCAAAAAGCCTAAACCCAAGGCACATCACTAAGTCTCTACTGTGAGGCATCAAAACACCCAGGAAGGTAGTGTCAACCACTGAGGAAGCAAAAACAGTTTCAGTTTCAGAGAGTAGTTCAGAGGCGATTATGAATGTGTTCCAAAAAATCATCTTCTGCTCTGTTAATGAGGATACTGGGGCTGGAACTGTCAGAAATGGTAGCACTTCTTTCCTTGTTCTTTTATTAACTTATATCCTAAACCAGACGTCTTGACATTTTATTTATTTAAGTTTTGCAGGCTTCAGTTTCAATGTGTCTTAGATCTCCCAAAACCGCAGTTTGTATACAAGAGCTGAAATTTGTGCTACTGAAGTTGACTTAAAAAGCAACACATTTGAATGCTTCATCTGATAGCTGATGTTTCAACAGCCACAAACAGAAAACAAATAGAGAAAAATGTGAATGGAAAGTTAAACCTTTCCATTAAAGGACTGAGTGGTTCACCTTGGAGTCATAGGAATGTTATTAGCAGGAAAATGACCACTGCAGAACCTGTCTATGGTGAGACAATTTGTGCTAGTTCCAACGTCTTGGCTTTCTATATTACAATGCTGATTGTATCCATTGATTGGGTTGAACACCACTCTGACAGCCTCAAACATCAAATGTTTTAAGTTGTTCACTGATCTTCTGACTTCAGATGCAATAGCAACTGTAACAAGTAAATTACATGAATTTAATATGTCTGAATAATAAATATTAATGAAAATATTGTTGGGTAAGTATCTTCTTTCTTCTTTATTAAATACAAAAGATTAAATGTCAATATTGCCTGTCAGATTTGACATCAATGTAAGAAGAGTCTTCAACATTGGGTACCACAAGATTTTTATTTCTCAGTGATCAGAAATTTATTGTCGTTCTTTACACCCAAGCTCTCTTCTCCTACTGAGAGCATCTCTTTCGTGACAAAGCTCGACACATTTCTATAACCATCCAATTGCTATTCTCTTCCAGTAAGGAATATTAGGCATCTGTGCCTTTTGTTTTTGTTGTTTTTTTCTTGTTGTGTTGTTTGTTTGTTTGGTTGGTTGGTTGTTGTTGTTGTTTTGGCCAAACTATATTGGCATTTGTACAGTTTTCTCCAGTTAAACCAAGAACCTACTATAGGCTGAACTGGACCCTGAGGGGTTAATCCTTTAACAGCTATCAACTCTCCAGACTGTTTGGGAAAGAAAATACATATAGAGGCCAAACCAGCCTGCTAAAGATTTCAGCAGAATTTCTGATACAAACTTCATGATATGAAATGTTGGAGCCTTGAAAAAGGTAAAAAAAAAAGAACAAAATTATTGGATGACAAGGCATGTTGATACAGAATCATTTTTGAATGATGTTTTTGATGTTTCTCTCTTCTGACTAAAAGGCAACTGATTTAATGACAACAGACTTGGCAAAGGGGCTGTTTTGAACCTTTTTCTATATGGTTCTTCAAAGTGGCAGACAACAAGAAAAGCTCTTCTCATTTAGCTGGCATTTGTCTCTGAAATCAGTAAAGATAGAGTTTGCACCCTGACTGACATAATGAAAAATTCAGCAACATGCTCTTAATCTGGCTACACATCCTGTCATGAATGTTGTAGCTAAAGTCTATGCAGAGATAGAAGCAGATTATATAATGTTTAAATAATTTCTTTCTTTTCTGTTTTCTCTTTTTATTTTTGAGATCCTATAGATGAAGTTTTAGTGCTAATAGAAGATGAAGCTTTTGTTTAAGCATGTTACCATTGAGAAGCATTCAGATCATCCCATTTCACATTATTTTTATTAATAGCTTCTCTTTACTTCAGGAAGGCATCATTATTTATCTTTGTCAATGACCATGACATACGGCTAGTCTCACAGGCACCAAATGGCTAAGCTAAAGGCTAAAGGTTCAGCTCCAGCAGGAGTAGAAAATCAACATGAGTGATGCAGATGGCTCATTCATGGCACTAATTATCTTTTGTAAAAGATATCACTGAAGGCAAAATGGAAACTGAAGCAAGAAGAATTTAAATAGAATCTTACATTCTTTTGAGAAGACAAGTGACTTTTTGGTGTGCCTCAGGGCCCATTACAATAGCAATAGCAAGCAGGCTGCTTATAGCACATTCTGATTCTAGGTACCCTTTTCATTAGATGTTCCTGTGTCTAGGTCATTTTGGACATGGTCTTTGACAGTGGCACAGAATAAGAATGAAACAGAAGACTCTCTGTATCTGCTGAACTGCCATGGGAGGTTAATTACAGCTTATGGCTGTGTTATATTATTATCTGTGGATTCCCTTTGGCAGCTGCTGTTAAATGAACACAAATGGGTGAGGCTCTAACAGAACAAGTCGCCAACAAATTTTGGAATCAGCTATAGAATTTGACAATGGATCTGGCCATTGAGGTAGAGTTTCATACATGGCTCCTAAATCCTATGCATTAAAAAGTACCTTAAAATATTATTTATTGAATAATTGCTTGGTTTATAAGGGATGGCTTTTATAGGGTTTTTTGGACAATAGACAGATGTTTGGCCTGTACTGGGCAAACAGTTCCTAGTGACAGTATTTTCATATAATCATCGGATGTGCACTGTGCTGCACAGATACTGATCATTGTGTTTTATAATTGGAATGGATCTGAGCTTTATATCTCTGCAGGATGCAAAGTATGCTCTCATTTCTGTGAAATTTTGTACTAATTGGGGCTTAAAATGGTGCTTTCTTTGATGCCCATTTGCAAGATGATTTACTTCACATGGAAAATCTCCATTTTTGGTTTTAGACTTACTGTAACCTACTGAGAAGTTGTCCCCACATACATCATATATTCCACTAAAATATTACCAGCAATGAAATCTGAATGGAATAATTTGAACAAAGTATCACTATTAGAAGAAGTATAACTGAATTACTGGATTCATTCGCCTAAGCGGGGCTAATTAGAATGGACAAATCACTGCTCTAAAATGACTATACTCCGCAAGCTAATATCTCTGCAGAGACTGGTATCTCACTTGGAGACTGCTTGGGAATCTCTAACATTGGTGGATTGCATTATGTCCAAAAAAAATCCCAACACCTCTAAAGGTGATAATGAACCATAGTCTCATTTATACTGCTGTTCCTTAAGTACCAATTGAGCCGCAAAAAAGGTCATAAAATCTACATCTTTGAACAAAAAGGCTTCAAGGAGTAAAATCAGGACCTGATTGACAATTATGCTTAATCATAATCTTGCTCCCTCACACTATTTTGGACCACTGCAGCTCCCTGAGAAATGAAGGATTTTCTCTAAATGAAACTAATCCTAAGCAATGATGATACAAAACAATTGTAGTGCTTGGGCCCTGGCTGGATGCCTGGCACCCACCGAAGCCTCTCTTATCACTCCCCTCTGCAGCTAGACAGGGGAGAGAAAACATAATGAAGGATTCATGAGTTGAGATAAGGAGTGGGAGAGATCACTGACCAGATACTGTCATGGGGAAAACAGGCTCAAATTAGATATACTAATTGGATTTATTGCTAACAAAATGAGAGCAGGATACTGAGAAATAAAAGCAGGCATCAAAACCACCTTCTCCTCTCTCCTCCTTCCCAGCTCTATCTCCTCCACCTCCAGCAGTGCAGTGAGGTGAGGAAGGCGGGTTACAATCAGTTCATAACATGTTGTTTCTGCTGCTGCTCCAGCATGGAGTCCCTCCCATGGGAGACCATTCTCCATTAACTTTTCCAGCATGAGTCCATCCCATGGGCAACAGTTCTCCATGAAATGCTGCCATGTGGATCACTTTTTCATGGGATGCAGTCCTTCAAGGACAGGCTGCTCCAGCATGGGTCCCCCATTGGAAAACAAGTCCTACAAGGAAACCTGCTCCAGCATTGGGGTCCTCTTTCCAGGGAGGCCCCTGCCAGGAGTCTGCTCCAGCGGGGCTTCCCACGGGCTCACAGGCCATGCATCCATCTGCTCCAGTGGGGGGTCTAGCTCCTCCAGGGGCTGCAGGTGGATCTCTGCATCCCTGTGGATCTCCATGGGATGTAGGGGCACAGCTGCCCCACCATGGTCTGTAACATGGGCTGTAGGGAATTCTCTGCTCTGGCACCTGGAGCACCTCCTGCCCCTCCTTCTGCACTGACCTTGATGCCTGCAGGGCTGTTCATCTCACATATTCTCACCCCACTCTTCTCTGGCCATAATCACATCTGTGCAATAACTTTTTAATCTTTTTGTTCTTAAATCTGTTATCACAGAGTGTTACCATCGTTTCTAATTGTCCCAGCCCTGGCCAGTGGCACATCCATCTTGGAGCCACCTGGCATTGGCTCTGCTGGAGAGAGGAAGCTTCCGGCAGCTTCTCACAGAAACCACCCCTGTAGCCCCCCGCTACCAAAATTTGGCAATGAAAACCAATACACCAGTTCATGTCTCTCAGTTTGAAAATTTACTGCCTTGTCAGAAATACCCACATAGCCTCTAATGGCTTCTGCTGGCATTGGAGTCCCTAATCAAACTGTCAAGAGATGCAAAGGTGAAACAGTTTTATTTGCACTTATCCATTTAGAAGGATTATAATTGCCTATTTAGAAGGATGTGGTGGGTCCCTGGCAACTCATGTACATCCTTATATTGCATAAAACTGATGAAGGTGAAGACCTTTCCCTTAGTTATGTTATATTCTGTTATTATTTTCTTTGTTTGAAGCAGAAAGCAGTTTCGATAGAAAACATATGTTTTCTTTTAGTACCTGAAGAAATACACCATCTGGAAATCTTTCAGAGCGGGTTCTGAGAACATACCTTACATTCATAATTTTGGTAATAAACTCATTTCATTTGCTTTAGTGAATAACCATCAGCAACATGACTTAATGTTGCCTTCCAGTTAAAGTTCCAATTAAGTCTTTATATGGGTTTGCTATTTAAGCAGTTAAGCAAGTAACATTGCTAAGTAACCATTGCTAATATGTTCTCCTGTGCACTGTGCCATATTTTTGTTTACCTACTTGTTTGATTTTCTCAAGCTGTTAAAGCTTCATTCCCTTAAGCTTTACAGATCTTAAATAACAGATATGTGAAATGGTAATCAGTTCAAGATTAGACATTTGCATTTAGATGTTCATATGTAGGTGTCTTTGTGTGCACTGAATATCTAAGCTCTTGTTTAAATCACTGTAAAGATGATCAATGCAATGAATAGAACCTAGACAATGATTTGAAGATAAACTGAAATTATAGAAAAATAAATTCTAGTTAAAGAAAAGGAAAAAATTACTATGTGGTAGCAGGTAGGTTGTGGAGTCTCCATCTAAGAGTTGTTCAAAATCCATCTGGCCATGGACCTAAGCACCCTGTACTATGTGACCCACATCAGCACAGGTTGGACTAGACAGTTTCCAGAGGTGCCACAGCTTTTCTGGAATTTTTTGATCTTGTAAGTAGCCTTGTCAGAAGGCAACAGTCTCCTCTCTTCTTGTTTTTGAATACGCAGAGGGAGAAAGAAGGGAGTATTGGGAGAATGAAACAGGAGCCTTGTGCTACAGGCTTTTATATAGGATTATGGAGGTTTTGTTCTTATGCTGGTTGCACTTCATGCAATTATTTTTAAAGAACCATATTTCCTAGAGTGGGCCTAAATAAGTCACATAAAGACTTTACACTCCAGTCCCATCCTACCATGTCACCATCTGTACATTTTTCATGACACCATCACACAACTCAGAGAACAGTTTTGTTCACTCTGTTACACAGTTGAACATGACCATGTTTCAGACACTGACTGCCTCTGTGATATTACATATGTATGCTTACACTTGAGGGACACCTGGAAAAAAACAGGACTAGTGCACATACCATATATAGCATACAGTTCTGCTCTGAAATAAATGCAGAAATACTTCTGGAAGTAGGCACCACAAAGGCTTCAGACATCCCTTTAGTAAAGAGGGGACCAAAGGGTAGAAAGCCAGAGAAGGTTTTTTAGAAAGGAAGTAGAATTCCAGTCAAATTTGGAATCAAGGCAACTATAAAAGTGTCTCATAAGAAAATGTGAAAATATCATAATCATGTAAGGAATTGAAATATCCCTAATCTGTCTATTGTTTGAGGTGCTTTTGGTTCACACTTATTTTTAATTTTTTTTTTAATGCTTGTTTACTTTATTATACACGGAATTGTTTTTGATAGGTAAAAGTGTTTAACTTGTGGTAATCTCTAGTTTTGATCTGTATCGAGACGACTCTGTACTGAGCACTTCCAGCTTTTAATACTGCTTATTAAAATAATTTTTTATATGAAACAAAAATAGACATAATTTAGGAATCTCTAACTGACATTTTGTAGGGAAATGTCTACCAGCATCTGGAAGAGCTGTGACAGTGTAGAGCATGCAATTAATCACCCTGCCTCTTTCACTGTTGTATTCTGCAGCAGCAAGTTAACAAAAGCAGTTCTCTTATTACCATCTTGAACACTGCCAATGTCAATATCTCAGAAGAGGAGAAAGGTGTGCTCTTTTCAGGTCTAATTTTGAAATCCTAGGAGGTTGAAGTTGCTTCAGAGGATTGCATTGCTTGCTTGTTTCTTAAAGCAAAGAAGTCTGAAGTTAAGCCTGTAAAACAGATCTCTGAACTCCCAATCTTTTGCTAAAAGTCTAGAAGGGGAAAAAAAAAGATATGTTGCAGGCTACATTTATGTCAGAATTTTAGGTCAGAGCAGTAGAGTGTTTTTGAAAGAAATCTTCTGATGGTACTCATTTATAATGTTAAATTTATATCTTCAAGTAATCTTTGAGCTAATAAATTAGACTTATTTATAGTTAAACTAACCTAGAAGATTCACTCTGGAATTACATCAAAGAACTACAATGCATTTAGTGCACTGTGTTACAGAGGAGCTGGTCTGAAATAAAATCGAATCAGTACAGAATCCTCAGAAAACTTTGGAACTGTTCTGACTGCCCTACACTACTCACTAGTGTAGATATGGCCCCTTCTAGAAAAGCAGCACTTATATGTGTCACAGTCCCATTTCCACCTACACAATGTTCTGCCACATGCAGTTATGTTAATGACAGCTGGAGCACCACTTGACAGTTGCAGTGTGATTTTCTGGGATTTTGCAGGGTTTTTTCCAGGGAAAAAAAGCGCATCTGCCAGTAAGATTTTGCAAAGGAGAAACAAAAGTATATTAAGGACAGAAAGCTGCAAAATCTGATGAGACAAGCTTTTAAGTTATGTGTCATAAAAACTTAGGTATAATTAATCAGAACAGATTGTCATTAGTATAAAATTTCTATTACTTTCAGTACAAAAAGCACTGGGGACTTAATGATTTTGTGAAATTTTGTGATGGATGAAGTCCCCTAACCCAACCAGCAGTGCTGTGGTGCAGCGTCCAAAGGTGATATAGGTCTGAGCCATAGCTGGGCCAGGCAATCCTCCAGGAAACCTCCAAAGGAGTAGTGTGACTCAGTGGGCACTGATGCATGTGAGCTGGGATCACCAACCATGTGCTTTTCCAAGACTTGTTTATCAAGAAACACAGAACGTTGTGGGTGCCAGGAGTCTCATGCACACCTTCCCATATGCAATTTGACTGTGAGTCAACCACTTTATTTCATAAATATGACAAAGTGAGCCTTCTTAGAGCCCTTCCTGCTAGGTAATGTGGCTGATACGGTACGGATCTCCTCTTGAGGTGAGACACCTCTCAAAGTGTTCCTCAAGGCAGAAAGACCGTCCGCTAATGACAGTCTTCTTTGAATGATTCTAATTTGGGTTCTCTCTAAATTGCATCCGGACTGCATAACAAGCGACTCTTCCCTTGAGCACAGATGCCTCTCTTGGTTTGAGATTCCTTACTTGAGACTAGGAGATCCTTCTTTACCCAGGGCAGGCAGACTTCTTAATCACTAGGATCAGTAGATCCTTGATAAGTAAGTAATTAAATACATATAACTGATTCTGTTAGGTTTAAAGTGTTGTCCAAGTCTGAGATAAAAATTGGATCTAGCCAAGATCCAGCAGGTGCTTAGAAAGCAAGAGGGTCCACTCTGAACCTCATCACTTGGTCAGAGGTTCTCTCTTATCCTTTCGCATCTCTGACCTCTCTCCCCATGGCATATCATTCTAGTTTTATTCTAACTTGATTTTCCCTAGTATATTTCTTCCACGTAATCACACTGTAAGCAACAACTTGTTGATGAGAGGCTGGACATGACCCAGCAATGTGCACTGACAGCCCAGAAAGGCAAACGTTTGGGCTGCATCCAAAGCAGCGTGGGCAGCAGGGGAGGGAGGGGATTCTGTCCCTCTGCTCTGTGAGCAGAGACCCCACCTGCAGTGCTGCATCCAGCTCTGGGGCCCCAGCATAACAAGGACAACGACCTGGTGGAGCAAGATCAAAGCAGGGCCACAAAGACAATCAGAGGGCTGGAGCACCTCTGCAATGATGACAAGCCAAGGGAAAGGGGATTGTTCAGCCTTGAGAAAACAAGGTTCTGGAGAGACCTCCGAGT
Source organism: Rhabdornis inornatus (assembly GCA_013397075.1). Taxonomy (NCBI): domain Eukaryota; kingdom Metazoa; phylum Chordata; class Aves; order Passeriformes; family Rhabdornithidae; genus Rhabdornis; species Rhabdornis inornatus. Next base: position 720,470 of record VWZS01000654.1, read on the forward strand.
GCCTTCCTTTACCTCTGATATTTTGAGATTCACTATTCTAATGTTTAATTGAGGTAAGGAGAGAAGGAAAGAGGACAAAGAGGAAAGGGAAGGTTATTTCCTGGATTGAATTTGCCTGATTACAATTCCCATCTAGTGTATATCATTATCCGTATGGTTTTTTTTCTTCTTTTGTTTTTTTTTAATTTTAATTATATAATGGTCTCTTATTGGAGATGTTCTTGGATTTTATGTCTGTGGAAAAACCAGAACAAAAATTTTTGAGCAATAATTTGTTTATTGAGGAGTCTAATTTCCTTTCTGTTGCAACCATTCAGAATTTGGGGTTAATTTTGATAACCAACACAAATTGAAAGACATAATTCTTAAGATACAATAATGCTTACATTTAAATTTTGAAACTCTTAAAAGGCTAAACTCCTAAAGTCTAAACCTGCTATTGAGAGTCTTTTCCAGATGAACAGGTTTGCTTTCCTGGAGAAATAAGAAAAAATATTAAAAAAAGGTTTCATTTTCTCCACACTATTTTCTGCAATTTGGCCAAAATGGACTGAAACATCAGGAGGTCACATCGTTCTACCCATAGGCATTTTTTCTCTTAGCTATGGCATAATACAGCAGCGGAGACTCAACTACTTATCCACAAAAATAATCAATCCTTTTCAGAGCTGTTTTTTTTTAAACACAATTGAAAATTTTGTTACTTATATTTTCTATTTGTACAGGTTTGGTTTTGTAGTTAGCTGTGTTTAAAATATGCCAATATATACAAAAAAAACCTTTTTCTTTTAATTTGATTACTTATACCTATACATATACTTTTTAAACATTTTTTTTTTTTCACAATACAGACCTGGAACTTTTGGGCCTAATTTTTTACCTTTTCCTTTGCTCAATTTTAAGGGCTATTGGCTTAGAAAATATAATTAATGTACCAAAATAAAAACAATTACACCAAGAATAATTCTACAGAAAATATGGAAAAAAACTCAATGTAAATAACTGTTTCCTTAAAGATAAGTGGACTAAATGACAGGAAGATAAATGTAGAAAAGAATATGAGAGGAAAAGGTCTATGAAAATACAAATCTGAAAATAAAATATGTACAACTATAATAGTATTTGTGGGAGGCAAAAATCTATTATCCACCTTTCTATTTTGTGTGCCACTGCTTCAGCTGAGCATGGCAGTATTGGAAGAGATGCAAACACCCCTCAACAAGACAATCAGTGAGATTGCTTTTGTGATAAATTGCAAAAAGTTTTGTTAAATACATTTTGATATGACAGCAGATGAAACCTGAAGAAGGGTGGTTCTCATTTGACATTTGGGACAATTGTGCCCTCTTGGCCAAAAATTATTCCAGTCACAAGACCCAGCCCTAACCATTTGTGGGTTCCCCATTTAAGACTTCTGTACCTGTCAGGGAATCAACTGCTGTGCTGACAGCAGATAATATATGTTCCATAATACTATATATGGGTTTTTTAAATACAGACAGATATGTGTGAAGCAGACTTCTGACCAAGTTGGACTTTTCGCCTGATGGAAGTAGAGCTAATTTTATATTATTCTTTGTGTTCAATATGTTACATAATATCAATTTTGTTCTTGCTGACAGAAAGCTTTAAAAAAATAAATCTAGACATGAGAATCCACCTAGAGAATTAAGTGTTACATTTGGTCTAATTTTGAATTTCATCTTCCTTTCATTATCTCATCTTTCTTCAACACGTAAGACCAAAAGCCAGGACAGAAGCTTCCCTGATATACAGCATCTGCTGTTATGATACCTGCATTAAGCTTTCCTTGAAGATTTGTAAAGCAGCCATCACGCTTCTGCAAAAATAAATTCTTGTGTCTAAATTCCAGCTCTTGGTTTCTCTAGTTTTTCTTACTTATAATACTGCTACACTGTAAGAAAATAAAAGGAGTTTAGACAAATGTTTGGTATAGAAAAGTCAAACATGAAGCCCCATGATGTTCCCTAAGCCTTGTCAGACAACAGTACCTGAGACATGCCTTCCCAAGTGTTAATTTTATCCTGTGATAAAACATCAACAACCTGTAGATTAATAGCCGATTAACTGTATATACTTTTCCCCACCTATATTAACATATCCACCTATGAGACCGCTTCTTCCCTGATCTCAGTGTGGTGAAAACTCTTATATTTAAGTTTCTCACTCTTCTCTTTATTCTGCCTACATCAGTAAAGTCTGTGGTCACAACACAGTGATCAGTGGTGAATTAAGGGTAACTACCGGAGATTTTAAGAGACATAAATTTAAGAATGTATCCTAAAGTTCTTAAGGACTGGATACATTGAGTAGGATGATAGATAAAAATACTAATTTAAAGTATGAAATGGTACATGGAAAAGGCTCAAGGAAAACCTTTTCAATGAGAAGTAATGAAATTTATATTAAAGTTTAATTCTTCATTTTGGTTTCTTAACTACATGTGTTAATAAGAGTCCTAATACAATCCATCCATAATGCACTGCATGTGTTAACCTTTGAATAAGACTGCTGAAGGGAGATCTGGTGGGAAAGTTTTCATCCAGTTCCACTTGGAGTGCTTCTACTTATTTTCTATAAATAAACCAGCAGAAAGAGAAAATTACTCAAATATATATTCTGAAAACAGTATCCAGAGAATTTTAAGTATGTTCTTTCAGAATAATAATGCACAGAATATAATAATAATGCAAATATTTTCCCCAAAAATACCACTGTAAGTATTGTCAATATTAGACAGGGTGTAGGGATATATTAACATGTGTAAACATGTCAAAAATAGATGAAATTTGAATTTACAAATAAGCTAGAAAACAGTAAATAATACATGAATATTCAAAAATATGAAAATCTGTACACCAAATACTATTTGTTCAAGACATTCACTGAATTATTTTGAATAACAAAAAAATCACGGAAGCCCTCATGTGTCTGCTAGTAATTCACACGACAAAAATAACAAGTAAATTCCATCCGTGATTTACAATGAATAAAATCATTGTGCTGTTTATTAGTCTGTTGAACTCTGCAGATACATAATACGGCTGTGAATAAATATGCATGTTTTTGTGTTTGTAACTGCTTATTCTACATTCATTTCCTGTTTAACTTTTACCAAATTAAAGCATTAGCCAGTGAACTTTTTCCTGTCTGTGCAGAATCTGCTTGAGTTATAGACTTTTGCTCTAGCTGTTTTTGGACAGCACCACATATCCACCATTGCATGTCTTGGTTCTGTTTGATTCCATCGACTTCATGGTTTTTCATATAGCTTTCATACAACTAGTGTATAGGAAAACTAGGATTCAATTTTTTTCAGAAATTGTTTGCTCTTTGAGGAGACAAATGTGCCTAGGAAACATTAGGTCCTGTCAAGGTCTACTAGGTTCAGAGACAGAATCCATTGCATAGAGTTGGTTTTTACGGTTGTCTAGCAAAGCTGCTTCATCATTTTGTTGGGGTTTTTTTTCTTGGTTTTTTTTTTGTTTGTTTGTTTGGTTGTTTTTATTTTTGTTTTTTTTGTTTGTTTGTTTGTTTTGTTTTGTTTTTTGTTGTTGTTGTTGTTGTTGTTTGTTTTGTTTTGTTTTAATTTGAGCACGACATAGGAAGAATCTCTGGGTAGAGATGCGAACAAATAATACTATTAAGTAGTAGAAGAAGAAATTTTAGATACCCTTTATATTTAATAATAATTGGGTAGAAATGTCAATGAAACTGTTATAGCCTTCTCTAAAGAATCCTCATAAAACTGCTAATTTCTTCTTGCTGTCTGGGGTCTGAATGATCTTAGCAGCCTCCTATGGACACCAGGTGTTACTAGTATGCTTTTTCTGGTGGAAAAGTTCCACTGCCGCTCTGCAACATTAAAGTGACCAACACACTTTGAATTGCCCAGAAGTTAGGTGGCAATGGGTGAACTTATTGTGTGAAAAGCACACACATTTAGCATTTCTTGGTAAGAATATTGCAGTGTCTCTCCTTTTGACTCTAGCATCTTCCTCAGTCCCCAGCTGATAATTGGAAACGCAGATTTTCTATATCACTTGCAGAAGCACAACTGCGAAAAGTAGTTTTCCCCTTCTTCTTGAAATCTTGAAAACCCACATTTTGCAGTTCTCATTTCCACTAATTAAGCCTTTATTTCTCTTGATCTCTCTACTTTTTTATGTTTTTCTTTGTTACTTTATCCATTTAGAACACATGGATAATGTTTCACGTGGACATGCAGACGGTAACAGGCTTGTTATCCACCCTGTTACCAGAAAATCAGAAATGCATATCCACGTGCAGTATGACACTGAGCACAGTTCCACTGAGAGATGGGGTTCATTGGCTTCAGCTTGGCAGTCACACAGATTTGAGTTTCAGACTGAATTTGGATCCTGGAGACTGCCAGCTCCAAGGATAAGCAGAATGTCCTCAATCTACCTTCAACTTTAAAATGCCAAAAATTCACCTCATAATATTCAGTGATGTCTGGCTAAAACTAGGTCTTCTCAGAGATTTTAGATTACTAAAAATGCATGAAATCTTTATGCCAGGACAAATTAATTAATATTCTGCTCTGCCTTTTCCATCATAAACCTGGTGTGCTTTATAAAGCAGAGAATTCTACATCTGAGAAGAAAATGAGTTATTAGACTGCTGCCTGATCCTGAAGCATGGTGGCTTTTCATTGTTTTGTAATAGTAGAATAAGTCTGAAGTTGTTTAATTTGTGGAAGAGATCATGTGGCCTAAAATTCAGACCTGAATTATAAATGGATTTACTATGTCATGCTTTTGCACCCATGTAGGCAGAGCAACATATTACATAGAATATTCATATCTTAATCTTAGAAATATGATAAATAACAAGAAGAAAATATCCACTCAGAAGTGATTCATCATATGCCACGCCATGTTCCAAGCCTGTCCACTACTGCTTCTACTCAGAGCAATAACAAAGAACTTGCCACCAGAAAAGTGTCAGTTTTATTTATATCGATCCCAAAATTACCTTTTGTGCTGTTTGTTCTTCAAACTGAGTATATGTGTCAGTCAGGAAGAGGAAAACAAGCCCTCACAGAACTGGCATATCTCCAATATTGCAAGTGAAAGGCAAGAGTGAGAGACAAAGAGAATAGTGGGATAAATTTCACAACAAGTAAAATACACAATGGCATAAACCTTTCCACAAAGCCTCCATGTGGTTGTTAATGTCCTCAGTAGAATTCCTGTCCTGGTTTATAACATTTGCAGATATTATGACTAGGCCAGAAGTCCTCCAAAGATATATCAAGAATGCAGAAAAGAGTGTTAGCATTTTAGAGAATAGTATTCTTGCACCACAAATCAGAAATAATCCAGCGTCCCACCCTGGTGACATGGGATGGAGTGCTACAGGTGACATAGCTGGGAATTTCTTTTCCCCCAGAGAAAATCCCCAAAGCTGAGTCCCCCTGGTGTCATGTCCTTTAAAGGTTCCATAGAAAATTCCACAACCCTAATGACTTGGTTCGAGATTCTCTTGAATGTTTACTTCCAGCCATCAATACATCTCTTTTAGGTTCCAGGTGGGTATATTTGCCTTATATTTGTCTTAGTTTCTGCTCCAGAGTCTGGGAAGAAAGTATCTTCTCAGTAGTGACATGATTTCATGTGGCTTGGAATCAAATTAAACAGATACAATGCATCAAATTCAGTTTAGTTCATGTGAACATTCTAGAATAATTTACTTCATATGAAAATTTATTCATTTTATTATACATTAAATTTTGCATGCACTAAGTCCATTTAAACATCCCAGTTAAAAAAACAAAAATAAAAATCACAGAAACTAAAATTATTGTTAATAGCTTTTGGAAAGTCTGATACTTTACTGTGTTGTAAAAGACAATGTCAAGAACAGCTGACCGAAGGACAGAGAGCAGAATTGAAAAAGAAATGAAAACTCTATAATTCTCTATATTATTCTATATTTCTATAGTATTCTCTATTCTATTCTATATTATACCCTATACTATTGTAACTCTATAATTGCATAAAAAGGAATATATGCAAATCACTGGTACATTCACATTTTGGAAACCTCATGGTGTGCTGGTCATCTCACATGAAAAGAAACATAGTGCCACTAGTAGGCTGAAAGACATGTAAAGAGTGCCCACAAAAATATTAAACTGATTGAGATATTTCAACTCTGACAAGAGATGACTGAGATATAACAAAGATCTGCAAAAACATAACTAATGTGGAATGGGTAATTATATTTTGGTTTTGATGACATGGAAATGGGAGAACATCAAATGTAATGACAGAAAATTTTCTCAAATACTCAAAGGAAATACCTTTGTCATTCAATACTTAAATGGATTGTTGAACCTGTGGCTACAGGATGTTTTGGTTGCCAAGAGTATAAATGGGTTTAAAAGTTGATTAGGCAAGGTAATGGAGGAAAGCTCCACCAAGGACTGCTAAACATGGTGGTCTAATTACAGCCTCTGGCTTTAGTTCAGGAGGTCCCTGAACCAGAGAGAGCCAGGAGCTGCAAGGACAGAAGCAAGAAAATTACAACTCTGTGCATACCCTGTTCTTGATATTTGTTCCCTGAATATCTGCTGCTGAGCACCACTGAAGGTGAGCTTCTGGTCTGTTGTTCTCAGAGAGGCAGAGGCTGGTAGAGGCAGAGAAAGGGGGTGTGGGTGCCCTTGCAGGCTTTTTAAATGCTATGTACTGCCCAGAATTAAAAAGTAATTTAAAAAAAGCAACCCTGATAAAATTCAGCACGCTGACCCAAATCCTTCTTAATTCAAACCCTTTAAAAAAGCGGTTGCTTGACAGTTCTATTTCATTCTAAGCAGGGAAACTTCAAAGAAAAGTGACAAAAAGCATATCAGAATTGAGATTACCTGTAATTCCTTCAAAAAAAGGAAGGAATGAAGATGACTCTCTTATTCCTGGGACAGAGTCTCTAAGCAAGGAACAACAGTGGTACAAGTGTCATGTATGGTGTGCGCAAGGCTTGCTACAGTAAGTGTGGCATGAATAACACTGACAGATTTACAGCCACATCGTGGACCCCAGGGGAACAGCTGAAGAAGAAGCCAGGACTGCTCAGATGCCAAATTTCTCTTTCCTGGAAAATGTCACTGTTGACAGCAGTCCTTTACATGCTTGAAGTGCCTCCAAGGTTAGGCATTGGTGTGAATAGAACTACATTTTTGAATGCACAGGTGAAGAATGTTCGGCTAAAATAAAGCCACCAGATGAATGTAGGACACTAACTGGGTGACAGCAATGCCTTACCCAACTCCCTCAGTCTTCACCCCCAAACACCACCTGAAAGCTGTCTGAACTCAGATGCCTTAATTTTAAGCTCAGAGGTTTTAAAAAGAAGTTTGATGCTGCTGTTGTTTTTGTAAAAGCAGCCTCAAGTCATTATTGAAATAATGCCCCTCCTACTAACCCAGCAGAATACAGTTATGTTTAGTATAACAAAACAAACAAAAGGAATTGCAAAAAAAAATGCATTAGGCATTGCACCTCATGCCTAAGATCTTCTATTCAATAAATATTATAAATTTCTTGACCTTTCAAGCTGTATCCAGAGTGAAAGCTATTTTTCTATCACTAAAAGCAACTTTAGGGTAGGGCAGTGGCTCTCAGTCTCTAATGTACTGGGATGACACTTTGAAGATGTGATTTCTGCCCGTCAGGTCATATGCCCATGTAGTTGATAATATGATTTGACATTCTATAAACTCATCTATAAACCTTCACCTCCTACAGCAGAGAAGTTCCAAATGCACCATCACTTTTCATTTGGGTTTTGGCAGTTGCTTCTTAAAAACAAAGGCTTCTTAAAAACAAGCTTATAAACAAGTACTATCCTTCAAAGATCTTCCTCAACTAGCCAAGAAATATAGGTCCTGAGAGAAAATATCTCAGCCTAACACATGAGACACTGCAAAATGCCACAGCATTGGTGCTATAGTCCATGATAATAGCTTTGTTCTAGATAATGATTACCTTTCTTGGAAGCTCATCAACATGCGTGTGTAACAGGGATTTAAATCTACCATACATGTATCTTTGCTAAATAGGTGGAGATCCACTGAAATAATGTAAACCAGGTGTGAACTGAGATATTTTACTTCAGTGTAGTTATTCCTAACCTACACAGGAATTAATTAAAAAAAAAAAAGGAGCTCAAAATCTAAGCTATGGATTCATAATTCTAAATAAATGAAACAGATCCACAGATGTTATAAGTTTTTTGTGAATTTTAACTAATAACAGCCGCCTAGAATTATAGATATTTGTTACATGCTTCCAAACATCTGATGTATATATACGACATGGAAAAACTAAGTAAAGGTTTATGATCTCTCTATTAAGTGGGGTAATTGAGAATTTCTAGTTCTGTACATATCATCTGCTGGAATGCAGTTAAATGTGGGACTGAAACATGACACAGTAAATATGGTTTTATGATTGGAGTTGGTTGACAAGAGAGACAGGAAGTCTGCCCAGAGCCTCCTTTTCTCCAGGCTAAACATTCCAGCTCCCTCAACTATTCCTCATAAGGCTTGTGCTCCAGACCCTTCATCAGCTTTGATGCTCTTTTCTGAAGATGCTCCACATGCTCCAGACCCCCAGTGCTTTTCTTATAGTGAGAAGCCCAAAACTGAAGACGTGGAGTGCCCACCCCTGGAGGTATTTAAAAGACAGGCACTACAGAACATGGCTTAGTGGTGGATTTGGCAGTGCTGATCCTCGTGACCTTCAAGGTGTTTTCCAACCTTAATGGTTCTGTGATGCTATACACATGTGAAAACCTTTCCCAGTGAAAGTTCTGAGGGAACAGAAACAGCAGAATAAAAATATTATGAAAATATACACGTATGCATGTATATATATATATATATATATATATATATATATATATAGGTATGTGTGAGTGTACATATATTGTGGATCTGGCATTACACACACTCACCTTGGATACAAAGCACTGAGACACAGGCACAATCTGCAATGCCCTTTCTTATGCCTTTAGGATATTCTGAAGATTTGATTTGCAAGGATATAAAAAACTAAATAGTGATATGTTACAGTAGTATAGTGCAGAAGTTGCAACACTGATTTAGCTGAAATGTTTCCACATCAATGTAAATGTGAAAGTGAGAATGGAATTTGTACAACAAAGCAAATTTCTTTTACTGGTCATGCTGCATATGAAAGGGAGTTTTTATTGAATACATGTACTTATCTCATGAAAAGACAGCAAGTAATCTCAAATACAAATGGAAATGTGACTATGAATAGACAATTTGCACATACAGAGACAGTTTGAAGATAATAAAAGAGAGCTCTTGACCATTGGAAAAGAGATTTTCAGTAACTTACTACCTGCTCTGCAAGTATATGATGAACAAGACTGCAGTTCCCAGTCCCTAGATATCCAGAGAGCCCATTGTAGAATATTGTTTCCTGCATATTGCTATTACCCTGGCTTCCTTTTACTGGAAAATAAATAAATAATGCAGCATATGAACGTGACAATACCCATGTGCTGGTTCTGTCTGGCGCAGAGTTAATTTTCTTCGTGGTTACTGGTGTGGGGCTGAGGTTTGGATCTGTGTTGCTAATTCAGGGATCCTGTAGGAACTGCTGAGCAGGGCTTGCACAGCATCAGGGTCTTTTCTGCTCCTCACCCCACGCCCCCAGTGAGGAGGCTGGGGGAGCACAAGGAGCTGGGANGCTATACACATGTGAAAACCTTTCCCAGTGAAAGTTCTGAGGGAACAGAAACAGCAGAATAAAAATATTATGAAAATATACACGTATGCATGTATATATATATATATATATATATATATATATATATATAGGTATGTGTGAGTGTACATATATTGTGGATCTGGCATTACACACACTCACCTTGGATACAAAGCACTGAGACACAGGCACAATCTGCAATGCCCTTTCTTATGCCTTTAGGATATTCTGAAGATTTGATTTGCAAGGATATAAAAAACTAAATAGTGATATGTTACAGTAGTATAGTGCAGAAGTTGCAACACTGATTTAGCTGAAATGTTTCCACATCAATGTAAATGTGAAAGTGAGAATGGAATTTGTACAACAAAGCAAATTTCTTTTACTGGTCATGCTGCATATGAAAGGGAGTTTTTATTGAATACATGTACTTATCTCATGAAAAGACAGCAAGTAATCTCAAATACAAATGGAAATGTGACTATGAATAGACAATTTGCACATACAGAGACAGTTTGAAGATAATAAAAGAGAGCTCTTGACCATTGGAAAAGAGATTTTCAGTAACTTACTACCTGCTCTGCAAGTATATGATGAACAAGACTGCAGTTCCCAGTCCCTAGATATCCAGAGAGCCCATTGTAGAATATTGTTTCCTGCATATTGCTATTACCCTGGCTTCCTTTTACTGGAAAATAAATAAATAATGCAGCATATGAACGTGACAATACCCATGTGCTGGTTCTGTCTGGCGCAGAGTTAATTTTCTTCGTGGTTACTGGTGTGGGGCTGAGGTTTGGATCTGTGTTGCTAATTCAGGGATCCTGTAGGAACTGCTGAGCAGGGCTTGCACAGCATCAGGGTCTTTTCTGCTCCTCACCCCACGCCCCCAGTGAGGAGGCTGGGGGAGCACAAGGAGCTGGGATGAGATACAGCCAGTACAGCTGTAGGGGCCCAAGGGATATTGCACACACACAGGTTATCATGTTTAGCCATAAAATGGTATGGGAGGCGGCAGGGAGACACTGCTTGGAGGCTGGCTCGGCACTAGTCAGTTGGTGGGGAGCAATTTGCATCACTTGTCCTTCTTGGGGTGTATTTTTCTTTTTTATTGTCTTCTTGTTACCTCAACTTCAGAAACATCATAGCTGTTTTATTAATCAATTTTAAACATAATCGTAGATCATCATCTATTTTAAATTATTCTGTCCTATGATATAATCTCTGACATAAAGGATAGTGGCTCAGTTTAATTATATCAATTGTCTTAATAAGCTGGATTTGGGATATCCATCTACAGGCTATGCCGGAGATGGAAAATAGAACAATTTTCAGATTTTTTTTTTTTTCATTTTTTTTTAGGAAGAAAAAGGAAGACATATTTCTTTTGATGTTTTCATTTGCTTATTTGGCTTTTCCTAATGTGTCTTTCAAAATACTATTTTTAATGCATTAGTCGAATTAATACTCTGATTTCCATAGTTTATGCAATAGAGGCTTATTTATATTAGTTAACTATGCAAAACATTTCATGCAAAATATCCTAATTAAAAGCTGCTATATTATTTCTTGATCCCAGTGGGATATTTTAGTTGGAAATATGTATCCTGAAGACTGGGATGCCAAATTATCTTTTCCATTATAGCTGAACAATTAAATGGAGCCTAAAAGAAATAAGAGAACTTTTCTCAGATACCTTAGAACATGTTGATAATATTTCCAATCTAGTACAGATGTAGTAGGCAGTATCTGCTTTGCACAGGTGAGGTAAAAATTGAAGACAGTGGCAACCTGCTTCATTAGGGCAGAATCTTTTGCACCTGATTTATGACCTTGACAAACACTTGAATTGGAAACATCTGGGGACTGGATTGTCATTAATTCAGAGCATGTTTTTCTCATTTTTCTGTGACTTTTTAAATACAAAATAAGACTTCATATAAAACTAATTGAAAGCATAATTGACAAATTAAGGGACTAGTCTATGTTTATGTTCCAATTATCAGTAACAAAAAGTTCTACACTTGCTGCTGAAAACAGACAATCAAACAACAGAATGCAAGTCAAAAAGATGTGAAAAAAATTCCTTCTTGTCCAAATGTTGTTATTTTAAAATTTTATTTTCTTTGTTTAACTTTAAGCTATGAACATTTTTCCTTCCTCATTTCAGTAATCTATCATCTTGCAACAAACCTATGTTGAATGCACCAAACCAAATTATATATTGTTAGGTATCTTGCACTGAAGGAATGTTTGCTTTATGAAACAGTGCATTTTGGGATAGAATTTTGTATGTCCCTGTTGAAAGTATAAATGTTCTTTTCAACTTTCCACAGCAATGTTTAATTGTAGAAATTTATCTAGGAGTTTAGAATGTCATCTCACTATCTGATGGTCAGCAATGTGTTTACTAGTCGGAATAAAACATATATGTGATGGTGTGATAATCAGTCAAACAATAATTTTATCTCTGTCTCATAAATATTTCTGTTCCAGAGATTGTTAACATTTAATATACTACCAGTTCTCTGAATAATCTGGCTCAGCGTTGCCTTGCTCCTGTACTGATTTTGCTTTTCAGAATGCACAAGTCAGATTTTGTGGCCTTTGTCCATTCTTCTATTGTTTGCTACTAACAAAAATAATTTGATCTTATCTTCTTTATAACAGCCATTCAAGTATCAATCATAAAGGTTAATTTCAGACATCTCTTAGGTCATCTCTTAATCACCTCTAGAGCAGATTAATGAATCTCAGTTTCTGAATCTCAGCCTCTTCTTATTTCTCCCCTGTGCAAAGTTCCTGTCATTTCTACTCTGTCGTTGCTCCAACAGGTTTGCCACATTTGTGTCGAAAAAGAGGACCAATACTGGCTGCAGTAGATCAGATTTAGCCTGAGCAGTGTCAGCAACCGGTGAATCATAACCTCCCTCCATATAGTATCCATATTTCTTCTAATATAGCCAAATATATTTGAACTATATTGATATTTGCAATGGAATTTCACTGTAGAGCTGGATCTTGTTGCGGTTTAGCCCCAGCTAAGCACCACACGCTCACTCTCTCCCGCCATTGGGATAGAAAAGACTACTAGCAGGGTAAAAGTGAGAAAGCTCATTGATTGAGTTAAAGACAGTTTAATAGGTTAAGCAAAAGCTGTGCACACAAGCAAATCAAAACAAGCAATTAATGCACCACTTCCTATCAGCAGGCAGGTGTACAGCCAGGACAGTTTCATCTCAGGTGACAGTGACCTGGGATGACAGCCGTCATCATTTGAGATGTCGTGTGCTTTTTTCTTCTTCCCCCAGCTTTATATTTTGATAATGATGCCATGTGGTACAGAATTTTCCTGTGGTCAGCTGGCGTCAGTTGTCCCAGCTCCTTGTGCACCCCCAGCCTCCTCTCTGGTGGGGTGGGGTGTGAAGCAGAAAAGACTTTGGCTTTGTGTAAGCCCTGCTCAGCAGTGACAAAAACATCTCTGTGTCATCAATGCTGTTTCCAGCACAAATCCATCACATAACCCCACGCTTGTTACTATGAAGAAAATTGACCCTATCCCAGCCCAAACTGGCACAAATCCATATGATCCCCAGAAGCCTTTAATGATGGCTCTTCCTTATCAGTAGTCTGTCCTATACCACAGAAGTTGTACACTCCAGGTGCAGAACTTGGCACTGCTGCCTGATGAACTTAAGGTTTCTGTTAAGTTTCTGTCCCTGGAGTTGTTAACTCAAACATTTACCAGAGGACGAAAGCCAGATTGGAAATTCATGTGCTTTCCCCTTCGAATACAGCTGACCAGACAATCTTCCATCTACTTACCACTTCCTCAACTTCCAAATGGGGGGATGGAGGAGATGTTCAAAGTTTTAGTAAATTCAATTACGTATATCCTCATTAAATGTATTTTACACCATAGCTAGCCATGTAGCTAGTCATTTCATTTTAGCAATTCACATTGGACAAGCATGAATGATCCCTTTTTGAATCTATTTTAATTATTCCTGATGGATGCTTTCTCCTTCATGCCTTTGGAACTGAACTCAAAGAGGAATTGGCTTAATATTCTTTCCAGGGACTAAGCTAATGCTACGATTTTGAAGATCTCATTTCTAGTTTTCCTACAAAGAGGGGTTCTCCTTTGCTAGTCACAATTTTTTCCCTCTTTTGTTCAGATTGATTATATCTCTTCCTAATATGATCTTTTCTTCTTTGAGTGAGTCATCACAGCTGAGGTGGCAACTTCATCCTCCTCATATGGTTTTGGTATGATGAATGCATCTGCTCCAGAAGGAAACAGGTCAGAAGTCTTCTCGCTCAATAGAAGTTTGCCTAGTAGAACAAAATTTCACCTTGTTTGATATGCAAACAGAATAAGGGGTATGGCATTAGAGAGAGCTGTCTTAATACTCAGCATGTAAGTTGCAATAGAATAGAAACTTTGTTGGCTAGAAAGGAGAAGAGAGGCATGTTATTTATAACAAGTTTCAACATCTGAGTTGCTTAATAGAATTGGTTTTGGGCAATAAATTATCTGCAAGTTTAAATTATAATAATGATGTAATTATGGTAATATGCTAATAATTGCTAATGTAAGCATGATGTTAATGAAAAGAGTGATTTGTGTAGGTAATAAGAATTAGACACTCTAATGTATTGATCTCGATGTGTGCAAGGATATCCTGGAGAATGAATATGTAAAGTAGACAAAATGAGGCATATTTAAAGGAGTGATTCTTCAGAATTTTCCCCAGGGTGGTTTTTACTAATGCCAGACCACCTGCTTCTACTAGTCCATGTGAAAAGGAAAGAAGATAACAAGCTGAAACCCTACTGTTAAACAGACACTTTAATTTTAGTGATACAAAAATGTTAATTCAGATCCCTATTTCTGATGAATTAGATCTCTGATTGCCTTCAATAATACTAGACTGACTGATAGACAAGAGCCTAGTGAGATTATTTGGTCCTCATCAAACAAATTTTAAAGGACAATTAAAATACTTTCTTTACTAGTAGCATCTCTGAAAGATCTACTCACACAACACTGAAATTGAAATAGGAGATTTTTTTTTAGTACTACTGCTTCCATGACAAATGATAGATAAATCAGCATATCCAACTTTATATAAAAAAAAAATTCCACATTTAAGTATTTAAAGGCTTCTAAGCAAGCAGCATAGGCACTGAGCAGTTAGTTCAGGTACATAATAAACTTGCAGTCTTTATTAGTCTGTACATAACTATATAATTGCCTACACACTCATTGAAGCATGTACTGGAAATAATCTTCTCAACTGGTGCAATATCCACCAAGATATGTTTTTTCTTATGTCTTTTAAACCATATGGGTATATATTAAAAAAGAAGGCAATAGAAGAAAGAAGAAAAAGAGTTTTCTAAGAATAATGAGCAAAACAACTGCAGGGAGATGTAAGTTTCAAACCCCAGTTTCCAATCAAGAAACAGGGAGGACCTTCTAGCCAGGGTAAACTGAGCAGAAGCCAGGTGGGTACAAGCTATTTTCTGTTCTTTTGCTTCTCCTCTCTTGGTTTGATATCTTTTCAAGAAACAGCAGAGTTCAAATGTCTCTAAAAAGGAGAGAACATCTGTCAGCATTAACACAAAATTTTAGCTAGGAGCTCTGAAGCAGGCATAAACATTTTCATATTTTATAAAATATGCACTCCATTGAATCTGATCTGATAATGTAGTTATTATAATTGACTGTTCTATATTGATATGACAACATGCTTTAATATCTCAAAAGTTTTTACTACCTGAATTTTGATACTTCAAGATTATTTAAGTTGAAATATGACTAATATAGCCCATCTCTAGATACTATGGCTACTTGCTGTGGCATTGTTGTGGCATAGTACAAAAAAAAATAGATATGGAAGGCATAATTCATGAGTTCAAAATCTGATTTAATTTTTCAGATCAAATAGATCATGTCTAAATTTTGCCTAGGGCAAAATTCATGCTTAATAAACCTGTGTGGAAAATTTTGTTTTGTCTCATTAGCAGTCTACTTTCTTTTTAGACAAAAATAAAAATTTGATCTAAATTTTATCTATATTAATATAATGATAATGGTACAGTATGAGAGAAGCAGAAAATTTTATCTTGAAAATATATTTAATTTAATTTTTAATGGTTTAGTAATTTTAAGTTATGCAAAAATATTTTTTAAAGCTGAAATTCAAATTAATGAAACTTCAAAAGTGTTGCAAATACCTTATCAACATTTTTGAAATGCAAAAAACAGTAGTTTAATTTCTTTCAGAACTGGTTCTTTCTTCCAATTTACCTTTGTTTAAAACTTTTAAAATTATGTTTAATTAATTGGAAAATTCCTAATCTACACTCAATTTTCATCTTTGACCCAAGCAGTCATTTTACACTTTTGGTTAATAAGAAAAAAAATAAGTTAGAGGAATCAAAAAGGATTTTGGGTTACAAGTCAATCACACTATGAGCAAAATCCTTGTAGACAAAAGTTACTTGCACGTCTGCATCTGTAAAAGCTAAGCTGGCAGCTGAATGTAACTCTAGTCAAAATACCACTGTGCATCATAATGGCAAGAGAATGAGATATGGTGACAATTAAACTTCTCTGACGTGGTTCCAGATGATTTTGACTGCATGATTTTGTTTAGCACATAATATTAATGGTTACCATTATGCAATTTTAAAAATTAATGGTTCATTTTCTAAAATTAATTTCAGAAATGAAGTGCTGTTTTTTATCCACAGAAAGGATGATTAATTTTGAAAAAGTTTTGCAGAGGCTTTTATTTTCATTCTGTTTTTTCTTTCTGCCTAAGTTGGTTTTCCAGTGGTTCTAACATGGCAAGAGAGATTATCAAAGAGAAACTACATGCAGTGTGCCTTGATCCTTATCCTCTGATGGGTTCATCATTAAGTTTTATAAGACAAGCAGATACTTCTTGATTTTCTATGTCTTGGGGCTTTGCAAGCATAATGAAATTGTAGCGTATTTTTGAATATTAACATTAAATCTTAACTGGACAAAATACTAAAGAAAATATGGTTCAAAAAATCTTTTGTAAAGTATTCTGAGATCAATTGATAAAAAACAGGGTAAATAAAAACCTAATTATTGTAATGAAGAGGGATTTTTATATGACTACTAATATCTTTTTATTCTGACCCCAGATTCTGAATCTTTTATAGATGCTGTTCATTTCTCTTGTTGCCAGAAATTCACTGCACTTCTTGCTAAAAGAGAGCTGAGCTGAAAGACAAAGCAGATGGGTGCTGCGTGCTCCCTTGTTCAGGCACCCAGAGTTGGAGCTGCACAAGAATCCTCCACCCTGGTGATATTCACACAGATTTTCTCCTGACAGTTCTGGCCACCAAAGGTGAGCATTCACCAGTCATTGATGTTATGGAAATCCATGAGAAACCACATCCTTGTCATGGAACTATCACAAGTTGCACGACTTCTTAGAGGAGGACATTAGGGAGCCAGAGGACAGAGCAAAAGAGAACCTTAGGAATTGATGCTATATGAAGCATCTCAAAACATCTGCAGCAACACTTTTCAATAGGAATGCCCCAGTGGTGAGGGACAGGATGCAGGACACACTCTGCCTCTCCTCATAAACTGTTTACCTTGGTGGGATAAAACCATTGGTATTTGATTATGAAGAGAAATGAAATGTATTAGCCAAGGTTCTTCATCATACAGCAAAAGCAACTGTACATAAATCATGTCAAGTTTAATTTATCATATCTGCGTTTTCTAAAACTTTGTGAGTTTCATGGCTAGATAGCTAAAACTAACTGAGATAATGTAGACAATTTACATTAACTTTATTGTTATTATGGCAATAAATTTGCATTTTTACAGAATGGAAGAAGGATAAGGGAATATAGGAATTGGCCAAAGAAAAGAAAGAAGGGTAAGGAAATTAACCACTGCTGTTGACAACTTTGATTTAAATCCAGTCAGAATGTTAAAGGCATAGTCATGTTTCAAAATGTTCCAAGTCTAGACTCTTTTGTCAGGATAACAAAAATCAAGATTGGCACCAAGTTCTGAATCGCCCAGTCACATTTAACATATAAGAAACACACAGCAAAGCACTGAATAAGAAGCATTAAATGAAAATATTTCCAGATGAGTATACCAAAACTAATAAATACCAGAATTAGGGTTTCAAATGTAATCCTGATTTGTCATCCTACATTTATGCATTATGAGAACAGCTTCTGCATGACCACATCGTATTTTGTTATTCTCTAGCTCCAGATTAGAGCAACCAGACACAGAAGAGATGGAAAGCCCACACTGCATCAGTGTGAAGTGTCCAGAATCACAGTGGAACACTATGATGAAGTCCAATTTCTTTGGGAATTATCCAGCGATCACAATTAAATCTTTTTACATACAGCTCCTGCTTCATTAGCTGTGTATCCATTTTCTGGAAAAAAATTGCATGGGTATCCTACAGCTGACAGTCTTTTTCATTCTAAAACTTGATTGGCAGTCTGTGAACTGAATGAGTAGAGAATGCTAAGAAAAATATTGCATGTGCTAATGTAATTATAGATGGTAATTCTTACATCTAAGACAGACTAATTAAGGCTGTATAGGCGACCTTAATTCTGACATTTTTCTAACTTCTGAGTAATTGACCTTGCAATCTTAGCACTCCACATGTATCAATTATAATTAGCTTTTAAAAACATGAAAAACAGCCACTGTTGCTGAGGCAGAAAAAAAGAAAAAAAGGAGAAGAAATATTTTCCACTGGAGCCAAGCTGCGATTTTTTGGGAGTCAAATCTTTCAACACCACAATTCAGAAGGCTGCAAGGCAGGCCTGGCACTATTAGTAACCTCTCCATGGGGCAGTTACTGGAAACTGGAATACACATCAGCACTGTGAGTTTTCCAACATATTTGTTGTTGAAAGGTGATGATTAGGGTTGCCTGGTAGCAAGCCAGCCTTGGTGCTCTTGCTGCTGTCGCCAGGCTCTCTTTCCCTTGCTTTGTCTCCATAGTCCTTTGTTTCTGCCTTTCTTATCCAAGTTCCTTTCCCAGCTATTGCCTTATTTTGTTTACTCATTCCTCTGGGCCTTGGTCCTTCCACCTCCTTTTCTGAGCTGTAGATTGGCTGTTTCTTTCTGCTCCAGCTGCCTGTACTCAGCCTGCCTTCTCTCAGACCTCATCTCAACTGAAAAATTAACCATGAAACTCCCTGAAGATTCTGCTAAAGTGCTACCTTGGGGTAAGTCTTGTGTGTATTTTGGCACTGGTCTACTTTCATACAGAGCCTGGAAGGTAGAACCACAGTGTCCCCTGTTAAAACATTAAAACCTTGCCTCCCTGTGAAGCAGTCACAATATATCTTTTATTACTAGTGTTTTTAATATGACTCTGCAACTCCTTCTCTCCAATCTCATTGTGAGAATCTTTTAACTCATGTTTCATTTATTTTTAAATAATACAGAAACTCAAGATAGAAAACTTCAGGTTTTATTTTAGAGCATGGTAAACCTACTATGTAATTATTATAATGTAGAATTATGTAGAAAAAAGTTAAGTGAGCAGTGCTTTGGAATCACAATCTCTACCTCTCTTCCACAGACAGTAATAAGCAGAAGGCTATTATTAGAGTAATAATGGTAACTGATTTGTGATTAGTAGTCGAAAATTTAACTCACCTAGTCTGAAAGGCTCAGAAGTAGAAATATTTATTTTAAAATATTTTTAAATAAATAAAATGTCTTATTGAGCAGATGAGTTCCTACTGACCGTTGCAAATATTGTTTCCGTTCAATCTCTGCTTAACCTCTTGTCAGGAAGCAAACTTACACAATTTTTTCAAATGACTAAAACAAGTCCAATCCTAAGCAATTACAGCAATAAAACAGAATCTGCTTTGTCCAAACTTAGTTTGGAAGAAAAAAATAAAAGTCTCCATTCTGAAACCCTGGCATAGGTGCATTTTGATGTTATAATGTTAGAGAAAAAAAAATCTGCAAGGAACTATGATATTCTCAAATGATACAGCCAAGACTTTCTTAATATACAGTATCAGAGTTCTTCACCAGATACTGCCCAGGGAGAGCACCATCTTAGGAATTAATGAATATAAACAAGCAATAAATGAATTTAGAATTAGCATTTCCTCACCATTAAAACGATGAGATGCTGGTGCATTTGCAAAGGTAATGTATTTTTACAGGGTATGCAGCAAGCTCCTTCTCCCCAGGGCATATATTTATATCTGAGCTTCTTGTCCTGGGCTCCCCTTAACAGTGAGGAGGAAGAGACTTTAGGGCACAGAACCAAACCTCTGAAAATGGGCCTTATCTAATTAACAGGGCCAAGTGTGTCATCTATGCCGTAATTTTCACTGAACTTTAATGTCATAGCGAAATTTTTCTACATGTCTCTTTTTTTCCCAAGAGACTATTCAAGTTTTCACTAAGTCTTTTATAAAGTTTAGGGTTTGGTGCTGGGTGGGGGTTTGTTTGTATTTCTGTTTGTTTGTTTGTTTGTTGGTTGGTTTTTGTTTCTCTTTTGATTTTGGGAGTTTTTCACATTTATCAGAAAAAGGGACTGGAATACTCCTTGATATCAAATTCTGTTTATTCATTGGAAATAAGAGAAATCATCTGACAAACTTGATACTCAGTTACTCTTTTTAGAACCTCTTTATTTATAGTTTGAAGAGCTATCTTAAAGCAATGGAAAATAAAGATTAAGATTCATTTCAAATCTGAACAAGCTTAAAAAATTTAAGTAAAAAACTGAATTGTGGATATTCTTCAATCTATTGTATTTACTGTTAAAATAGAGGAAAGCAGAAGGAAGTGAGTAGGTACAAAGCATATACTTTTAAAAATAATTATTTGAAAGTATTGAAAATTTGCCATGGCATGTTGTTTTCCACTATCTTTTCTTCAATACATCATAGCTATAGGTTTTTTTGTTTTCCCAAGATAATTTATATATGACATTGAAATGTGTGTATCACAGGCTTTGCTTCTTTTGTTCATCCTGTATAGAGCAGCAGCTAAAGTAGTATCAGAAGGCAAAGATCTACAGAATTAGTAGGCATATAATAGGGCTATGAAGTAGTAGATAAAAAGAACATTGATAAGAGTGAGAAAAATAAATCAGTTTATTTTCAGCTGATCACTATTGGTGAATTGCATAAAAAGGAGAGCAGCCATTAGTGAACTGACTGAAATAAGACTGAGTCACACTGTATTTTATCAACTTTGTCAAAAGCTAAACTCTCACCCAGCAGCTCATTCAGTCCCCTCTCCCGCAGGGTGGGCTGCTATGAGGAAAACTAATTTCATCACAGCCAGGCCCATCAAAGATCTCTACAGAAAATATTTTAAACTTATGTTTGACAAAATATTATTTTTTGATTGAAATGATTCCCAGACAAAATGGGACATTCTACTTTCATTGGTCTCTTGTGTTTTCTTAGTCTTGCTTGGAATCTGCAAGAGCACGAGGTATCTCCACATCAATTACCTACAACCTTTGACTTTGCAAATGATCATTCACATAAAAACAAAAATTGTATTCAACTACTTAAAAATTAAGGCTCACATGCCATATTAACTAACGATAAATAAATATAAACTGTTTCTTAACATACAGAATTTTCAGCAATGGACTTAAGTAGATAATAAAGCAACATTTAAGATGCAGTTTCTGTGGAGGAAATCAAAGAGTAATTCTTGCAAGAAATAGAACTAAGTTAATTTTACAAATTAACTTACTAAATGTCAATTCCTGCCCCCTAAATTCATTGCAATACTGCAGAAGAAATTGGTGATGAAATTTTCCTTGGAGAAAACTTAGGTATGTGCACAAGAAATAATGGAGCATGTAGATTCAGAAAGACACAAATAACTAGCTGCAGAATAAAGCATTGGTAAACCCTGGCAGCCTGTCTTATTTATGGAAAGAGGTCTCAATAGCTAGAGGATATGTCAGAAGGTATGCCCACATCTAAAGTAGACACTGTAAATAGAGCATTCATTCATGGCACATATCTTCAAATCTTCTGTCTTTTTGGTACACGCTCAAGTCTGAGCCTACCAGTTATTTAATGGTAATTTATAAATAGTTTCTCTGCTGACTGTAATGACAGAAGCCTTGAGATCCTCCATGTGTGAGATGGCAACAGAAAAGTCAAGTTTTAAGTATAGCTTCCCTCTCAGCTATTCTGTTTCTTTAGTGTACTTATGAGAAAATGACAACAAATGGTTCACTAACTTGGTGATAATTTAGGGTCCCTACATCTATCCGTATAAGTCAAGAATCCACTCAACAGCTCCACTGTGAGAATGAAACACATCTGTGTCAACAAATCTGTATGTCTAGATCAAATGAGTGAATAGAAGACTCACTTGGTTCTGGGAAGCTGCATAATATGCAAGAAAATAGGAAGAGCACATTGAGCCAGACCAAGGGTCTGTTTGCTGAATGGCCTTTGAAAATAGGAAGTGGCAGCTGATAGAACAGAGCCTGTGAGAACCAGGCAAGCCTTTAAGATAGAGGCTTATCCTATGTTTTTTCTGCTCTATCCTCCCAGCTTTCAGCAGACTGTCTAGGGATTTCTGGAGCCAGAGATATTTTTGTTTGCTAAAGTCTCGATGTGTATCTCTTCCATGAGTTTGTCATGTTGCTTTTTGAACCTATTTGCACTTTTGACATCTGGAACGATGCTTGGCAGAGTTTCCACAGTGTATGTATTCAGGTAAAAATATATTTCTTGTTCGCTTGTTTCAACCTGCTCAGTGATGGTGTCTTTTCGTGATCCGTAGTTTTTATACTGTAAAAAATAAAGGGTGTTTTCTACTCTTATATCCCATGGGACTTGAAGACCCAGCTCAGTTCAGACTTAAGGGATTCATATATTTCTGAAGTAAAATTTAAGTTGCTATATCATTCTGTTACAATGAATACATTTATTCCACAAAAGACCAGATTCAGGTTCAGGGTAGTTATTTTTACTCTTTTTCCAAGCCATTCTCAAAAGAAAGAAATTTATATAATTATTTGCATACTGACAGTTTCAAATTTTTTGTTGGAATTACCTGTCAGGTACTTAGACAGAATCAGTTTAAGAATGTTCATTCTTTTACTAATCATAAATTATAATAAAACTTTCCAATTTTAGCTTTTGACAAAAAAAATTTCTGGCATTTGCAAGAAATAATAGCACCATTCACAAGCACTTAATACAATGTTTCATAAGTGTGATGTAAGACATTGCAAATTCCAGTTTCAGATAAAAATGCATTGCTTTTTTTCCTATAAACAAGTACTTGTGCTACAGCAAGCTATCCCAAGAAATTTTATACATAACTCCTTGAAAATTGCAGAGAACAGACAGAACTGTCTGATGGTGTTCAGTATGACCAGGGAAGTTGAAATGATCATGACATAAAGTAATCTTGCTTAATATTCCTTTTAGATTCTCTGCTTAACTCTGGCATGTCCAGAAATTCTTACTATTCTAGTCATTTGAAGTGAAGCACAAAATTATTTTCTGTGTTTCCAGCCTGATTATAAAACAAACGCAGAATCCTAGGAAATTTCTAGATTTCCTCAATATATCTCCATTTTGGGGAAAAGAACCACTTTTTCAATCACCTCTCCTCACTTCTCTGTCTTCTGCAGCTAAAGGACCACTAGGTTTTGCATTGTGTGTAAGTATATTGAATGGCTGAATAATATAAAAGTTCCAGATGTTAAGATTTAAAGATGAAAACAGGTAAGGGTTGGTAAATTAATTGCCTGCATCTATTGACAGATGCTCCAACTTCATAAAGGGTTCTGTTGCTGAAAAATATTTTTTAAAAATAGTGTTTTGTCTCTATTAATTCTATCATGATTGATTTAATGTTACAAAGTTATCAAAATTATTATAAATGAAAACCTGTCAAAATCTTGTGTTGGCTAAAGCTGTCCTCTTGTTCAGACTTAGGTCTGCCAGACTCCTGGTATCAGCACACATTCCAACTTATTTTGGAATGATCACTGTATAGTTTCTTCTTGCTCTTCCTTCTGAAGTATTGCTTGAATCTGACATATCATCAGCTTTATAAATCTCAACTACTCCATCTCAACTACTTCCATGAGATTTTGCCTTGTTCTTCCTGGCTTTAGAAAGGGGCATTAAGAGTGGTATATGAAAAACAAGGAGAAGGATGACAAGACTGTGATGTGGCGCTTGGGAACTGACAGTCCCAGGGAAGTACTGGGGATCTGATAACTCACCATGCACTTCGCTGCTCATGTAAATTTGGAATACTGAAGGCTCAACTTTTTAAAAGAAAGCTGAAAATCTTACATAATGATGTGTTTCAAAACCTAAAACTTTCAAGGAATAGCACCAAGTATCCACAAAAGCTATAATAAAATCATTAGAGATGACAGCCATAGAAGAATGATGGCCCCATTGGAGGAATTCTTGGGGAAACAAGTGCTATGTAAGATGGCTTTAAATACTGTCATGTTTCCTTGTGGTACAAACTGTATCAAACTTGCGTGAAATTGGTTATGAAATGCCATAGATAGTGGATTATAGAAACATGTAACTTCCCACACAAAGCATTAAATAAAAGAAATTCTGAGGAAGTCACCTCTGTGTTTACACTGGTTTGGTGCATACTTTACTGCCTACATCTGGTGGAATAGATAACCATTCTTCTGGATGGAGACCCCCATTTAAATCTAGGTATGGTACTGCAAGTCAGAGAAACTTGGCTGAAAAGTGGAAACAGGCATACAGCATGAAAAAGTGATTTTAGTCATTGGGTTTTAAGGTGAATGTTGGAATTGGGAAACAATTAGAAGACTGAACTTCTAGATGTTTTCTGCATGTGGAATTGCTGACCTAACTTGCTATTGCAATTTCTATCTTTGTTGAATGCTAGCAAGATACGTGCATATATTGGGAACTTAACAGGCTGGCCTGAATATTGCAAAGGAACTAATGAATATAATCTCTAAAATCCTGCTTGCACTTGGTAAATGAGATCATATTTTTATCACAAAATCTGCTACAAATTGTCAGCACTGTAATATAACTTCTACTCACACCTTTTTCTATGAGGAAATAGTGAGGAAATAGTATCAAGTTGCACGATCTAATAAATTCATAAAAACTTACTAACAACTCATTATTCATTTTTTAACAGTCTGAATCTACGGTAGTATATGCAATCCTGATATTCAACTCAAACCTGTCTTTGAAATTCCTGGAACCATCCTTCTGCAGGTGCATAGTTTTATTTTTCTTATTCTTTAAATTGCTACTGGGAAAAATCTTTTTTTGTCTTTATTAAACTGAAAGCCTGAAATTGTGTTCTTCTATACGCATTCTGTTTTCAGACACTAGAATAAAATAAAGTGTTGTCATGTTAATTACAACATTTTCTTAGTGAAGGTCAGTCATGACATTTAGATGAAAATATCTTCATATGTACAGTCTAGATGCAACAAAAAATGGTTGTAATTTTATTTTCTTGGTTTTTTTAAATTTTTCTCAAAGGACATTTGAATGATTCTGTAAATAAGAAAAACAGTGGCACTTTGCTTCAAGATCACATTGTCTAAGAAGTGATTCAGAAAGGTGTTTGAAGGAAGAAGGGAATTAACACAATTGCCATGTTCTTCCTTCCTTATGTAATGTTCTACAATGCTGTAGAAAGAACCAGGAAGACTTGTTTTTATTTTGAGATAAAGTATTGTTAGACATTCTTACCTTCCAAATCCCAACTTTGCAAATCCCACTGGGGTCAGTAGGAGTGAAGTGACAAAATCCAAAAGAACCATAGCACAGTGCTCTAACTGATCATTTTGCTCCAAGTTATGACGAAAGGAGGATGCTGGCTATTTTTGGGAGTCCAGATTATGCTACTGCTTCATACTAGACTGCTACAACAGTCTCAGATAAGAAATATATTTTATTACTGAAATTGGATTACATTTGATTTACATATATGCACATATTTTCAATGCAGGTCTAAGTCTGGTTGTCTATTTCTAGAAAAAAACACAATTTGTCACGTGATTTCAATTGAATTGTGTATCACATATGCATTAAAAAAATCAGTTATCTGTTTTGGTTTTTTTTCCTGTAGACGTTTTGTTTTGACTCTTAAACCATTATCTTGATCCAGGATGAAACCAGTTCTGATCGCCATGATATCTTATTCTCCAAAACTAAAATAAAGCAAACAACATGAAACTATGAACTAAAACACGGCCTGTAAAATCTCAAATTCCTCCTAAATGACAACACAGTAAGTATTAATTAGAAAAAAATTAAAAAAAATTAAATTTTCATGTTACTTTAAATCACAGAAAATATTAAAATTTTGTAGATTATTTAATATAAAAAACAGAAGTTAATAATTAGTTGTTTTTAGTATTGTGCACTGATTACTACATTACTAATTTACACAACAAATTAACTATAATTACATGAATTGCAATAACTGAAACTGTGTATTAACAGATAGTGCATGTGGTTTACTTTGAAAAGCAATATTAAAAATCTTTGGATTTACCTCCTATCTTATTTTGCAGCCTAACAGTGTAAGAGAACCTGTTCCAAATTATTGACCTGTAAAAGCAAATTGCAGCAAGGTCCTAGCTGGCCATGTTCTACACTCCTAATGGTAGTCTGCTCTGACAAACTGAAGAGCTGGAAAATTAGAAAGACAATAGAATGTAGCGACATTTCTAATTGCAGTTCAATTGAAAAGAGGTAGCAGATTAGATACTTTTTAAAAAAAACCCACATTCCTGTTGGGAACAGGAAGCTGGAATGAGATGTTGAGGTGGGACCTGTTCCTGCAGGCCTGCTTCCCAGCTCTCAGAGGCCAGTGTAGTGCCCAGCTGAAGATCTCCATGAAAATAAAGTTGCACCTGAGGCTTTCAGCAGCCTGTGGTGCAGCACCATGGCTGTTGTCCACCTCTTAGTCAGAGGCCAGAGGAAGAAAAGAGAAGTTTCACAAGGTTCTCTGAAGCTTGACAGGTTGCTTACTTGTTGCAGCAATGGCACAGGAAGGGTTGAAAGCCTTTCACATGAGATACACTGGAAAATACAAGGGGACTCAGACTTGCAACGTAAATGCTTTTTCTTAACATCTGCCATCAGCAGACTAAAAGAAATAGAGTTAATTTTATCAGTGTGAGTGAATTTTATCAGTGTGAGACTTTATGACTGCTTGACCTCCAAAGGCATCTGCAGTTTAAGTCTGCTGTGGAAGTCCAGAGATGAATTAAAGGTAATGTTTCCTTCACCTTAGCAGCATTTCTCTGTAATGGGAAATTATTGCTCTTATCGCCTTTGCACCAACTGTAAAGGCCATAGAAATGCTACTGTTATCTAGTCAAAGAAAGAAAATAATAAAGTTTTAACTAAAGTGTAATTATGAACTGTCCAACATACAAAATAGCTCTGCTAGAATTGATTGTGACCCGTAATGAGCTACTCAACCTACTGTACTATGTGTAAAAGTGAAATTTTCTGTCTTCCTGAGTTACCTGAGTGCCCAAAGACTAATTTGCAAACTGAATCACTTCATAATTGGGGAACAAGGGGGCAGGAAGAGTGTCTGTGTATTTTGAATGCCTCCAGATAAATATAAGTTTTCGGTCTCACAGTTTTTGCCATAGGCTCCCAATTCCTTTTTAGATCTACCTATGAGATTCTGTAGATTTTATACAATATTTTTTTAATACTGAAAAACATTTAAGTAGACATACATATTTAAAATTTTATTCTATTATATTTAGAACTGATTTATAAGTCTTAAAACACAGAATAATGATTATCTTTTGAAACATAAATAAGAGAAGTCATCAAATATACACCCATAAATCCAATAAAAGTAATGATAAAACATGAGGAAAGAATCTAAAGGAAAATCCATCTTCATTTTTACTATAAACTGTTCAAGGAAACCTCATAAAGACATAGATGCTAGACTCTCTTGGTCTTCTGAAATTTAATAGCTGATTGCTACCTCTGCTTATCTATCTTCTTTCCATTGTAAATGTCTATTTTTATTGATGGTTTCTAAATTACTGGATGGGCATTCAATTGTGCTTTTATCAGCAATCATGAAGTACAGGTTTTCTGTAATTATATAATTTTCTTAATGACCTGTGTTTTTTTTGTAGGCATGATCCAGAAAAACAAGTGATATAGTTTTCACACAGAGTTAAAATAAGAGCAGGCAGAAAAGAGAGATGTGCATCAAGTTTTTAATGTATATGGCACATGGAACAGCTGTAAGTCACTTGAAAGTTTTCTGCAGCTAAACTCTAGAGCAAGGGAGGTTGACCTAGGCTGGATGTCAGACCCCCACCCAATGACTTTCTCACTCCTCCTTCTCAGTGGGACAGGGGAAGAAAATATGATGGAAAAGCTCAGGAGCTGAGATAAAAGCAGTTTATTGGGAGTGTGTTATTTATTATTATAGGCTGCTATGAGGAATGTTAACCCCACCACATCCAGAACCAGTATATAAATACATCTTAAGTAATCAATTACATTATATAATTCACTCTGAAAACAGAATAGGAAGGTAATAATGTGTTTTAGCCTAGTATAACAAATGATTCACAAATAATTTTTTGAGACATTTTCAATGCTATTACAAGAGCTAGTTCAGGGTTTCTTAGTAGTGTAGGCAGTTAAATTTTGCCACTGCAAGGATGAAGATCAGGTCAGTAAACCCTGAAGAGACAGACTGTCCTTTGGCTGTTGTTGATGGACGGTGCAGAGCTGGTCAGATGTGGCAGCCTGAGAGCCAATATTGTTATTGCTGGGAGGCCCCTCAGGTCCCCAAGGCCCTGGATGCCCAGATCCTTCACCTAGTAGTGAGAGGGGCAGCACATGCACCCCTCTTTGAGTGCGGCATAGGTAGAGTAGGCAGCAGCCACTATCTCCCTTCCTGAAGTGGTTTAGAATCAAAGAATCACTGAGTTTGGAAAAGACTTTTAAGATCATTGAATCCAATTGTAAACAAAACCAAAAGCAAAACCTAAAAAACAAAACCAAAAACCACACACACATACAAAAAACCCCAAACAAACCAGCAGAAATCCAAACCCACATTACCACATTCCTCTTAGAACTAGACCCAAATCTACACTTTCAAATATTTATGGCACGAGGACTGAGGCAAACACCTCACCCAGGATAGTGACAGAGTTACGTCATATAATTCTCTACACACATTTATGAAGGTCCATCATAAAACTGTTCAGAAGGAGGCAGCCAGCTGTTCTCCACCAGTGATAAGTAATTTGCATTTGATTTCTACCTGATTTTATTTTTCTAGCCATTTCACTAATAGTTCCCTTGCTTGTGGACTTGAGTGCATTAACTCTCCTTTAGGCAATTATATATTGATTTGACTTATAGAGGAACAAATCTACTGGAGAACTTGACACAAAAGGTCTTTTGGGAGTTTTAGTCCCACCTTGCTACTGACCCATGGTAGGTAATACATGTTGCTATGTCTCCTGACATTAAGATGAACATAAAACTGACCATTTTCATGAAAGGATTACATCAAAGCCTGAATAAATTTTTAGGAGCATTCAACATTTTCTTCTATTTTTCTTGATTTTCTAGAGGTTTTACTGACAGAAAAAATGGTTTTCTGAATATTGCCCAGATGTTAGGGCAAACTGTTGGCAGATCACTGAGAAAGTTCGGTATTTTTGAGTAAGCCTGGATCCAGCATTGGGAGCCAAAATGAGGCCGCAGCACCTTCTGCTATGATAAAGAAATGACAGCTTGAAAATGTCATTTCTGAAAGAACTGTTAATTTTGTAATTTCACACTTTAGTTTAGTTAAAATTAAAACAATAGAATTAAAGTATTTGGTTTGTATCCTTTCTTCAGACACACAATACTTTCAATATGCTTTTTTTCAGAAGCATTAACATATAGCTAAATAGTGCAGAGTAAGCAACACTAAATTAAATAATTCAGAAAATCAGGAAGGTGAAACACTAAATAAAAAAATGCAAAACTCAAACTTACCCCATCATACTGAGGAAAGACAGATAATAGCTTTCTTGTACTTTTCTTTCTCCTTTTTTTTCAAGTAGCTTTCTTTTTTTTTTAAGTCAAAAATGACTTGTAAATGACTGAGGTACAGTTAAATAGAGCAAGTATTTCTCAGATCAAATGTAACGTGTAACGTGGGATTTAGATCATCTAGCTGTAACCATAAAAAAAGAAAAAAACTCAATCTTCAGATTTATCTGGTCATCTAGATTATTTCCATGGTAAAGAAAAGAAACAGGCATCATCTATGAGCAGTTTACACAAATTATATTAGACGTTTAGGGCATAGGAAAGATGAATCAATGACTAACCTATCTCTTGAGAGAAATGAATAAGTGAGACAAATCTCATCGCTTCTCTGAAACATTGGCTTTTTTTGTTGGCTTTTTTTTTTTAATTTTCATATCTTTTGATAGACTCTTCATCTCAGTACAAATTCCTGATATCAGACCAATAAACATGCTGTTATCGCTAAATTCTATATTAAATATAGTCCAGCCTCTGATTCCACCATTACAAGATGAGCATATATATGTACATCAGTATCAATCACAGCACAATGGGTCTTCAAATTGCTTTAATATTTCACAGAAACAGAACAAGCTGCATGAGCAGTACAGCTTAGTGGTGACTGAGCACTAAGCTTAATGGAATAAATTTAAAACACATTCTTAAAATATTAAATCAAAGTGGCAATTTCACATTCTTGCCTTTAAATTAACAGCTTGTGATCATTTGTTCATAAGCAACTCCATTTTAATCCTCCTCATGTATAGATACTACAAAATTACCTAAGGTGAAGATATAAGTTTATGAGATTTTTCCCTCTTTATATTTTGGTTTTATAATAATTTTATTATATTTTTTCATTAGTCTTTGCCTGAGTAAAACACTACCCAGAAAAAATAATTTTAGCCTCAGACAAAGATAATGAAGTTTTGAAGTTTGATTCTGAGGCTAGGTCATCAAATGTGAAATTTTGATTTTGCTCCATTGTGGCTTTTTGGGTAATATTAGAAAACCCAGTGAAATTAAAATGTTATTCACTGGAATTCACCACTTTCACGGCTTACTTAATTAAATTCAAAATTGGAAACTTGCAAATTATTTATCAGGTATGCAAATGTATGTTCGTGATATTGAATGTTTGGTTCAAAAGTACCAAATGAAAGCGTACAAAGCACAAGGTTTAAAAAATTTTCAGTCCCTTAGCTATGCTATGAGTGCCACTTGTCATGGTTGCCTCATAACTCTTTCATAATCCCTGCATAAGAAATCAAAGTGCTTAGTGTTGCTCTTGTGGAACAAGTGTACATCATGATAGGAACTGAGAGTACATGTGCATGCAATCTCAGAAAGAAAGTGATTAGAGAGACGTTAAAGAAGCTATTTGCACTCTCTGATGTTAGACATCTGTCTTAGGCAGCTAAAAGTTTTCTTGGCAATCAAGAATGTTGTTTCTTGAGACAACCAATGAAGCTGCTGCCCTGTCCTGCCCATTCCAACTAACTGCTGCAGGGATTTCTTTGTCAACCACCTCCTGTTTGCAGACTAAATTCAGTTCGGTTTTTTCCCTCAGAAAATTGCACCATAAACTCTTGTTACACAAGATTTGATTAATGTCCATTTCAGATGTCCCTGCAGCAAGGGCGGAACACAGATGGAGGCTGGCCACTGATCTGAGTTAAACCATTTCCACCTGTCAGTCAGCATCTGTAGTTTATAGCAGGATGTCTTGAGGAAAGGTGGTATCAGTGATATCTTACTGTAAGAAGCTGAGAGGTTCAGAAATTGATTAATGAGCAGGTCCAGAGTCCATCAAGTGAGAGCAAGATAGAGAGGTGGGTGTACCACTCCAAGGCAAGCTCTCACCACTCATCCATCAGAGCCCTACGTTAACAGATGAGTTGCTTCAGTTTCCCTCTTTAGTCAGTGGAGAAAAAGGCTTCTCTTAGGGTGAGCTAAAGCTGGAAACTATCTCAGCTGCACGCAAGTGGAACTAGTTTCTTTCCTTTGACAGCAGGACTCGAAAGTTACTGTACTTAAACACTGAAGTTAGACTTTATGAGTACTCCTCAAGAACAAATAAAACCTCCTTTGAAATCTTGGAGAAATACATTGAAGGGAAAAAATTTTCACAAATAACTTAAAAGTGGCTACACCCCGAATCCATTCTAGAAATATGGTGAACAATGCATTGCAGTGACTACATACCTCTGCTTTTCCTGACAAGGATATCAGAGAGTAATGAAAAGATGTAGTGACAGGTAATTCCACCTTATTTCTTCTCCACTTCATAGCCTAGCAAGAACCAGGCAAAACACTGACTGACAATGCTGGAAAACACTTATTTTCTAGTCCTCTTCTATAGTGGCAGTATATTGTGGTCTTTTGAACTCTGCATTCCATTGAGGTCATTCAGAAACAACACAATAAAAAGTGATTCTGACCCTGAACAGGCAAGCCATTTTCTGATGCTGAATTTCCATGTCTATCTGTTTCTGCTGTGTTTGAGAGTGTAGAATGGGCAGCATTTAAAGAATTTTTATCTATGGATATAGGTAATATGAGATAGAAACGATGCTGAAAAACAGGACTGAAGATACATTGTTTCTTCTTTTCCTGCAAAGCTCTATGCATACTGAGTAAGGAAAAATCCACCTTAAGGTTACACAAAGATCAAAGCAAGCATAGTGAGTTAGTCAACACTTGAAACACCTTCTCTCAACAGGGTATACCAACCTTAACTGAGCTCTCTCCTACCACAGTAGACCACTTGCACTCTTCAGGCTAGTTTGGTATCTCTGTGTCAAATTGCGAGGTTGATTTACTCCCAGAACTACATTTCTTACTGAGAATAGCCATAACTTTATGTTATGTTATTTTGCTAGAAATAATATAATAAAGCTATTTACACTGATCACTTGTGATACAAACACAGCACTATTTTTTAAACAGGAATCCATCAGGGAGAACCTTTTAGTGCTATAGAACTGATACAGCATGGGATCCTGGTGGAAAATCAGGGAACTGGTCCTGTGTAAGACAGAGGCATTCTAAGAATATTGATTTATGATGAACCCTGGTGATTAGTGTTTCAGAGACTTTTCCCCCAAAGGATATTCTATCTAAACTTATATTGTACTAGTTGTAGTGAATCTGAAACCTAGTCATGGGAGGGAAGTGTGATGCTAGGTGACAGGTGACTGCTTTGGCCACAGTGATCATGAAATGGTCAAGTTTAAAATTTTCAGTGAAATCACAGAATTGGTCAGGTGGGAAGGGATCACAGTCCAGCCTCCCTGCTCAAACAGGGTCATGCTAGAGCATATGGCAAAGAATTGTGTCCAGACTATCCAAAATATCCCCGGTGAGGGCAACTCCTGATGTCTATTGGCAGTCTGTTCCAGTTTGCTGCCACTAAAAAAAAAAAAAAAAAAGGATAGCAGAGTTGTCACCCTAGACTCCAGGAGAGCAAATCTTAAGCTATTTGAGAAGCTATTTAGCAGAGTACTCCAGGAATCTGCTTATGAAGGCTTAGGAGTTCAAGAGTGCTGATAAGTATTTAAGAACCATGTTATAGACCAACAGGAGCAACAATTCCACTGTGTCATAAGTCAAGCAAGCAGGGCAGAAGACCAGCTTAACTGAATATGAAACTCCCTGTTGAGATCAAGAGGAAAAAATTGCATGAACTCTGGAAGCAAGGTGAAGCTTTCCAAAAAGAATACAGGGCTCTATTTTGTAGATACAGGAAGACAAAGGGTCAAAGCTCAATTAGAGTGAAATTGACCATTGTTGTGTCATATAACAAGAGTTTTCAAAGTGCATTAATAGCAAGAGGAGATCTAAAGGAAGCATTGGACTGATCCTTTTTGAAGATGGTGATCTGACTAATAGGGATTAAGAGAAAGCTGATGGCTACTTGGTACTTTTTTGAAAAATCCAGATATCTCACTGTTCAGATTAGTCAAGATTTTAATGGTTAAAGCATCAGTCTCTTCAGGCTGCTTTTTTTTTTAAGGTTTTAGTGGACCTACTGTCTCATTTCAGACCCTACAGAAGTATTTTTGACAAGATGCATCCATATACACCACTGCAAGCACATGTATGCGGCAAGAATCTCATTCTAGTGAGCTAAAATCAGGGAAAAGAAATAAAAAGGTGACACTTAATCCTTAAGATATGCTGAACATAATAAGCATTTAAATTTAACTGTTATTAATGCACAGCAGTGGATTTCAAAGAGGGTGTCCATGATAAGGATGTGATGTGATGTCATGTTCTCTTGATTATAATTAGTCACAAAGCTATCTGTGCGTAAGTCACCACCAAACAGTTATCTTATTAATATTTTTATATCTACAATAGCAACATGAATATTAGTTAAAGGTTATTCAGACACTAAATGAAAAGTAATATAAAGTAAGTGCCAGCACAAAATATCTCAAAATAGGTGCTTTATTTCCTGCTTTTAAAAGAAAATTAGTTAGGAAAATGCCCAATCTTACCAGGGTAAAAAAACCCAAATCAAACAAATTTGTCTGTTCAGAAGTTTTCTACTAGATGCCTATTGCATTTCTTTTCAGTATCACAAAACCAAGTATCAGCAGTTAAAATGCTTTTGACCAGATAATAATAATAATTAGAGAATCAAAATTTCTTTCTGTCTGTATTAGCTTAACTGGATTTACAAGGGACTTCAGAAAGAAGGGACTGAAAAAAATTATTGACATGCCTAACAAAAATTTACTGCAAAGAGTATACTGAGACCAGTGCATTCCTTTATTTTTTTCCATTCTTTAACTCAGAATATGGTCTTGCAGCTATAAATTAACTAGGTTGTATCTAGCACAGGAAATATCTGAAGCAGAATATGAGCTGCTATATAGAGTCATAAAGAAATTACATTAATCATTACTAAAGAGTCCAAAAAGGAAAAAGAAAACAAAACAAAATAAAAAAAACCTGAATAGTATAAGGCTTAGATCAAGCAGTTCTGTTCCTCATAGTGCTTCCAAATTTTCATAATTACTGTTCAGGGACTTTTCCAAGCCAGAGGTTACATCCTTAGGATCATGTTTAGCAGCCACTAGAGACGTATCCTTTGTGCACAGGTCCAGTCCCTTTTTTAACTCACTTGTATTTTGGCCTTCATAACATCTCGTGGCAATAAATTGCATGCTCTAATTGAGCTCTATGCAGAAAAGAATTTAATTCCTTCTCAGCACCTTTCCAACATCTCCTAGATTTGGAGAGTGAATGCAAGATAAGCCAGGAGATAAAAGGAAGAAATGCTGCAAGGGAAAATAATAGAAACTAATCATTCTATAGTGTTCTTAGTTCAATGAGAGTGGTAGAAGGCGCTGAATATATTTCTATAGCTGAGCAACAAAAATACTTTCAATGGGTTTCTACAGACCTTGCTTCAGAGACTTGTGCAGAGCTATTATAAATTTCTTGGGCCACACTTGTTTTTATTGAAAAAAAGAAGAGCTTTAGGATTTGGAAGTATCCTGAAAATCTTTCTTCATTAAAGCAAAGATCTCAAATTTTTCAAAAAAACATCTCGCTCTCCATTGTCTAAAGCACATTTTGGAACTTTAAACAGATGTTTTAAAACTACAAATAGTTGGTTCCAGATACATTTCACGATGACAAGAACTTCTACAGTCTATTGCATTCATATCTTACAGATAATCTAAGAAATGGGGAATTAGGGAGATCACTAAACAGATGCAGGGTAACAACTTGCTTTTTCCAATCTGTTTTCACAATTACCAACATGACTGCAAGGAAAGTGCAAGAATAAGAAAAGGTAGCTAGACAACAGAAATTCCTGGAGCTAGCCAGCCTGGCAGCTGAAAGCAAGTGGAGGCATATCCCCTACCATCCCATCCTACATCTGCTCACTTGCTATGGAAATAAAACAGCAGTAACCAATTTATGCATCTCAAGGCCAGAACATGTCAAGTGGCTGACATGATTTCTGCTAAAATGCCAGCAGTTCTTGCTCTTCAGCAGCAGAAAATATTAATGAGCCTTAACCACAATCTGGTCCAGGACTGCTTCCTACAAGGTGTTACAGAGAGAAGTCCATGTCTCATGTCTCACAAGCACCCTCCATATGGAAATTCCCTTCAGTTTGGTTTCATGATATAAAAGATGTAGAGGATTTAAACTTTAATAACATGGTGGGTTTAGTGATCAGTTGAAATGCCAATATTTGCCACAGAACAATTGTCTCTGTTGCATATGGTATGGCAAAAGAAGCTTTTGTAATGCAAGGCAGATATACCTCTATAGGACACATATCAGCTGTTGATAATTAGATTTATGTCTATTTTTCTACAGACAAGATTAATAACACTAATCAAAGCCTAACGTACTACACTAGCAGGTAGCCTGGTTTAAATGACCTTTTTTATTATTTGAAATGAAACATTATTTTTTCTATATGTGTGCCTATGGTATTTCAGAAAATACAGGTGTATCACTATTTAGTGAAGGCAATAAGGTTAAATCACTATTTTTTGATTAGTCTAGAGAAAAACTGAAGTATGTCTCTAACAAACTGTTGATTTAGCAACAAGCCAAAAATGAGACGTTTTCCAAACCTTAAAGGTTCTAATAGAAAAGTGAATTTCTTAGCTAGTCATTTATTTCTCACCAGTAGTCGTCCCCCATAGACAAGCATGGCATTTCACTGAAGTTATTTGTACTTTTCCTTCGGCCTCTTTTGTTATATTTGCAGTTTCCAGGCAAATTATTTAAACAATATATCTTTTTACTTTCAGCTTACCATTAAGAGAAATAGAAAGTCCACATTACTGCTAGTCTACTGGATACTGATCCTGCCCTAGTAGGCTGAACTACAATTTGATCTGTTTTGGAAGAAGGACTAAAAATAAGAATTACAAACATAAAACTAACATTTGGATGCAAATTGTTGATAACTGCTTGAATTTCAATGCTCTTCATGAAATAGACTTAGAATGTTGTGTGAAACATAGGCAGAGTTTTGGGAAGTTGTCTCTTGCCTTTACATGTCACAAATAGTGCTGTAAAACATCTGAAAATTTCATTAAATGATCATAAATAGAAAAAGAGGTCACTTTAAAAAAAAATCAAATGAGAAGATTGATCTACAACTATTGCCTTTTCTTTTTCTCAATTCTGTATTCTATCCAAAACTCAGTTGATTACTGATTTTTGTTCTTTGAAAGTTCATGGGGTTTCAGGTAGTCTATTTAGTGGAAAATCTTTGGCATGTTCCCCTCTGAGATTATTTATAATACCCACAGCTATAGGAATATCAAGCATTTACCTAGAGCAATAGATTCTTGTGTGATGCATAACAGCTTCAGAAAAAGCTGTTCTTCGTATTTTGGTTGTAACATCTCCTGGAAAAGTCGGAATGTTGCTGTTTTCATCCTACTAAATAATATTATGTTGATACCTCTGAGAGAGCGTATCTGCTGGAGTATGTTCTGCAGAAGTCAGAGAAGAGTGGAGAGACAGCAGGCTGAAAGTATTGAACCTTGCTGGAAGGAGCAAGGGAAGAATTATGAGGATGTGAACGCGTTGTGTGAAGTTTCCAGACCAAGGGAGGTGTTCTATGAACCCTGAAGGACTGTCATCAAACTACTCACCTGGTCCCAGCCTTTGCAGAGAGATAAAGTTGTAAATCTGAGCCTTCTTGTACAGGGAAAAGCTTTCAAATCCCACTCTCCTCTCTGGATGATAATTCTAATAATCAAGATAGTATGTAGTAATAGGCAGCAGTAAAAGTGTGTGTGAGTCATCTGTAAACAAATGATCAAGGCAGGTTCATTGAGGCATTTCGTTCAGGAAATCACCATCTCATGTATATATATGAATACCTAATTCTGATGTATGCACACATACTATGGGACAAAACCCAGGTTTCAGATTTTATTTTTTGAGTATGAGCTGTTGAAAGCAGTATAGGTCTCTAAATCAGCAGGCTGATTATTATTAAAGCTGTAATTCTTTCCCTTTGCTGCATGAGAACAAAAGGACCCAGCATGGATTTGTTATAGCTGGGAACTAGGATTGCAGAAAGAAGCATTGTGCTTGGACACATCATTTTCACAGTCAAAACAGTGAATTCATGCTAAACTTCTGTATTTCTCTCCTACAGATGCAGAACATTTTAACAAAAGCAAACATATAGTCATAGTATAAATTCATACAGTGAAAGAGATTGACTTGTAACAGATGCATTTGAATTTCATTCAGTATTTGTGAATTTCAGCTTGCAAGCCATTTGTGCTGCTTCACATTCTTTATTCTTGTTTGGGACTTGTGTTTTGGCTTTTTGTTTTTGTATGCTTCTTTGGTAAGATGAATTATATGCAAAGGTTATAGCTTCTGAAATTGGTGCTTGACCCTACTACATGTACACACATCCAAACAGCATTCATAAACCATGTCAGATTGAAAGAAAAGCAATAAAGAAAAGCAATTATCAGTGTAAACAAAAACTTTCTGTCTTGTTTCTGATGTTAGCTCATACCAGAGTCAATAAACCTCAGCCCTCCAGTCCAGATATTTACCTGGACCTTTACCTAAGTAATTTCAATTATCTTGAAGGGAAAGTTGAATCACATCCTATCTTAACACTCTGCAGACTATTAAAAATTGTTTCCTTCCAATGTACCTATTATCTTGCAAGTGTGTGATTTAATATGGAGGAAGTACAGGGAGATTTTTACTGGAATAACCATTTTTGTGCATTTCTGCTAGCATGTTCTCTTGAAGAGCATGGATAAAACTATCTTCCAGTGGTATGGAAGGCCTAGGGTCCTTATCCAGCTCTTAAGGAGGTACAAGTCATTGTTACATTTTCTAATTAGAATACTAGTAGATTTTTAAAATAGAGGAAACATGAAAACAATATATGTATTTGGCATAAGTGACGAGCACAAGGGTCATGAAGGATATTTGAGGTATATTCAAGACACTCTGATTCACTTCACATTACTTATTCTAGAACCACATTCAATATGCTGCAAAGAGATATGTG
Organism: Rhabdornis inornatus; assembly: GCA_013397075.1. NCBI lineage: Eukaryota > Metazoa > Chordata > Aves > Passeriformes > Rhabdornithidae > Rhabdornis > Rhabdornis inornatus. The sequence continues at coordinate 759,413 of VWZS01000654.1, forward strand.
CAGGCAATAAAACCCAAATCTTCTGTTTCCAACTGGTGCCCTTGTAAGTTCCCCATTAATTACAAAGCATATTTCAATTGTATTATGAGGCATATTTCTTTTCTGTGTGTAGCTGCTGACCAAGAGAAGATGTGCATATATTAGAAATATGTTCACATTATTGATTACTGGTGTTTCAAGAATACTTCACAAAAAAGAGAATATTAAATGTATTCCATATGCAAATAATGTAACAAAATCACATTACTTAATTCTGATAATTTAATAATTAATTAACTTCATTCCATTTCTTTCTGCCACTAGCATTGTTTTGGTTTTGAGCAGTCAGTTTTAGTAGGACAAAAAGAAAGCCTATTCCATCTGCTTTAAAAATGTCTTCAGGATAGTAGTCAGAAAAAGGAACAGGAAAACATTAACCATCTATTTAAAAATTGTGCTATCACAGAAGATGCTCCACTTTGCTGTTTGCTCTGTTCGTACCAGGGCAGCGATAGAACCAGTGCCATTCACACAGGCACTCAGTGATGAGTGTGATTTTACCTGCAGTTCCTCTTATCCACCAAACTTGGACCCCTGTGAGCTCACCAACCCCCTTATTTCTATGAAAGGAAATCCTTACTGGTGCTCCTATGTCCTTCCACTCTCTGCAGGTGCTAGTAGCCAGTGGAACTGATCCTTGAGGAGGGAAAGTAAAGCCCCTTTCACATCAGATCATCTTCAGCAGATCATACCTGGTGCTCTGGTGGGTTTATGAGTGGCACACTGAGAGCAATTAGCTCCTGAATGAGGATAACAACAGGCGATCACCCTATTTAACAGCTGCTAAGTGGTGTTAATTGCTGGCTATATACCACAAGCTGAGCAATTTTGTGCAAACTATACAAACAGAACAAAACAAACAGATGATGTAGGGAGAAAAATGGGTCTGGAAGAACCTCTATTAATCCCAAACAGACATACAGCTGGAGAGATCATATTCATTGCTGGTGTGAATTATTTGTAACAAGCAGTTTGTCAAATCCAGCCCGTTACTGAATAGTCTGTGAATAGACAGCAATTTATATTTGTTTCTTCATTATTCACAGTCATTTAATTAATGGTTTGTATGAAAACATTTTTTGCCTAAGGTTTTCTCCAGGATGGCTAGTTTGTGATAAATTCATTCTTATTGAACGATGCCTTGATTTCCATGAAACAGAGTAAAGAATAAGATATTTTCCAAATCTAGCCTTAAATTGTAAGTTAATAACAAGCAAATTATCTCTAAAAATGGGAAGAAAATATTTCTAAATGAAATTATGATGTAGCATTTCTCTTCTTCTCACTGAAATCTTGAAAATAACAGAAAAAGTCCAGAAAAGAAATCTTGCAGATGTTTTTAGATTTTTTTTAGATGTTCTGTTGGTTTTCAGGTCTCTGTTGCTAAGAACATTCTCTAGTCACAGTGCAGTACATGACCAGCAAAGCTGGCCACTGTGTACATTTTATTGCTTAATAGCATGTTTTAGATTTTACAGGACAGACAAAAGTTGACTTTGTTGAAAAGTATAGCTGCCAATTATAAAAAAGGGCCCACTTGCTGTGAAGATGTTGATAAGTTATGAAAGTAATCGTAGAAGGAAAAAAATTAGAGTTTTGTAAGTCTCTCTCCTGGTTTTAACTGGGATAGAATTAATTTACTTCTTAGCAGAGGCACAGTGCTCTGTTTTAGATTCAGTATGAGAATAATGTTGATAACACAGTGATGTTTTGCTGGTTGCTTAGTCATCCTTATCCTATCAAGGACTTTCCAGTGTCTTGTGGTCTGCCAGTAATGAACTGAGAGAGAGAGAGCATGGCTGAGACAAGTGACCCAAAGTGGCCAAGTGATATTCCATAATTCAGACCATCCCAACCAGTATATAAACTTGGGGGAGTTACCTTGCAGGGGTTTATTGTGACTTGGAGACAGACTGAGCTGGTGGTGAAAATTGTATTGTGCATCACTTGTTCCTCCTTTTCTATTACATTTATTATTAGTTATTATTGTTATCACCCTCATCATCATCCTTCTCCTCCTCATCCTCATCGTCATAATCTGTGTTTTGTTTTGCTTTGTTTCAATTATTAAACTGGTACTGTCTCAACCCATGAGTTCTAGTCTTTTCCTGACTCCCCTTCCCATCCCACCGTGGAGGAAGTCGAGTGAGTGAGAAGCTGCATGGCACTTAATTGCTTGCTTGGGTGAAACCAGTCCCAAAAAATCATTAGAATAATATATTCACAGCTGAAAAATTAGATTCTGCAAACAAATTATGTCCATTTGAAATTGTTCTTTGTGATGAACTACACACAAACAAGCAAAGCAGATATCAATAAATGTGCAAGATAACATCAAAGTAGTGGCAATTGTTGATCGACCTAAGCTAAATCCTCCACGCTGGTTGCTTTTCCAACTGTGAATCAAGAAAAAGGACCCAGTACCAACTATGCAGCAGACTGAAGGAGCAGTATTTGTCATATGGTTTCTGTTGCTTTGGTTCCTCCTCAGCTTAATCATCTGATGAATTTCTCTTGCTGTTTTTTTGTTTAATTTTAGAAAGGATGTTATTTTCCCTAAAGTTTATGTTGGTCTTCCAACATGCACACCACCATTATAAGCTATGAAAAAATTCTTTATTACCAATAAGAACTTTTTCAGTGGACTCCCATGGAGCAAAGGCAGGATCTTATTTTTCAGAAAGCCCATCGAAGTAAGGAAACTCTTATTTAGCTAAGAGATCAAATGCCAAACATGTTGTCAAAGTGCTTAAAACTTGTGCTTCCTTTTTCTTCTCTTCCTACAGAGCATTTGAAGGACAGGAGAGTGCTGGCAATAAACAATAGCTATGCAATAAACATAGCTTATCTCTAAGACATGGCACTCAGGCAATTATATTAGATTTTTGGGTGTTTTGAGTGGAAATTTTCTTGAACTGTGAAAAATGCAATTTTAGACTACATTTGATCTTCATATAATTTGAATATTTGCCTAGAATTTGACTTTACAAAATAAATTAGAAGTCTTCTTAATTCAATGATTTTCTTATTATCAATGGGAAAGTAATTTCTGTTGCAACATTTTAAAGGTTATTAAAAAACTGAGGAAGGATTTAGGAGGAGGGGAAGTGTTTTTTCTTCTTTCCCTTACTATTTATTTTTGGTTAACATCCCTCAGGAAGAAAGTAATTTAAAAAAAAAAAAAAAAAAGAAGAGAAAGAACAGAAGATCTGGTGCTGGCAAAATGGCCATTGACCCAGAAGAATAACCAGGGATTATGACTCTGGGATTTCAGCTGTACATTATAATAGATTTACAAGCTGAACTGCTAAACTTCTTAGCTTCTATGCCTTGGAGAATCTTGTTATACATTAGTCTTTTCTTTAAATAATGTAGGTTGTAGTTTAAGGCTACAGTCTGTGTAAATATATATAAACAGAGAGAGAGAAGAGGCACATAAACCTAGTCTTAATTTTAATAAGGCTATATTTTATATATTTCAATAAATGTTTGTGGCCTCTAAAATAATTTCAGGGAATACAGAACCAAGTACAGCTCCCTAGCTTGACAGGTAGCACTTGGTTTGGGTAAGATAACTAATTCTTTGGTTTATAGATGTTACAGAGTTTGCAAATGCAGAAGCCTGCTAGGGAGGAGGCTGCAGCAGCTCCATGCTGACCATCAGTCTGACCAGCAGCTGTCCCCCAGCCTCTCCAGTTGCTGGCACATGGACGTACAAACCCTCCAGGCCACAATCCCATTAACTGCCAGTACAGACACCCTCACATGGACACACACACACATAAATGTAATTCTTCAGTGCATTCCCAGATCCTACTGTCTCTCCAGCAGCTGGCCTGCGCTCCAGACCCCTAACGCTGGCACCTTTATTTGCCACCTCCTCCTGCGGCTGCACCCTCAGAGGCACATGTCCTGCCCCCTGTCCCAGCCCACATCACCTACTCTCTGTATTATCTGGAAGACCCTTCACTATTATTGCCATGCTCATTCCTGTTGCTGGCACCATGGACACATGGACTGCCCTGACTCCTGGTCCCAGCCCTAGAGCTGTCACTGAGCCCCACACACACACACTTTTGCACACAGGACAGAGACTCCCATTCAGGAAAATGGCTAGAAATAGGGTTTGGTGAGAAGCTAAGACACACAGTAATGATCAGAAACAGAGCATAGCCAAGCAGATGCACTGACCAGTGTCTGCTTGCATGCAACTGGCTCATCTATCAACTTACACTTCTATTTTTCCACTTGTTCTTCCCGAAGATACTTTGATTCCTCCTTTTTCCCGCTCTTGGTTTGTCCCTAAAACATCCCATAGTCAATCCTGTGCAATCCAAGTGCCCTTCCCCTGCACTCCATACTGAGGTCCATTCCCTTGATCTTGCTGCAGAAGGTGAGTAATAAATAAATAAAGCAAGCATGGGCTAGCGTACATCACAGAGGCAGCAACAGCACAGTGTGTGCAAAACTACATCTCAGTGAGGTGAGCAAAGAGAAGAAGCAGTCACTGCTCTTTTAAGATAATATGGACATAGTAGAGAGATTGTTTTCTTCCAGCCTTTCTAGATTGATGTACTCAGATACACCCCTTATCTTGCAGTGCCTGGAAATGCCTGATGAAATACAATTGCAAGTTTATGCATGTAATATATACTATCTCCCCTCTCATAGATAATTATGGATTGGTGCTGCTAAGCCTCTGAAATCCTCCCCTATATGTCAAGATGACTATTTCTTCTGTGTTTCTTTATTCACCCCCTGGCACACAGTAGCAGTAGAGAGTGTGGACAGGCAATATGAGCAAAAAATATGTACTTCAGAGGAGTGCTGCAAGGCTTTCTTGCTCTCTTTGCTGCCTTGCCTACTTTTACTGTAATTTCTTCAACTTCTGAATGTTATCATAGGACACATAGCACTAATGGGTGAAGTAAGAAGATCTCAAAACTGAAGATGGATATTTTGACATTTTCTGTATTATCCTGAAGCATGAGGCAAGATGAATTGGGGGGAAGAAACTGACTAACCCACAAAAAAATCAAATCCTCCCTCATACTCCTTCAGTGCTATAAATCAGAATATTTTTACCTTCATATAGCTGCCACATGAGTAGAAAGTAGGCGTCTATTTCTTTTCCCTATTAGATTTCTGTATTAGTTTTTAGTGGATAAAGGCTGTAACAACTAATATAATGAGTAGCGACATTGGCACCTGAACTTTTCAGCGCTCTATGTAATAAACAAACTTCACACTTTGAACTTCATGTATGTCATTGGAGAAGTCCTTCTGTGATTTCATCTCAAGACTGAGGTGAAATGGAATGCAATGGATCATGTGGAATATAAGCTTCTCCAAGGACACAGTGGGATTTGGGATGTGGGTAGAATCTTCCCAGTAGGAGTGTTACAAACAGGGCTGTAAACACATTTATTTGTTAGCACACCAAATGTGTCTCCACTCTCTGACAAAATAAGGCCTTCTTTCCTGGTACTGTTAATATACTGATAGAGTGGAGTTTTTTAAGAAATCCCTTTATAGTTACATCTCTTTTCTCATCAAGATCTATAGCCCCATGTGAATGCTTCCTTTAACACTTCTTCTCAGTATTTGTACATGTTAGCATTTTGTGAACTTTCCTGTTGAATTTGAGGACAGCAAAGATAACTTGATTTAGCTGAGTTAATCTATTGATGCTTCCCCTAAGCCACCATCTGTAACGGAATAATTTGAAGTTGTTTCTTTTAAAAGCTATCAGCTCTTCTGAAGTGATTTTTTCCCCCATCTTTACACACACACACGCACACACACACACACACACACACACACGTACATATTTATATATTCTTTTCTTTCTTACCAGCTCTGAGAGTTATTTTCCTTAGAATCCCTTGCCCTTATTTTGCCATTATCTATCTGATGTTTAGTTAAGGATCATATCATAGTATTATCACTCACACCTTCATTTCAACTACTTCTTCCCATTTTAATACAATGTACAGAAGAGCTTGCCTAATTTTTCACCTTGAGTTTAAATAACTTTTAAACTAATTCCAAAATCTTCCTGAGCCATCCATTTTACTTTTCCCTGCTCTCAATAGGCCTCTTGATAGCTAAATATTCCCCCTATTACTAATTAAGATACTTCGCTCATTCTTCTATTAGTCACAAAAAGAATTCTCTCTGGGGTTTTACTCATTGTATGCATTTGGTGGCTTAGAGTAATCCCCAGTCACAGCAGTTTCCTTTTCTTCTTTCTTCTTAACATTAGTCACAGATTTTCAATCAGTCCATTCTCATGTAGCATCTAAACCAGTATTTATGCCTTTGATATAAAACACATTTCTTCCATTTTTCCCTTGATTGTCTCCCTGAATATATTGTATTCTTCTATGTCTGTGTCAGATGTGCAGCATATCCCACAGTCTCTGTGATGACAGATAAGTCATCATTTTTATCGTGAATTAAGTCTTGAGGTATCTCCTTGTACCCGTGCTTTGATAGTTTACCGACAACTAAGAGAATGTCATTATTCTTCCTATAATTCTCTTTTGAATAAAGTCCTTGTCTCCTCCTTCCCCATAAATATTGAGCTTAAATTCAGCAGACTATATAAATTCCTTCAGATTTTAGTTCATTCCATTAGAAAAGAGATAAGTTTAGCTCTTCAAAGTGCTACGATATGTAATAAATTCACAGAAATTGGACTTGTACCAATATTAAATCTTTGGAATTGAGAAGAAAATTAGACCAGCTATCTTTCCTGACTTGAACAGATGTCTTCTGATGATTTTTAAGAATTATTATTCCATTGTTATTTATGTTATTATACTTATCGCTATAGAGAAAACTACAATAGGGCTGAGCCCATACTGTAGTGAAGACATTAAGGTTTCCCTTTGGAAACAATATTAAATTGTGTCAGTTTTCTAAGTCTAAGCAATTTCCTTGAAGAGTGTAATTAATTTGAAAGAAAACCCCAGCCAACAGTAAAGATTGCAGTATAAAATTGCAAATCAGAAACTTGTTGAAAAATAATACTTGCCATAAAAATGATAACAATACCATGCAAAGAAACTGAAAAGCAACATGTAAATAAATTACTGTGGCACTGTTCTTGCTGCTATGGTTAATGTTATGTCAGCATTTTCATTATAAGATCCATTTTTCAAAGTTTATGAGTCATCTATAAAATTAAAAAAAAAAATCTTTCTAAGACTAATGCTGGAAGATCATGCTCTAGAAAGAGCTTTGATTACAAGAGTGTAGAGGAGAAATACCAATCACTCTTCACAAAATGTCCTGAGTTGAAAAATAAGGTAGCAGTTTAAAAATATAATATAAATTTTTTGGAGTGAAATTGTAGTTGGCAATACAGCTATAAAATTAGCTTTCTTTCCCTGTCATTCATATATTTGCAACAGCATCTTAAAGAAAATGGGATTGAAGCCAAAGTATTTAGGTGGAGAGTATATAGGGTGTCTGAACAAGAGAGGCCATGTTGTCATTTTAAATTTTACTACCTGCTCCACATACTCCTTTCTAAAGAAAAATGTTTTGAAACTAAACTCATTAGGAAGAAGTGAAAATATATCTGTAGCTGAGTCATTGATGCAAGTTTATATTGGTGCAAGAACAACACATTGAAAGTTTTTAAGCCAAGATTTATCAAAATCTTTCCCTTGCATATATTCAGAGAAAATATGCTTTGTTAATAAAATAATTTCAAACAACTTATTTAGAACATGTTTTCTCTAAATAATGCAGTAATGAGTAATAAGGGGCATGAATGATATAATGAAATGCCATTAAAATAAAGTATCTTATGAGCTTTATCTGTAGTTTCTCAGCAGTTTTCTATTGCTGTTGAACCCAGACTGCTGTATGGAAGGCATCTTTGGTCTGAGCTGACTAAATATGGCATTCTTATGTTTTTGTGAGGACTTGGGGTAGTGTTTGAGAGCATTAGCATTGAGTAAATGTTGAAGGACTCTGGACAGTATAAAGAGACGAATCCAGTACGGTCACATTTCTACAGTTCAGCCTCAGGAAGAGATGACTGAGAGGGGACCTCACCAATGTCTACAAGTATCTGAAGGGAGGGTGCCAAGCGGACAGATCCAGGCTCTGCTCAGTGGTGCAAACCACTAGGACTCGAGGCAACAGGCAGAAACTGATGCCCAGGAAGTTCCACCTGAACACAAGAAAAAGCTTCCTTACAGTGTGGGTGACCGTGCACTGGAACAGGCAGCGCAGAGAGGCTGCGGAGTGTCCCTCTCTGGAGACACTCAAGAACCATCTGTACGCAGCCCTGTGCCATGAGCTCTGGGACGGCCCTGCCTGAGCAGGGAGGTTGGACCACATAAACCCACTGTGGTCCCTTCCAACCTGACCCATTCTGTGATTCTGTAATTCTGTGACTTTTGTAAAGAACCCTGGCATGAACAATACCTTGATACCATTTTGAGGGCAAATAATTGAAATTACTAAAAGAAGTATTCCAGATATATATTGCTTATGAGTAGAGGCCTAGGAATCTGTATAAAACCTTTATTGGAAGCCCATGTTCTCACCAATGGACATTTAAAAGGCATTAAAGGGACATTTTAAACAAAATGGTACTTCTTTGGAGAGAAGTGAGGGTCTGCAGTGACACTTTATTATGCTTTTAAGGTTGTATTATGGGCTATCATATTTGACACTTGTGTCCACACTTTATGTACTTCTGGATATCAGATGAATATGAGTAAAAATCAAGGAACTTCAGTTTAGTTGTCTGCATGGTTGTATTTACATATACAGATACAAATATGGATACTAGAAACTCCACTTCCCTGGCTGAGGTATTTCTGAGTCTTTTCCTTCAAAAGCTCTTCCTTTCTTGCACATATCACACAACAATTGATGTGAAAAGGCAGCTCCAGAGCCAGAGCTCCTATGCTATGCTCAGAGCAGGGTCACCTAGCTGGCTGCCCAGGGCCAGGTCAGTTGGATTTTATACATGTCTTAGGAAGGAGATCCCCCAGCCCCTCTGGGCAAGCAATTCATTGGGCATCACTGAGGACTCTGGCTTCACTTCTTTATTCCCTCATCAGCAACTTATACACATTGACTCAATCCTTCTCAGCCTTTACTTCTGCAGTTTGAACAGCCTGACCTCTGTCAGGCTCTTCTTACACAAAAGATGCTCCAAGGCATTCATCAGCTTTGTGGCCCTTCATTGAATTTGCTCCAGTAAGTTCATGTCTCTCTTGTACTGGACATTTAGGTCTATGAGTGCACCAGACATCAAAATTCATCTAGTTCTATTCAATATCACTAGTTGGAAACCAAAGCTATTCAATTCACTCAAGCATAGATACCCATGGCAGGGTTCAGTTGTATAAACACAGATGTTCTGTACGATTTCAAAAAGGTCTGGAGAATTCACCATGCCCTCCAGCTGCCAAGTACTAGATCCTATTTGCCATCCTATGTGAATATCTTGGAAATTTTCTGGTTTACTAGAAGCCACAGATAATCTAGGTTTAGACATTGATGTAACAATAAACCTTAGACAGCAAAACACCTTTCATTTTCTATGCATTATGGCTTTATATATAACTCTGATATATAATTTTATCCACACAGGCTAAGGCTCCCCTTGGAGTTATCAGAGTTTCTGCCAGGGGCAGTTCAGAGGAAGAGATTATCTCCTTCCATTTAACCAGCTGAATTAAAGTGAAATGGTATGAATATGTCCTCACCCCTTCTGATCACTCACTCCTTCTCCCAGACTCACATAGCCAAGGCCAAAAGCACAAACAAGTAGAGGAACAACAAAAGAAAAGTGGAATCCTAAAATACCTGAGAATTAAAAACAGGAAATGAAGAGCTGATTATAGGTAATTTTTTTCTCTCCTTCAAATTTTGCAATAAATAACACACTTTAGTAGTGCTGCGTTATTAGTATTTCCCAGTGATTTTGTTTACAAAGCCTCTCATTATTACCCACTCTCTCAATGTGCACTTTAAAAAATGTGAATCACATTAGCATGATTGCATTTGCATTAAACACATGGTTAGTTTTTTAAAAGTACAAATGCTTGTAATTTTCTGACACACCCGCATGAATTATAAAATGATGCATAATAGAATTTTGCTTGATTTCATAATTACCTGTTGTTATCCCGGGCTAATGAAATATTCAGCACTGCATGTTAATCCTGAACATCTCCCTGGCATCCTCTCTTCCCTTTTCCTGATTTTTTTTTAGCACAGCATCCTCTCTTCCCTTTTCCTGATTTTTTTTAGCACATTCCATTGAGTTACAACTTGTTTCATGGAATCTGTAGAAAGAAAAATGTTCAACAGCTATGGTTATATGCAAATCTTCAAACAGCCATACCCAAAGTTAAAAGCAGAAATTTCAGTATGTACCTATTATTTCTGGCAGGCATATATTACATTGCTTTGATCATATTTCCTTACTAAGCTTCCTCATCTGGTTGAAATAGAGCCTCTTAGAGCTATTTCCCCCCTCTTTATTTCCTGAGAAAGTTGCCTTGTATTTTATACAACTTAATCTTCTAAAATAGGCTGTTTTCTATTTTTCCATGGTGTACTATATGAGCATCTAAAGATACTTGGAGGCACAAGGAATCTTAGATTTGAAATACCTTGTTCAAAAATAGAAAATGTGGGAGAATACTTATTGTATTGTAGTACTTTAATTCGTATGAATAAAATGAGCAGCCTTGCTATCATTCAAGTTAGCAGTAAGGTCCTCAGCAGCTTCAGACAGAATACATTATTAAAGCGCACAGAGGTGCTGTTACTTTCATAGCAGGTAGAACTCATTTTTTAAAGAATGAAATATGTGATCTGGGCAAATCAACAAGCAACTTGTTTCGCCATCAGAAAGAGAGCACTGTTTTGCTTTAATGTTTCATTTAAGCCCCAACATAGACATCTTCAGGAGGTGTCTCTAAGTCAGCTCATTTCACCTCCCTTGCTCTGCTGCCAACCAAGGAAGTTAGTATTGGCTGGGAGGCAGCTCGTTTATCTATAAACATCTGGTGTAGACATGCCATGTGGTATTCATCCAGAAAGGCAAGAGGTTTAGCTTGGGTCTTCTGTCAGATACAAGCTGTGTTCTGATGTCCCAGATCTGGTAGGGAAAATTAAGAGCAGCCAATACCTGCATTTAAGCTATTGCATCAACTTTAGATGCTTGCATCTGTAGCTGGCTAGAGATAGGTAAGAAATGCTATGAAACTCTCCACTGTGCTTCTTTTAGAAATGAGTACAGGTAGGTCTTTTCCCAAGAGAATAACTTGTACTCCTGAACAAGCACTTGCAACATATGGAATCATTAAATTTAATAAAATTTAAATTTTAGTTGAAGTTCTTTGTTTTATAATTTATTTAAGCTTAAAACAAGTGACAAATTTAAAAAATGAGAAACAACAACAGAAAACCCCAAAAAAACCAACAAAGCTACTGTCCTGGTTTCAGCCAGGGATTAACAAAACAAAACAAAACAAAACAAAATAAAACAACCCAAGAAAAACCAAACCAAACAAAACCCAAAACCTAAACCTCTCAAAAAATCCCACAATCAAACCCAACATAAAAAACTCCCCCACACACCAAAACCCATCAAAAATCAAACTAAAATAACCCCCAAAACTTTGTTGTAGAAAATGTAGGCCTTATATAGGCCAGATTTTGCATTCATGATGCAAATGTTGTTCCCAAGCATCTGCTAAGTATATTAAAAAAAGTTACATTGAGGAAGTGAATGAAGTGTAATATCTTTATTTCTTTAACTATCTTGATCTCTTCCACATCACACTGTTCCTGTAGGTATACTTAGCCTAAATTTAACTTCTTGGTTTTAAACTGCTGCAATACTACTGTTTTCAGCACATTTAGTGTGTGTCTTGCAGTGTGTAAATGAAAGGGGTGTCAATCATCATGCTTTTAGATTCTTGTATTTCGCAGTTAATAATGATGAGCTTTGAGCTTTGTCCTGCAAGTAATAATTTCTGTGAGTAAAATTAGGCATAGAGATTTGCATTTGCAGGATTAGTGACAATGTAAGCTTTGGCATTGTTAGGTTGCTATGCAAATGCTTAATAATTCTCCCTTTGATTTCTTCCGTTTTTATTCTCTTCCATATCCCCACACCTTCTTAGACAGGTGAACTTATAGTCAATTTCTGTGAAGGCTTAGTGCTTTGCATATCTGAACCCTTAGATAAGGTTAGATATGCTTAAATATGCTTCTCTAAAACCCTCTTTGAACCTTTAAGTCTTCATTGCAACTAATCTTATCACAGACACTATGTTGGAAATGAAAGTGTTAGCTCCAGTTATACAAACCTTTGATGTGAGTTGTTTCCCAACATACTAGCATTAGAAAAGACAATAACACCATCACCAAGATGCACATGTATGAGCCCATTCACATCTTTCATCTATTATGTAAATAGCATTTTTTGCTTAAACATTTAAAGTAATCCATTCCCTCCCATTTGTTTATCCTTTTATTAACTGTAAATAGCTGAGCCATTTTCAGTGCAGTCATTATTGTTCGTTTGCTCCTGCTCTCCACTCCACAAGAGCCTTCCCTTAGCTTAACTGCCTTGTAGAAAATGCACCAGCATGCAGAGTCAGAAAAATAGCAACAGAGAGGAAGCAAAAAATAATAACTTACATTTTACATTGGCCATGTCTAAAGATCCACAATCAGCACACAAAGCACTTTGGCATGGTTTGATTCTGCACCTTTGGTAGCCAAATTGCAGACACACTTTACAGTAATGGAAGTGTTATTTCCTCTGATAACCACAGTAATTTATCAGAATACTTCTTCTTGAATATTATTTTCCACCAATTTTGCTGCATTAAAATAGGTTAAATAAATTTAGATCAGTTTTGGCTCAACTCACTAGCTACTTTGTCAAAGTCTTTTAGAGCAAACCTCAGATACAGTTGTTATTGTCCTCTGTGGCAACCGTCATTGCAAACATCATTAAGGATGTGAGGTCTCTCCCTTAATTAAGAACTAAAAGGTTTAATTTCCTAAAACAAAAGCATGTGGCAGGTTTTATTGATCTGGTCTATGTCGCCAGCTGAACACATTAGCAGGGGTTATTGATTACTATAGAGGTAATTAGCTCTGTTCCTTGTCAGGTAAAGCACATATTCTGAAGATCTTTCCTAAAGAGGCCTATATGTTCATTCATATTCACCAAGTTATACAATGAAGGGGGTTTCTAAAGTCTTTATTACCTATGTATCATTTTTCAAAATTTAAAAGCAATCATTAGAAAGGTCATTTGCCAGTCATTATCTTGTTATAATTCTTTCTGAATGTCACTGATGCACTCAAGAATGAATTAAAAAAAAAAGAAGCACAGCGTTGTTTTGGGTTTTTTTTGTAATGTAAGCACATATGGCTATTACTCATTATTATTATTATTTTAATAACTCCCAACAAAAGAACTGCCTTAATATGTTAATCTGAAACTGTGGTAAATAATTTCCTAACAGAATGCATAGGATCTTTCCCCAATTTTGAAAGAATAATTTCACACTGAAAACTGTCCTAGTTAATTCCTTAATAACACTTAGTTCATTTTTGGTTCTGGTACTGAAAATAGAAGCTAATTACATTCAATAGCACTTCTTTGGAGAAAGACTTGGTAGATAAAAAGGGGCCGAATAGTGTCTGACTTTCTTCAGACAATTGGAAGCCCTGGCCCTCGTGGGAAACTGAAACCAGCCTGATACCTGCAGAGGGAAAGCACAGAAGAGCTCAAGCAGTATGGGAGGTTTCTGGAGTACATCCGTCCTGGCACAGCTGATTGAGAAGTAGTTGAAAGAACTGCTTTGCTGGATCTCACAATTAGAGCACATGATGAGCTGGTCAGGAATGTGAAGGCTGGGGGAATTCTTGACTCCAGAATTGATAGATAGTGTCATTTGTATCCTGAAAAGAGGAAGCAAGGTATGAGGGTCTGGAAGAGCTGATTGATTTCCAAAGGTCATTTTCTCCAGGTTTGTGTATGGTCCTTCCAAATATGTGGACAATCAAGTAAAAGTGTATTAACTACAGTCAAATGTGGAAGAAAAGAAAAAAATAAAAAGTGAGAATGTGAGAGGTGGAAGCAAGAGAATATAAAAAGAGTAGAGACATAGAGATACTCTCCAAGGCAAAGTTTTGGGTAGGAAAGCCAAAGACAAAACTCATTTTGAGTTATATCTGTCAAGGCTTCAACAAGAATATCAGCAGCGAAAGGAAGATTAGAACTATCAAGTGGCTGCTGAACAGTGCAGGGAGGTTCTGGATGAACCAGAACACAGAAAATACTTTAGTTTTTACTGCTAAGATTTATCTTCCGTAATTCCAGATTCCTCAAATCTGTGGGAAAGTCTGAAGCAAAGAAGAGTTACTCTCAGTAGAAGAGGATCAGATTTGGAAATATTTAAAGAAACTGAACACCCACAAGTTTATGGGACCTGGCACTCATGAGTGCTGATGGAGCTGGAAAATGTTATTGCCAGGCTACTCTCAACTACCTTGGAAAAATCATGGTAGCTGCAAGAAATTCTTGTGCAATCGAAAAAAGCAAACTGCTGAAGACAGACAAGAATGAGGATCAGGAAAACTGCAGGGCCATTACCTGAATCCCTGGGAAGATGAGAAAGCAAATAATCCCAAAATACTTTTCCAATCACATTAAGGAAAACAAGGCTTCTGAGACTAGTCATGAATTTACATGAATTTACAAAAGGAAAATCAATTGCATATATTGGGTTTTTATCTTATCATGTCACATGCCTCAATAGCCTGGTAACCTTTTGCAAAGAAATCATTGGCTCAGCAGATTACTGTTGTTGTTCATGTTCACTTCAGATTTTGACACCATCTCCCATCGAATCCTCACCAACAAACTGATAAAGTCTAGTCTAGATAAGGGGGTAGTGAGACAAATTGAAAAGTAGCTCAGCTTCCAGGATCAGAGTGGTGATCAGTTGCATCCACTCCAGCTGGAGGCCAATCACTATTGTTGTGTGCCAGGGTTTCAAACCAGGGCCAATTCTGTTCAACTCCAATATGCTTGCAGATGTTACAAAGAAACACCTGCAGATAGTTGAGAGTTTGGTGGGGTTTTTTGTGGGTTTTTTTTGGCAGAAAAAAAAGTTGGCATTTTAGTGATGACTCTTGATGACTGTAAATTTGGAAGTATTGTTAATGCACCAAAAGATCAGAATATATTTTACAGAGGAAAATCTGATACAGAAAAACAGTGAAATAGTGAAATATAATAATTTAAGGCATAAGTTCATGCACATATGTCTCAAATTGTCTTGATTTAGACAGGTCTGGAGGCTAGTTATTGTAGGTTATTTCTACAATTAGCTGAAAGACAGGCAGGTCTAGACTGAGATACAGAATCCCAAGGGAATAAATCATTTTCTAGGGGAGCATTCCAGTGACTATAAATACCATTTGAAGAGTGTGTCTAGTTATAACTAGGCCTGTTTTACAAGATGAATTAAATAGATTTTGGCCATAAAATGGGAGCTCATCAGTTGAACTTTGCAAAATTTACTGGTACAGTTCTGTTTAATCTATTTCAGCAATTAAGTGCAGTTAGCCCTGTGTATCATCTCTAAACAGCTGCAGCAGTTCTGATGTCTGCTGAAATCGTGAATTCTTTCCTCTTTTTATGGTTTAGCTTCCTAATATTCATATTAAACATGCCCTGCTCGGCAATGTGAATACACAATACTTTTCTTTTTTTTCCCAGTGAAAACTTGTCAGCGTTTGCTTGGTGATCTTCAATGGGTTCTTGGCAAATCTGACCATAATGGGAAGTCTTCCAGTATTAGTTTTATCTCAGCAAAAATCCACAGATATGATTTAGTGAAGCAAGGAAAGGTCCAGAAAATCTTTGTAACTGCCTATATCCCAAGTCCGTCAAGGACCAGAAAACACAATACATGCCCTAGAAATAGCTGTGTGAGTATCAGTAATTTTAGAACGTCACTGTAATTAAGTTGCTTTGACACATAGGGGTAATTCCAACTTATCTGGAATTTGAGAGACAGATGTAGAAAAGAATGCGAAATTTTTACTCAATTGGAGGATAATGGCGAACCACCATCATGACAAAGTCAACATAAAGACAGATTCCTGACTATACCAGTAACATATTTTTATTTCAAACTATACTAGAAATGAACCACCAATCACAGACAAGATTTTATCTGGAATATTTAGTGTACATCTACATTGCCTGCTGTAACAGAGTCAGGAACAAGTTTGGAAAACTTGTTATAAACAAGTCAGACTTGGTTCCTCACGCTGCTTAACTGTCAGCTGACTCTCCATATCTTCCCTGAAGCAGTCCAGCAAGTTTTCCACAAGCTATCTCCATTCCAGTTCAGGGAATAATGCCATATGGATTCTCTCTCCATAAGGCAGTGTGTATACAATTGCATGATGTCTGTCTGACAATTCTCCTTAGTCTTAAAATATTATCCAAACTCGCATCATACCTTTGAGTACTCACATATACCATATGCCAGTGCACAGAAGCCATAGTCTCATTTTCATGCTATAAAAACTTCTCCTTATCAAATTGCAGCATAATCCTTGTATAATTTCAGGCACTTTGAAATTATTCTCATGAGAACTACTGCAACACATGCTAATAATTTTGCATTTTATATTTTAGGGGCACTGCCTGAGTCTGAAGATGCCAAGGGCTACTGTATGCCTGTAGATGTAGCTAGCCTGCCAGAGAGGAGCCGTCCCTGGCATAGCATAGACATGAACCAAAGAGTTCTACGTGGCATTGGGTCCAGGGGCTGCTCCTTGATTTTCTTTTATTCATCAGAGTAGACACACTTAGGCTCCAGAAACATTAAATCAGACCAAAAGTGAAAACAAATAAACAAAAAACAAAACCAAAAACCCACAGAAAACCCTAAAAACTTCCCCCAAACCCAAACCAAAACAAAATCAACAAACAAAAAACAATCCCCCCCCAAACAAAACAAAACAACCTAAAAATTCCCCAAACCAAACCAAAATACAAAAAAAAAAGAAGAAAAGAAAAAAAAAGCAACCAACTAACCAAAGGCAAAAACCGAAAGCCCATAAATAAGGAGATGAGGGATTTGGATTTACTGCTTTACAAGACAAGAAAAAAAGTGTTAAAACACATGTCCCAAAGAACACATAAATATCGCCTATAAACATAGTTGTGGAGTAAGTTCAAGAGAATCAGAATTATTTTTCAATTGATCCAATATTTTCAAACCTTTTCCAGTTTGTAGACATCTAACATTTCTTTAGGAGTCATTGACATACTGAGGAAAATCACTTAGGTGCTATTCTGTACATGGAACATAAACAGACTTCCTCTTTTCTCTGATGCTTCTTCCAATCTCTTTCAGAGTAGTCCCCATACACACATCGATCTGCAAACACAGGGGTAAAACCCCTAAATCCCTCATCAGTAGAAAAACTCAGTGATCCAGAAGTAAAGCTACCATGGGAAATAGGAAAATGTTGCTATTTACATGAGCACTTAGGTTCTGGATGTGAACATGAAGAGTAAGCTGAAATTTAATATTATGAAAACTGTTATGGAAAAAAAAAAATTCATACAGCCATTGTGATACCCAGGAAATGGATTGATGAGATCATTATTGTCTTTATGGTACAGAGAAACTATTGAATAAACTGCGTTTCTCTGAAAAAGTAAAAAAAATCTGAAAGTCCATAAAGAGAAAATTATTTTCCCGTATTAGAAGAAAAGCAACTGTAAAATACAGTTTAAAATTATTTCTCAAATAATAATTATAATTAAAAAACTTTCTTGTCAAATATAATTCTAGATCACTCATGCCATGTTGAGATGCTGCTTCTTATCTAACTGGGATTTAAAAAGATTGTATTCTATAAATGGAATGAAAAATTTTTGTCACAAAAGAAAATGCAAAACCTATGACTCATTCTAATTAAAACGGAAGCTCGTGAACTCATATTCCTCAAATAAATATGAGAAATCCACTTTGCATACTACTACAATTTTAGGATTGTTTATTTATTTTGTAAGGAAAAATATAAGATATTACTGTGCACCCTTAAAAATATTACAGTTCATTACACACTTTAACTTTTCATTTTTACTCTTTTGTTTGGGAGTGGTGAATAGTCCTCGCTGGCCCCTTGACAGAGTGCAGAGCTTTAGTATTCTCAGCTCCAATCAGCTGTACTGGAGCCCCACCACAGTCTGAGCAATACCAGGAAACCCCATAGTCTAGACTCACAAAAAATTATCAATAGGGGGATGTTGCACAAGAATGAAACCATAATTTACAGTACCAAGTGAAATTCAACTTTTAAAAGACAAAAAATTCAAGACTTTGATCTCCAAAGAGGAAGGAGGAGGCAAATTCAAAAACATTTTGCAGGATGCAAATTATTTTCAAGAACCTAATTATGGTATTTTAATTAAAATGAAAAAATCTGTTCATTCCCCAAACACCAATTCCCTGTAAAAATTAGGATGGGATTCATTAAGCCTAATTTTAGTCTTCATTTGAGTCATTTTATGCTCCTTCAGCAGCTGGTAGAATTGAGCAATCCTCGGGAGCTGTTCCTCTGGTTAGTTCTGAATATCTACACCAGAATGAGAGCCTAAATTTTGTTGCTTTCATTGTTCTTGTTATTGTCATATTCCCCTCAAGCCAGCCCTCTGTGTTTGGCTATAAAACAAGCCCAAAGGGACCAGTTTACCGTAGCCACACCCACCACACGTATCTAAAGGTGCCTAACATGGATACAGCTGTTTTTCACAAGCCTGTTCGATACTAAACTGTATTTTTCTACATAGGAACAGGGCACAAGAGCAACTGCCATGTGGAAGCACCAGGTTCATGCTGTGGACAGGGAACCTTATCCACAGATATGAGGCAGTGACTGTGGACTCAATCCCCACAAATGATAGGAAACATGGTTTGCTGTTTTGCTACCTGATAATAAAATCAGTTTAGCAAAATTTAATATTTCTTTTTAGGTAATTTATTTTCCTACCATAGATACTAGAATAATAAACATTATTTTAAATACCTGCTGTATTCAGTAAAGTGCAAATGCTTCTGTATACAAAATTATAATCTGCAATTTTGTGTTGCATTCCCCGTCCCAGACAGTAGCTGAGCACCCACACTAACAACCAAGTACATTGATGACATCACACTCAGTGACAAAAATGGGGTGGAAGGTTCCTTGTCTTCCAAAGTCCTCATCTACCATTGTTCCTCAGGATCTGCAATTTTTCAGTACATAATGCAATGTACTGAAATTCATGATATCCTAATACCAGTTCTCAAAATTTCTGTCAATATAATAAAAAACCAAAGTCATCAAGAAATAAATTAAATAATATGACTACCCGGATTCAACATATTTTCTATTTCACTACCTACACCCCTGAAGCAAAATTCAAATGCTTGTCAAATGGCAAATAAACAAATACTTTATAGCTTTATTACCTGTATCCTATTCTCTGTAGATAAGCAAGAGGCACCCTTCCATTCCTTTACAGTGATGTCAGATTAAGGCTCATTTATCAATTACATGTCTCAGCATATGAAATGCAACCTCTAATCCATACAATACTGTGTGTTTCTGAAAAGCATGAACAGAATACCTAGTAATGGTCACCTACTCTTTTATTTCTTAAGTGTCTGTTTCAGTAACTAGGGAAATAGGTCTCTCCATAAAGCATTGAAAGCATTGAAAGCCTGTCTTGAACTAGACTCATTATTTAAATTGCACAGTAACAAAGCAGAAAAGAAAGAAAGAAAAACATAATTACCAGGAACAGGGTGCTATTTCACTTCTTGTAAGTTTAAGTGCAGAATTTGGGAAAGACTTAAAGCATAGTCACTCCCTGCAGGTGCCCCTGGGGTTTCTCCCTTTAAAACACAGGGCCTGTCCCACTCCTACATCCATGCTCCTCATGGTGTCACAAAGGGTCCCCTGTCCTCTGGGGATGCAGGAAAGATGAACTCTGCCCTTAGGTATTTATGTGTGGAGCAGATCAAAGCCAGCATAGAACCTCTCAGGTACATAGCTCATAAATCAGGCCTGAATTTATATCAGTTGAGATCCCTACTAATACTGCTGAGTTTAGACTTCACTATCCTGAGAGGTGAGACAGACTGTAAAAACTTTGGTGAAAATGTTGTTGTTCTGATAGCACACATCTTAAATAGTTAAACCTAAAATTTGTACGGCTATCTGTAGCAGGAACGTCACCCATTGGCTTCTGTTTTCTGAGAAGAGCTGGATGCTGTTTGAGAACAGAAAGGAAGAGTTGGTTCAAAGACAAGTATTTAGAAACTGAGGAAAATAAACTTGTATCTGGAAAAGGATGTTTTTAATATCATCATCTGATGGAGTTCTATTAAACTTTTTCTTCTCTATCTGGCCAAGAATCTTCATAAAATTTTTTGAAACTTTGTGGTTTATTTATGTCCTTACAAGGAGTTCTGTACAAAAAAAATAAACACTGCAATGCTTGCCTTTGGAGACCTTGATTCTATGCGTTTCAGCTCCCTCTCTATGTGATGAACATGACATTAACATATTACTTTTCTGAGCTATGTTTAAAACAACTAAAATCAAGGCTGTTTTCACCTCTTGTATTCAATCAATATCAACAGAGTTGTCTGAAACTTGGGAAACAGAATTTTGCCTCTTGTGATTTATTTTTCTTTGGATGAGTAAGAAGTAAGAACATAGAAGAGCAGGAGCCCCATTATTGGTAACGTATTTTGTTCTAGAATTTTAGAAGAAAAACATAAATAACGAGAGATAAAAGAATATGAAGGATTTATTCTTTTTTCTGATTCAGTTTCATTATGAAAATGTACTTTTTATCAGCAATACTCAAACTCATAAAAGTATTTTTTGTTTTATAAGCAGGGTCTGTTCATAGAAAGAATCAAAGTACCTGTTATAGGATGTGATACAATATGCAATATGACATTTAGTACCACTCATTCATTAATTTAACTTCATGGCTAATTTTCCACAGAATTATGCTGATCTGTGGTTACAGATTTACATGATAGATATATTTTGCTGTTAAGAACAAGTGCAATTTTTTTTTGAAGAAGAAGATTGAGCTCTGAGTGCTTTCACTTCATGTTATAGTGAACAGTGAGCAGAATTTCCCGCAGGACATGCAGTTGTGATGTTGTGGCTGTGTCACAGATCTCTGCTTGAATGCCCTGCAAGGTAACAGCTGGCAGCCTCTCTCCCCAGCACCTGGCTGGCACCACACTGCAGAACCTCAGACACAATTCAGCCACACCAGCACAAACTGTACCACCCCCCTCCTCTTGCCCCTGGGGGATGCTTACCCACCTGAACTCAACCCCAACAGAGCCCACCATGGCTCCTCCCTGGCATGCAGCGTAATAACAGCAAAAGCTGGCCTCTGAAACAAAACATTTTCTTGCTCTTCACAAAACTATATGTCAAGACAAAGAGAACTCAATAAACAACAAAAAGGCAAATCAAAACCCCCAGAAACCTGTGAAGTCTGGAGCAATGGACCCAGTACACTGAATTTTTCAAGTCAGCAACTGTAGAGGGCACAGTGACTTTTTAAATTGAATGCCTCATATCCCACCTGTAGACCAAATTCTACTACTTTTTGGAATAATATAATTTAACAAAATGCACTACCTTAAAAATTCATTTAATCTCATCAGAAACTGAGATGATACAATTTCTGTAGGATTAACCTTCCAAAGTTTTGCCAAAGAGAGACACTAGGCTGCTTTCAACATCAGAAGGCTTTGAATCATCATGTATCATCTAGTTGTAAGAATCCCTACAAGTATGAAGTTGATACACATCTCTGGACGCCAGAAATTCACTCTTGTGATGCAAAGTCACTTTCTACACTCTACAAATGATATATGAGTTACAAGGGTAAAGAAGACTTCACCAGGACAGCTGTGCACGGAAAATGAAGAGTGCAGTAACAAGTCTTTAAGATCATAAATACTTGGTGCAAGTTATTGGAAAAGTCTCTCCTAATTTCTCTTGATCCTTGGGACCTCAGGGATCAAAGATCAGTAGTTAAATAAAATACAGTCCCAGTAAAACCAATTTTAAGATTTCCAAGCATTTGTCTTTCAAAAAGGCCTTTTTAGCAACATCAATTTTTCTAAAGTGGAATGTCAACTTTGACAAAATTAGGTCTGAAAACACAGCTGAGGCAATAGAACATTTGGGCAATTTTGGAACACAATGTTGAGATTTTTTCAGGTATCATTTTGAAATCTTTTCTATTTGAAATCACGTTTCATTATCTAATATGAACCACATTATCCCCAAACTAGCACAGATTTCTTTGATTCATGAGATGACATTCTGACACTGACAATGATTCAACCCTGTCTCTTCTAACTCTCACCCCCTCACTCAATAACTTGATGAGTTTTGTTCTTTGTTATTATGTATTATTCTAAATACGTGAAGACTCTGTGAAAAGAAATTCTGAACTTCAACAAGCTTAGAACACACAGCTTTATTGTTGTCTTATGGACAAAGCTTTCACAGACATTTGGATACATTGCCCTATAGATCCCTTACCTTGTCTCTCTCTCTGCGTTCCAGGCACATCTGGGAAAGATGTTTGCAGCATTGAAGTATTTGGCGTCTTATAATTTTGCCCTTTGCACTTCAATCAGAATCATATTTTTTAACAGAAGACTTCACCAGTAAGATGTTGAGAAAAGCCAAGAGAGAGAGAGGAGTGAAGCCATATACACATTTTCACTTGAAAAGTTAAAACCTTAATATAAACTAGGAAAAAAAAGAGACAGCTATTAGGCATCTCTCCCTTGAATTTTCAGTTTGTTTTTCAAGGAAGAAGAGCAAACTCCCAGGGTAGAACTCTGATCACTAAGCTATAGAACAAGTAATACTACTTGTGTTTTCATTTAAAGGAGATAAATACTGCTTTTTCTGAAACATTAGAGAAACTCTCCTACGCTTCCCACTTAAACAACATTTTAGAGAAAAGGATTGCTTTTGGTTTTTTTTCCCAGAGGTTTTGGGGTAATAAAAGTTTAGTTTTATTTTTTCTCAGAATTGCAGTATTTGTCTAACCTGCAGGTTTCTCGTTTCACGCTGAGATGGAAACACCTCATTTTCCTGTGAGAGAATAAAATCTGCTGATATCATTTATCTCTCAAGCAGAATAAGAGCATAGAAATCTCACAGGGATACTCTCTTGGAATTCCTACTTAACTCCATATCAGGTCTTGGATATAGATTCGTATGAATTCTTTTTTTTTTTAAATCCTGTTTTTCAAATATAAATCTCTGAGGTTGTTTTTGATTTGGTTGTTTGTTTTGGGGTTTTTTTGGTTGGGGGATTTTGTTGGGTTTTTGTTTGCTCGGTTGAGTTTTTTTGGTTTGTTATTAATTGGAAGCCTTTACAGTTTTGCAGCCATAAGGCTTCCTGCTCTTCCCACAACCAGCAGCACTTTCAGGAAACACTGCCCAGGAACAAATCCATTCCTCCCAAGTAGTACTAACTTCCCATTGCACCTGTGGAGATGACCCATACAGCTGCATTAGCAGAGTTAGGCCAAGTTTTTTGCAAAAGCCTTAGAAAACTACTCAAATATAGTAAATGAAGTGAAGAGACATTAGTTAATAAACCTCAGGTGTGACTTTGAGACCCTCTGAGGGGCAAAATTAGTGAATCAGCAGGATTTACACTAATTTACAACCACCAAAAGGGCATACAAAAACAGTGGTCTGATAATTAGCTGTGGATTCTCTGTGATATGTGGCAGGAGTAGCCAATGTTTCAAAATAATTAATGTGAAATGAAGGAAAAAACACCTAATATGCAGCAAAACATATTACTTCCCATTTTCTGTTGCAGTTTACCCTTGTGAGTATGCCAAGCCTGGCTCTTCCTTCACACCCTGTTCAAATTGTTTCTACCTCCCCCAGTGGCATTGGCCCCTTGAACACACACAGACACGTGACTTTGTTGGTGTCACAGATGACCAAGCACAGGCAGAGCCCTCTGCCACCAGAGAAACCAAAACCTCAAGAATGGCAGCACCAAGAATTCTCTGGACTTGTTAATAGGTGGTGGGGCTTCCTCTGCTGTACAAACACAATGAAACCCAGTCATTCATCAGGGTCCTCACCATGTGAACACAAAAAAGCAGTGTTGGCTTCTCGGAGAAGGGAACAGTTCTATTAGGTGTTGGTGTATAGGAAATGTTGTGCATTTTAATTCACTAGTAATTTAATATGCATTGGTCTACCCTAATGGGGCAGCGATCTGGATTTGGGCCTGAGGCACTGATGCAACAGTATTAATAAAGAGCAAATCACTACACTAATTATGATTAATACTTTCTTTCAATGCAGCATTCTACTTCATCATCTTTAGCAAAGTGTTATTTTTAAATTTAAACAAAGCACATTGCCAACAAACTAAATGTGTCAAATTGAACAGTTTAATCTTCTAGAATGTATAACCTCAAGTGTATTTTTGCATCTGTTATGTATTCAGTGGGTGAGGAAATGTTGTGCTTTTTACAAACAGCTTTCCATAAATTTGAGCAGGCAAGCAGCTAAGCTGACACACAACTGCAATGCCACAGCACTGGAAGGGGTTTCTGGTAACGTTATCACCAGGTGATGAAAAACTCTTCAATAGGTTTGCCTGGGATTATCTCTTTAAATCCTTGAAAGAATGGGATTTGATGACAGTTTATCAATGGGATTATGACTCTTTTTCTTATTTCCCCACTCCCCCCATGGGTGATTTCCCATAATAAGTATATTTCAAAGCCATGCTCATAACAGGCCACCTCACCTGATGTTCTTCAGCACATCTCTAGTGCCACTGACACCAGAACATGGAGGTTGTTACACTGCTACACTACACAGCTGATGCTCTGCATCTGCTCCTCAGGCCTAAAACGGAGTATTCTGCTCCTATAAACTAAGGAAAAGACTGGATGATTGTTTAGATTCAACATAAACTGTGCCTAATGAAAGATATGAAGATTAATGAGCTAAATCTAAGTGGTACTACTATACCTGGACTTGGAATAAGTGCCAAAGTCAAAATAATTCCCAAACTTTCCAGGTAGTCAATTTAAATAAATGAGACCCATCTCTTTTTCTGCACAACCACACAGCTGCTATCAGCAAACACAATGTCAGAAGGGCATTATTCTAAGAGAAAACAAAAAAAAATATTACTTAGTGAAACATTTTAAAAGTTCTAATTGGAAATGGACAAAAATATTCTGCTGGCAATACACTGTAAGACAAAAAATCAATAAAATGTAAAACTGTAGCCATATCCAAGTTCTTTACCATGTGTAAGCATAGGATTGTCATGTGTATACAGACCTATACATTTTTATCTGTATATGGACCCATGAAAAGAAAATTCTAACCACTGTTTCAAAATGAACAAGATGGATTCTTATTAATGTCTTCTTTTGTTGCTTGGGACAACAATGTGATAAAAAAACTAAGTTCATTGTTAAAACTTTTTTTTTTTAAATGAAACAACTGTAGAAAAGCACACATCTAAAACATATATACAATTTAATTAATAAAACAATTTATTAAACATATGTAATTAATTTAATCAATTTAATACAAAATAATTTAATACCATTTTATGATAGAGTTCAAACAGTTTTTGCTGATTCACTCAAGGTTTCCCATAATCAAAGAGCTGAAGATGAAAACTAGTATCCACTGGAATGTTTGCAAGGATCCCCTCCACAATCTGGCTAATTCTCTTAGAAATTAATCCAACCAATATCATATCTGTCAAAAGGCAACAATCAGCTCTAAATTTTTAAACAGTTAAACTTTCATGAGTTCTGTTGCCTTCTTGTGGTCTGGAGATCTGTTTTTCCCATCTTAACTGAAGGAGGTCTGCTCAAAATGTTTAATAGACTTCAGAGAGTGAAACTATTTAAAGGATTTTTTTTCCTTCTACCTATTCACAGACAGGTAGTGTCATTTGAAATGCTATCCAGTATCTCCCTGGCTCTCAGAGGCCATCCCAGCAAGGCATAAGGCTTTTCTAGGTCCTGAGTCACATTTGCAGATGTCCTAGATGTACCAGAGTGTTCCAGATGAAAAGAGATGCCTAAACTGAGGTAAATGCCTGGGAGTAGAGATAGATTGCCCACATCCAATGCAAAGTGTAGGCCACTACAATTAGGGGTTTAATCCCACCCATATGCTGCTTCCTTGTGTCAATCCCATGCAGCTGTGATTAAAGAAGAGTATTCTCACATGATCCATTCTGTATGCCTCCAATTTCAGTAATTATGTTTATTTCTTGATCTCAAGACGCTCATTTACTTTGCTGTAAATAAAAATAGATTTCCCTAAGTCCCTTAAAGTCCATTTCCATAACAGTTTTTTATTTGGTTCCCAAACTGTGATTGTTTATTGTGAAAGACCATAGCATTTGCAACTAGATTAAGATTAGAATTTGCAGTAATCTTCCCAAAATTTGCCATTTTGCTACTATTGAAAAATTAAGTTTCTTTCAGGCCACCTGCCTTTAGGTGTTTGTAGAATAGATTTTTTTCAATAGGCCAATTTCAAAGTGAAGATTCCTTTGAGAGCAGAGCTCCTGGATTTATACAAAAAAATCTACTTTTCCTGTTTTGACACAAGAGATGTTTATAGAATGAGAGGTTAATACAGGAACAAATTCAAAGCACAGTGACTGCGGACAGGGAATGCCTAAAGGCTCTAGAGCTAGAAACAAGACCACTCCTTTTCCCTCTTTTCTCGAGTTCTTGAGACAGATGTTTCCTGCAGTCCTCCAAACAGCTACAGGAATATTTCTAAAGGTTTAGTTTTACCAGCATGTGAAAAAACTACTATTATGCTGTGAGATGTTGGATGTTTGAAAAGAAAGAGCAAACCTGTGGAAAGGGAAGTTACCTGAGTTTGAATGTTGGCACATACAGATTCTCATGTGACACAGGTGATTTTTTTAAACACTGCAAATACAGGCATTCTGCCAAAAAATTAGGAAACAGATAATTTTAAAGAATTTATAGTATCTCAGTAATATATAGTACACTATTATTTTTCTAATGTCATAGTAGTATTAGACTATTTTGTATTTTTATATTATTGCCTTGATGCATAGACCAAATGTATTCCTGTTGAACAAAGGATCAAAAATATCTGCATCCAATAATTTTGGATTTCAGAGATTGCAGAGATTTCTTATGTCATGAAATTTAAAAATTTGAAATACATTAAATCACCTGAAAATTAAATGTAATCCTATAGAGTTTTTTATTTTGTCTGTACCATAAGGACAAACAATTTTAATAAAGAGCATCTGCACTGGTATACATGGAAGACCAGAGAGTTATAAGAAATCAAATCTGGAAGAGAAAAATCACTGCTTAATTTACTTGTCCAGAAAGGTAATGCTAGAATGCCAGGAAGCACAAGGCTCACAGTGCTCTATCTGCAGCATTGTTCAGTTTGCCTCCTGCAATTCAATCTGAGTGCAATCAATCTTGATCTGTAAAAAGAAAAAATCCATAGAGAACTGACCTAATTGGTTTCTCAATATCTCATTTTAACTTTTTTTTATTTGATAGTTTCTTGAACTGAACTTTGTTAATCTCAAGTACTTGCTATATAAGAAAAGAAAGCTTCCAAAATAATGAAGTTATTTTTCAAAAAACATGAAGCTTAAAAATATTTAATTTTGGCTTTTCTTCCTTTTTGTTTTTCTTCCTCTCACTGACCAGATCCATATTTTGCAGATGTCCACACTGTCTGGGGGATTTTGGAAACAAAAAGGTTGGCAGATTACTTGTTTACCCTTTTTTAATAAAGATGAGGATTTCCAGTAATCACCTAATTCTGACAGCTGTAGAGATAATAATTATTTTATATCCTAAATGACTCCTCACAATAAAATCATGAAAAAGGCAGCAGTAAATGCAATTTTCAGAGCTTTTAACAGAAGTACTCATGCATGGCTAGAGAATACCTGCCTGGGTAGATATTCTGAATTTAATCTGACTTCACAAATAACAGGACCAGTGATTTGATCACTGCTTAACTTGATCTTCTGTTTAATTTGATTAGAGCATGAGAGGCCAATATGTTTTCAGCTTAAAATAATTCAAGAAGTGTTTGTTTTTTGCAGTACAGCAGGACAAGGTTATAAGAATTAAAGAAACCACATTTGCAGGAAGTTAGAAATTTAGTAAGTAGGCTATTTTGGGAAGCTATATTACACTCCATCACAGTGAAAGGACAGTTGGAAATCTGAGACATCTCTAATGTGTACAAGGCTACACAGCTCCCATCAAAGAAATCTGGGTGATTTTACTGTGCAGATGGTAAATTTATCAGGTGCATCAACTTTGCTGTGTGACTGCAGGAAGGAAAAGCAGCATGGAAAGCGAATATTCCCCTGAGAAAGATAGAGAGCAAGATCCAGACTATAAGCACTCTGCATTCACGTCAATAGGCAGTATTGCAGACTACACTAAGAATACAGAGTGTCTCAAGTTTCAGTTGTTTTGCCTATTTTCAACTGCCCTGTGGATACTCATCTTCGCCTTTGTGTATTGGGAAGTCCTCTGCAAGTTGCTTTCCTGGACAAAAGAATATTTCCATCCTCACAGCCATGGAACAGCTGATGAGCAAGTGAACTTCTGGAAGTCACCTACTCCAAATCCCTGCTCAAAGAAGAGTCATCTAGGACCTCCTTTGCAAGGGCTCAATGCTATGTTATGGTCACGTTATGCTATGTTATGGTCCTGTTATGCTATGTTATGTGGTGCAAACAGGACCTCCTGGGCCTCCAGTCAGCACCCAGTCTGTACTTAACCTGGTGTGATAATTCCACAGGGGGAGGAGGTGAAATTTCCCTATGCTGAACTTCTTGAAGTTTCTTTTTGTCCATTTCTCCAGCCTGTGTCAAGAATGATCTGGATGGCAGCTCTTCCATCTCATGCAGCAACTACTTTTCCCCAGTTTTATGTCGTCTGTGAACTTATTTGAGGGTATGCTCTGACACACTGCCCATCATTCATGAAGGTGTTCAGTAGTATTTGTCCCAGTATCATCCCCTGGCATGTACTGTTAAAGGCTTGCATCCAGCCATGCCACTGATCCCAACTGCTTGAACCCAGTTGTTCAGCCAATTTTCTAATCCATCTCACTGTCCTTATAGACTGTATGCTTATCATAGTCCACGAGAGTGTCATGGATGGAAGAGTGGAAAGTGTGCTTAAACCAAGATAAACAGGAACTACTGGTCTTACTTCACTCATCTTGCCAGTCACATCATCATAGAAGGTTATTGCATTGGTCAGGCATCATCCTTGCTTTGAAAATCCAGTTTGACTATTCATATTCATTTTGCTCTGCTTAATGCTGAAAAGCATTTCAGGAGAATTTTCTCCATCACCTTTCCAGATACGAAAATGAAGCTGACCAGTCTGTAGTTTACTTGATCCTAATTTCTCCTTACCCTCCTTGAAGATAGATGTGACATTGGCTTTCTGCCATTGCTCAGGAACACCCTTGTCCACCAAATCCCTGTGACCTTCCAAAGATAATGGGCAGTATCCTTACAATTATACCCATTAGATTTCTCAGCATTTGTGTGTAATACATATATGAATTTAAGACAAGAACCTTAGCCTCTTTTTTGTCCAAATCTGGTAAAATTTTGAGAAACAGAATATGGGCTTTAAGCTGAAGGAATGGAAAGTTTTATGTCACTGGTAAAGGTGCTATCACCAAAAGTTTTAGTACATGGATTATTAGATATTAAAATGAAAATTCTTCACATAGAATCTAATTTCTACCAGAAATAAAATAATGCCACCACCTCCTGCCCAATTAATTAAATAAAAAAGTAGTATTCTAATGGCTTTAGATCCCTTGTCTGAGTATTGCTGGGGAAGTTCTGAGGGGTGCCATGTGGATTGACCAGAGCAGGTTGACCTATTCATCTTTATCTATCTTTTGAAAATGCTGCTGCTTAGGAATTTATTACTGTCCAGAACAAGGAAGTCTAAGCACCTAAAGTGTTTGTTCTACTGTCAGTGTCACCAAAGAGGGTGGCCAAATCAGGTCTTAGCAGGACTATAGAGGTTAAGAAACAATTCTGGGAGGAAGTGGATATATTGAATGATAGAAATCATAATGTAAATATGCTCAGATACTACGCTACAGGACTAGATAATTCCTTCTATGTACATTACAGAGTTACCACTTTCAGAGTTGATAAGTAATTTAAATGTTTGAGGGTGCCATGTATTTTGGTATTAAAACAAATGCAGAAATTCTTGATGCATTCATCTTTATGAATATTATTGAAATCTTATTGTATTCTTGAAATTCTATTTCACCTTTTCAAAATTGAGAAAATATACATTTATCTGATATTAATAAAGCTTCTGAAGGGGCTTTCCTACATGCATGCTGTGACTGCAATTTCATGTACACTATAAAACAATGTAACAATGTTCTGGATAAATATGTCATGTATGAATTGCAGGAAAGAACTTTCAAAGCTGGTCTTATTAGAAAAAAAGAAGGCAGATTTCTAGATTTCTGGGCAAAATGGATGGAATTGGAGCAAAGAAGAAATAACTGAGAAAACAAGCACTGTGTGGTTGAGTGAAGAAAAGATATGTGGCATGAAAATTTTTTCCCTTGTGTTTTGTGCAAGGCATATCCGTAGGATTATTTTGTCACTCTGTCAAGAGACTAATGCATGAATCTATGTTTGAGGATCCAGAGAAAATCAATCTCTGACACCTTCAAGAAACCCATCAAATCATGTGTGTACAAAAGCACTTTGAAGTCTGCAAGTGATAAATACTAATTACTTTTAGTTGTAGTGTAAGCAGTGATGTTGTGGTAAAGTGAGAATAGTGTACTTAGATCCTCATGTGTCATCTTTTACTTGCCTGTCCATTTGCAACAGCTTTTTCAAATGATAGTGAAAATGAATCATAGTGTTCTGTATCTGGTCTGTTAAAAAAAAAACAAAAAACAAAAAAACAACAAACTAGAGTTTCCTTATGTGATATTACTTAACACACTTTTTTTTTCAGTTGCATGAAAATTTATGACTTATTTGTCACTGTTTACACAGGCAATTCTATCACTTTCTCTCAGTGTTTGTCCAAAGGATTGAGTAGCTTTATAATCTCTGTTTAAACCCTGCCTTTGTGATGTCTTTGACAAATTACTTAAATAAGTTCTTAACTATAATTTTCACTTTTATATATGTGGGACCTATTGCCTACTGCCTTATTGAAATCTAAGGACCAAAAAAATGGAATGGGGGACACTTAGTTGCAGAAATAAGAATGTGATCATCTTAGTTCTCTAGACCAAAATAGGAAAGGGCAGGGCAGACTTTTACCTTGGGGAGAGCATCACACATCCTCACCAGAACTTGATAACTTCCCTAAAATCTTTTCTGAAGAAAATTGACTCTATTCCAGCCAAAACCAGCACACTGATAATATTTCCCTGTGCACTCAGTGCACCAACAGACTCCCTAGCTCTGAGCCTGTCCTCAGAGCATGCAGGAGCAGGGACTATGAGCTTGAATAGGAAGTACACTGGAGAACTGGCAGTACATTGTGCCTATACAGTGGTGCTCAGCTGGAAAGATTTGATTTCTATTGAAGTTCTAGGATGACTGTGGAGATCTTCAGGCCCTTTACATAGCTGTTAAGCAAGTTGGCTCTTCCTGCAGGTATTAATCCCTCTCAGTGAATGGGCTAAAGACACTGACCTGCCTTGGGCAATGCTCTCCTGTAGTACACAAGATGCTGAGTGGCTGTGCTGTGACTGTTCTGAGAAAGGGAATTTATTGTCTTCAGTGTGGTGCCATGCAAACAAAGCAATATTGCTCTCAGGCTTGAAGGAGTCTGCATGTAGCTTCCCTGCATGTAACATGAGTTGGCTGTACCCAACTGTTCCTACGTCTTTTATACACAAGTGGAAGGCTCTGGTTTGGGAAAAGATATTTATTCTCTGCAGATCAGCATCTGCTGCCACAATAAGAACCTTTGAGCATACACCATCAGCCCAGTGTAATACACTAACCATACATTCCAGCAAGTGTGAATACTGGTTCATAGAAAGCCTCTGCAGTCTACAGGCTAAAAGTATGCATGTGTTATGAGCCAATTTCATACTCTGTTCATTAAGAAAGTCATCACCATGGTAACATATAAATCACAAGTTGCTACCACAATCTCTAAAATTTTCAAGCGCATAGCAACAAGAACATGATGCTGGAGCATCTCCATTTAGTAGTGCTTGAAAACTGTACATAAGGTTTACTAAGCACCTTATAAGTATTAGAGAGAAGAAATGGGTCTTTTACACCCAACTGGCATAAAGAAAAACCATGTTATTAATTTGTAGACTTAATTATCTTGAATCAAATTGTGCCAAAGATTAATTTGTTCTCATGTTTTTCATCTTCCCTTTATATTTCTCCTTCATCTTGTTATGTTAGCTATTCTTTAAAAAATTATTGGTAATATGAATATCCTGGAGACAAAACACTGTATGCAGCTCACACTAAGTAATAATCTACCTGTGGGAAAGCTGTAGACAATAACATGGTCTTCCAAGGGACATGGAGCCATTTGTTCTAATCCTATTTCTTAATCCTCTGCAGAAAGTGCAATTTCCAGATGCCATTTCTCCAGAGACATCATTCATATCACAGTAACTTTATTTAGTTTTATCACGGAGAATTAGCCAAAGACAAAGATCCTGTTAGAGCTGTACTAAATGAGAGGAAGGAGTTCAACCACAAAAAGGTGACTCAAAGTCATAACTAGGGAATCTTTCCTAGAAGAATGATGATAGCAGAAAGGTAAAGTAAAAAGAGGAGTATTGTTTATGCATCAGCTTTCTTCTGTGTAGCTCTAATAACCAACACGTGACAAATTCTGCGGGCCTTCATACTAATGGAACTGATCTGCTCATTGTAAATTAGGGGAATGACCACCTCTGACTTTCCCTGTGCTTTGCCTGACAAAATGGAAGATCTGGCAAACAATTTTATATGCGCATCCATACATGCACAGACTTTCCTCTCCTCACTGACTGAACATGATAATGCTCTATTTTAGATTTTATCTTAGTACTTCAGCCCACTAAATTTGAAAAGTTATTTTGATGTCATAATCATGCTTTTTTTCCCCTTCAAATTATGCCTTGCTTTACTTCAGAACTTCAAACTTGAAGATCATTACAAACTTCAGAAACACAAGGGAACAATGCTACCACGAAAATGTTTGAATAACTAGTTACAGGGATATTTAAAGGCAGTGGAAAACGTCAAGACTGTAAATTTAACTTTGACTCCAGTAGGAAGTTCAGAAAATGTTAAGGCATAACTTGAACAAGAGGGCAAGTTCCTGACAACCATAGCTATAATGCCAAATCAAAATTAAGCTTCTATTGTGTGAACATGCTCAACTTGACAGGACATTATGTTGTTTTTCTTTAAAATGATACTTCACCAATAATTTCCCCTGTCAATTAAATGAGAAAATATATATATTTAAAGAATTCACTGCAGGCTGCAATCATACCTTTTAATGTTTTCATTTGACTCATGGCTTAAATATAGATTTCTTTTATTTATTTATTTTATTTTATTTTATTTTTTCTTTTGTGATAGGGGAGGTTAAAGGGTTGATTTCTGTGAGAAGCTGCCAAAAACTTCCCCCATGTCTGGTAATATCAATTCCACAATTCCAGCCTGCCACTGTCCAAGGCTTAACATATCAACAACAGTGGTACAGCCTCTGGGATAACATATCTAAGAAGAAGAGAGAAAAAAAACTAGAAGAGCAGATGCATCTGAAGAGAGGAGTGAGAATGTCTGAGAGCGAGGTGGTTTGTTCTTGGCTGGACACCAGGTGCCTACCAAAGGCACTCTGTCACTGTCCTCCTCAGCTGAACAGGGGAGAGAAAATATATAAACAGGCTTGTGGGTTGAGCTAAGGACAAGGAAAGACCTCTCACCAATTACTGTCACGGGCAAAAAAACCCTCAAGCTGGGGAAATTAACTGAATTAATTAACAGTCATATTGGTAGGTAATATATCTGTAATATATATACAATATAATTGTTTTCATTTGATCTAACAGTCTTTAACTTGGGGTACCTACTTGTGCTTCTTTTTTCTCTTCAAATAATTGAAGACATGTAGATTCTCCCTATTTTAGGATGGCTGCAGAGGTTGCCATCTTTTGCCAAATAATTCTTTTGGGTTTGTTGCACATACACTGAAGGAAGATAAAAAAAGTGAGTCTTCAACCATAGGCTAAATAAGAGTTTGATCCTTTAGGTTACTGTATCATAAAATATTTTTTTTTGAGTTCTCCTCAGAAGTTTCCATGTATCACTCAGTACCCTCAACACCTTACACAGACCTCTGGATCCTGCTGCTGCAGGACCTGTTTGTAGGTTTAATGGTGTGTGCAACCATGCAAATATTCTGCATGGCAGTGGGTGCAGTTAGTGGAGTCCTGGTCACGGTACCAACACGAGACATCCTGCCCCAGGTGGCACGACACTGTTGAGTGCCATGGACAAGAATCACTGAAATATCAGCAGAGCACAAGTGACAGCACTTGTGACTTGAAGTAAGAGCAGTGAGCTGATTTTCCTTGGGGGCAGATACCTACTCCTAGAGGAACTCTTGAAACCTCCAGATCCTTGCTAGCAGTACCTGTGAAGAAACACTTCAGAAATTTTCTGGGAGCAGAGAGGTGAGGATGTGACTTGCCTTCAGTTGCTCCCTTTCAATGTTGCACGGGGTTTTTTCCCCCATTTTTGGACAGGGAGTGGCAGGCTATTGGACAGCAGCAGACTGAGCCTGGGTGGTAAGAGCTGTAGCTTCTTAGCATGAAGATTTAGGAGTATGGTGATGTACAGAAAATACCACAGGCAGTGAAAGACAACACCAGCACTTAGTAACATTGATATCAGCTATATAGAATTGCTGATCCAGCTGTACACTGTTGGATCTGTATAGTGCTCATCATTCAATCTGATATATGAGAAAGCAAAGGGGCTCAAGTCTCATCCACTTTTAAGGTCTTGACAAAAATATCCTTTTAATGTTTTAAGGTGAAAAAATTACTCTTTCATCCAAAGTAAGTTGTTGGCATGTAAGCACTATATGCTGTCCATAAGCTGCCATCTCTATTTGAAACACTTTGAAGGCAATCGATGTCCCAGACTTCACCAGGGGTCTATATAGCAGTCTACACCTGGTACTGTCCTAAACATATTGGATAAATCTTAGGCAAACTCTATCCACTGGTAACCAAAAAACATAGAGAAGCCAGTTAGTATTTTTTCATGTCTACAGTCTGTTTATAAGTTCACTATGAGAGTTTTTGAGCTCTGGTGACAAACTGAAGCCTTTGATTCCCCTATGCTATTTAATTTTTGTTGGTGTTACACAGGAGGCATTCAGCTCCTACCTATGTGGAGCAAAAGCCTGCCACCCTTTGTCTTGCTGAAAAAAACCCTTCTCTACAATGAAATATGTTGGCTTTATCTAGAACTGAAGTTCTGAGGTGGTAAATAAGCATTGTATTACTTACAGAAAGGATTAGAATTACTTGATAGTTGGCTTTTAAGATTGGTGTAGTGTAGTTATGTATTCTCATCCAGGTAATTAATAATACATCAGCTTAACTGCAAAGTTATGTACATAAATGGCTGCAATTGAAGTACAAGTAACTGCATCGTATAACTCCATATAAAATTGATTTGTGGGACTACAAAATAAAATTGTATCAAAAAACAGTACAAGAAATGGGATTAAACTCCCTGCTATGAGAAATACTACTAATTGCTTAGATACAGTATAATTACACAAACTACAATAACTGTGTAATTGCATAATAGTTAGAGTTACAGTGTTATAAAGTGTGATTGTTTCTTGTCTTATCCTAACTCATGTTCTAGCATTTAATTTGAAATAACTTCCCAAAAAGAAGATTAATTTTAATTTATTTATGGATTAAAAACCTATTGAAGTAGATGGAAAAGTCTGTTATTTCAATAAGTTTTAGAATGGAATAGATATATAAAACTATAATGTGAAGAATAATAATAAAGTCATCTGAAGAAAATGTGAGTTGCTTCTTACATTCATACCTGATACTCCACTGTTGGAGTGATTTCAAGAAACAGAAGTTAAGGAGAGAAAGACAGAGAAAGTGAGAGAAAGATCTGGGGAAATTATCCCTTTCTGAGACTAGTGAGAATTAGGACCTAGTCCAGGCACAGGTTTAGTTATCTTGCCCTCCCATCTTGTCTTCTCCATTAGACTAAACATATGGTTCTTCCACACCGAATGGCTCCAGGTTCTTGTCTTTTTGTTTTTTATTTTTTTTGTTTGTTTGTTTGTTTTTTGTGGGTTTTTTTGGTTTGTTTTTTTTTTTTTTCCTTTTGTCATGTTTTCTTTTTTGTTTGGGTTGGGTTTTTTGTTTCGTTGAGTTGGTTTTTTCCCTGATTGTCTGTTTTGGTTTTTTGGGGTTTTTTTGCTTTAATACCAGATACCTTCATAATATTGGAGCTGAATTCATTGGAGTTAAGTTTTCTCATTCAGTCATATTTTATTCCTGTTTATTTTACTAGGTCTCTGTTACAAATAACCACTCATCTGAACAACGTAGAAGAATTACACTGGGCTTATGGAAGCAGAAAATTATTCGCTACAGATACCTACTTCATATGATATAAAGAAATACTACTGGGATGTTCTGAGAAGTGTCATGTCTTTTGCGTACCATTAAAAGCAGTAAAGAAAGTCCTAATCTGCCTGTCCTTGATCCAAATGCAGTGTGTGATTATACAGACAGTTCTTTGGCATCCCACTGCCCAGCACTCTGCTGACAAAACACTTGAAATTTCCTCTGCTTCCAGGGGCTTCTGAGATTCCCTTGGTGCATAAGTTGCTTACCTTAGGGACTGAACAAAGACTGCTGAACGCCAGAAAGGAGGCACTGAGAGATCTTTTCCGTATGAATGTCGCTGCTAGTTAAGGGTTAACTATTGGAAAGGCTGTAAGAGCACACAGCAACATGGCCCCCTCTCAAGGTAGGAAAGAGAGAGACAAAGTTTTATTGTAACACACAGTCCTTAAATACACTCAAGCGCTACTCCAAGAACAGAATACAGCCCATTGGTCAGAGCGGGCAGCACCTCCTGCACAGATGTTTTCATTATAGACAACAGAGTTCTCAAAATACACACTCTGTAAACAGTAGCAGGTGCCTTTGTTTGTTCCTGGGAAAACCTCTGCCCGCAAGCCAGCCCTTGGGAAAGCTCCGTGTTCACACGAAGCCTGCCCCCAGGCTACTTGAGGCCTTCTACATATGAATATCAATCTTCAGTGCAGTAGGTAAGGTGTCTTCATTTTCATAATCATCCTTTTCACCCCTAATTTCTGCTGGTGAATCCAATTTGAAAAAGTAGTTGGAGAATTTAATCTCATAAATACAGAAATTAAATATTCCAGCATTTCCAAGACAAAAATATTCCCCTTTTGGCTTGCCAAAGGTTATTCATCTAACCTTTTCATCTCCTGAGGAACTTCAGTGAAGAGACAGAAGTTCAGACTTTGCTGATGTTTTTAATTATAGAGGAGCCAGGAGATCAGTGGAATTTTACTACTTATAACAAATATCTGGTACTCTACAAGCTGTTGGACACAACAAACAAAAGAGAAAGTTCTGGTGTTATGGCATACATGCTCCTGAGACAAGATAAATATTCATATGTGTCTGCTGGCCATTGACAGATGACCTTATGTGTCTTTCTCACAGCTCTGAGCTGCCTTTCCTGCTCCCTTTTCCTGCTGAAGCCTCCTTGCAGCAGCAGAGGTAGAACAGAATGCAAGTCTGTCCCTTATCCAGCCAAGCTCAATCTGCTGTATTTAAAATGTCAGTTAACTGGGTTTGGCATTGTACAAGGAAAAAGGAAGAGTCACAGACATTTTTTTCACTCTCCCTCACTTGCAAGGAAGCACTGACCCCTGGAAGAGGCACAGGAACTTAGGAGAACTCATCACAAAAACGACCAATCAATCCTCTAAATATGTAAGAAAAATCCTCCCTATTTTATGCATGTAAGCTATCCAAATTAATTAAACAGTGCCAGCTTGTAATGACTTAAGAACAATTTTTTCTCCCCTATTAGTAACCATGCCATGTTTATGAACATTTTGAATCAGAAATGACAAGGAAATCATGTGATTATAAAGTATGTTCAAAATTGTCTCTAGATTATGGTGCTAATCACAAGATAGCAACAGGATGAAAAGATGGTACCAGTTATAATAAAATTAATTATTATCTTTAAAATTACTAGGGAATCTAATAAAAATATAATAACAATTACTATCTTGGAAGAAACTTCAGAATAATTTCAAATTTCTGAATTCAAACCCCCTGCCAAAGATCAATGAAAACATATGCTAACATTTAGCAATTAATTATTGATAATTCAATTTAACTCACTCTCTGTGCTGTTTACTGAAATTAAAGTCATTTAGTAATCAATAATCATCCTTATAAAACAAGGATAAAACTTAGCTAACAATAGTGCAGATCAATAAATTAGCTCATCTAATAGAACCTAATATTTTATTTCAGCACTCTGTCTAAGAAATAGTGGATGCTCATTTTACTGAAGCAGCCATGAGGAATATGGATCCTTTGCACAATTTCCATCATGAAAATTTAAAAAAAAAGAAAATCCCAGTGATGATTGACTTCTTCATGGCAAGTTTTAAGCTGTGTGAGGAAAGATAAATGGTCCTGTTAGCTTGAATACAGATGGACTCAATAAATAAAATAATCTTGCCTCACTAGCAGTACAAAACAGTTCCTCAAACATTGCTTATTGCAAAAGCATTCTCTCAACCTCAGCCCAGATTCATGCTATGACCATTTATTTAGTTGTCCTGGATTTTCTTGTTGCTCCTACTCCATATGCCTTTTCTGTCACTTCTTTCTCCTAGGCACACAAATCTATTGAGCAGCACTATTTTCTGATAGATAACACTCAACAATTCATTTTCTGACACTGGAGTATCAGTATGTGATCTAGATGTTACGGTCTTGTATCTCACAAGTCTTTAAAATTTCAATTTCCATCCTTCCACCCAGTCCCAAAGACCCTTAATTACATAAGATATTCTCTTTTCTAATTAAAGCACATACTCCACAGCTTCAGTGATGTTTTCAAGCACTACCGGCATAGTAGGGTAAAATTTCACTATGCAATAAGTTTCCATTATTGCTCTCTAATCAATCATATATATAATAATAGTATATAAAAATGTGCTAAGGTAGTTTGTACATTTCAATTTCTAACATAATTTTTGTAATCCTTAATTTTTTCTTCAAGATTTTAGGACTACAGACAGATGAATATGTTGCTAACTAGACCAAGATTAACCTAGCTGAACAGGATGTAAGGAACTACTGGATATGACACAAGAAGTTGCTGGATATGACAGACAACACTAAAAGAAGCTGATAAATATTAAGGATAGCTCCTTGACAGATGGTCACATTTAACAGGTGATTAAGGGGAATGTATAAGAGGAATGACCGTACTTCACAAATAGTGGATGTGGGTACTGCAGAAATTTTGGATAATAAAATTTGCAATGCCAGGAACACATCTAAGTAATACCACATTTGAACATGGATGTAGCAAGACTGAGGCTAAAAAATACTTATATTTTCATTGATTTTTTTGGAAGGGAACTGACACACAGAAAGATATGGATGAAGGCTGAAGATAGGGGCAAGAAATGGGAAAAGGGATAGTAAGGCAGGCAAATCTTAAGACTGGTTCTTTCTGTATGTGGATGCCAGCAGCCCTGTGCTTCATCACCACCACTTAAAGCAAAGCAACAAACTCACTTTTCATTCTCTTTTACCAATCATGTCCAAACAATTTATTTTGTCAGGAGCATAGAGAAGAGGTGGGAGCCCTTTCTCTGAAATCAGGAGAGCCCTTAGAACAGGTGGATTGAGTACACTGATATCACCATGCCAGTATCACCATGACAGTGCCCTTTCCAAGCCTGGTGGCATCAGTGTCTCTGAAAGCATCCTAACAAATATCTTCCATTTCTTATGCAGACAGGGAAAAGCTTCAAGTGAAGAGAGCAGGCCAGTGATAGCTGTAAGTCATAGTACTCTGTGGTGGGCTGCTCCTGGCTGGATGTGAGGTGGCTACCATAGCAGCACTATCATTTCCCTCCTCAGCTGGGCTTGGAAGGGAAACAAATGGCTCATGGGTTGAAATAAGGATAGAGAGAGATCACTCAACAATTACTATCATGAAAAAAATCCAGACTCAGGTTTGGGAAATTAGCTTAATTTATTGAAAATCAAATGAGAGTAGTGTAATGAGAAATTAAAACTAAGTCTTAAAACACCCTTCCATCACCCCTCCAATCTTCCAGGGCTCAACTTTATATTTCTCTACCTCCTCCCATGCAGCAGCACAGGGAAGAAGGGAATGTTGTCTTCAGACTGTTCATCACATGTTGTCTCTGCTACTCCCTACCTCCTGGGGAAGGACTCCTCATACTCTTCCCCTGCTCCAGTGTGGGATCTCTCCCAGAGGACACAGTCCTCTACACAATCCTTCAAAGAGAGTCCTTCCCACGAGCTGCTGTTCTTCAGTACTGCTCCAATGTGTGTCCCAGCCACAGGATACAGTCCTTCAGGAACATAGAATCATCCCACAGAAACCATCCCTGTAAGTGGCTCTAATTTAAAACTAATCCTCCTTGAAAGAAAACGTAACAATTCCCATTCATCACATCTGTGGTTATAGCAACATATCAAGTTATCATAGATAAATCTGCACCATTGAAGACTCTTGATTGGTTGATAAATGAATGTTTTCCATAGCATATTTTGTAGATTTTAAGGAATTTATTTCAATTTTTGTGAAATCGTAATGTAAGAGAAGGAAAATAGAAGTACACCGATGATGAGTCACAGTCTCCCTAGTTATTTAAGACTTTGGATGAACAAAAATCCTACTGCAGTAAATGCCAAAGAAAGTACCATGGAAGCCTGACTCATGCTTGTAATGGAAATTTAAAATCAAGGTGCTGGAGCAGGAACCACCATAACAAAATGCCAGAAATGCTAACATCCAAAATGATTTGGGGTTTTTTTTGGATAAAAAACATATGCTATGGCAACAATCTAAATAATTCATTGTCACAACCATTTCATTTACTTTATCTCAAAATTTGCAACAAATACAGCTGTGAACTCATTCCAGAAATGTTTTATTCAGACACACACCCAGCAGGAACCACAGACTCTTGGCTAATCATGCATTATAGGATGGGCATTCACCATGCATCTGAGTCTTTGCTTGTTTCACTGAACCTTTGTGTGTTGAAATATTCCTGTCAAATCTGAGGAAAGCGGTAACCATAATAAGGTCTTCAAACAACTCGAGTCTTGTTTATTGTCTAGCAAAGCAGAGTAAATTGAGAGCAATGTCTTTCTCCATGAGAAAGCTTAAGTGCTGTTGAAAGGAGGACTGGAAAAAAGCATGAAAACACTAAGAGCAATGTTCACAAAAGGGTTTGAATCACACAAGTTTAATTAGTTGTCCTGTGTTCACACCCTGGCTGATAAGCTTCAAAGACCAGATTCATCCCACAAATGAGCAAAAAACAGTAGCTTTCCAGAGATTCCTTTTTAACTGTACTTTTAGGAAACAATGGAGAAGGAAAAGAAAGTTAGTTTGGTCGATCTTCCAACGGGAATGCTTCTGATAAATGCCTCACCATGAACCAGTCTCCCTTCACGTTGTTCAAACCCTTTTGATGTACGCTTAGAACATTCCTTGCTGGAGTATAGTCCCCTCCTCTTTTCACTTGATTGGTCTGTGTACAAAAACACATTGTGATTCATGGCCCACATTGAGCCTCTGTCCTGTTTTCCCACATTCCATTTCTAATTTTCCCATAGAACTGAATGCAAAACCTTGTCTCACAATAATGTGACTTAAGCCTTGATCCCATAAAAACCTGTGGAATGCTGATGTGCAACCTAAATAGCTAAAATGGTGCTGTTTCACTGAATCAATGGAATTTATTCCACCTATGGATTTTCTCTATCCATGAGGTGCTAAACACTACAAATGTGTCTAGATCTATGTTTCCAGCCTCGAAGGAGTTGCTTAAAAGTTTCAGGCCAAATCTTAAAAGGCTTTTGCTTGCAACTTAAAGGCAAACCTGTGAGAGAAGAGACACCTTAAAAATGAAAGGTTTAACATACAGACTGTTTTAAGGCTGTGTGATATTGATCAATATTCTCCAGAAGAAAACTGAAGCTTAAACACTGGCGGTGAGACTTATCTACCATGAATTACTATGATCTTTAAAACAAAGAAAACGGAAACATGCTGCTTAATTTTCAATAGAAGGTTTTCAGCCAGGAAATTAAACTAAAAAAAGATATTGTCAAGGTAACTTAATAAAGGAAACTTATTGTCCAAAGTCAATTCAGAACATTTTTCCACCTAATAATGATATTCAAAATTATTTTTGACATAAATATTCATTTAAGTCAAAATAATATGCAGACAATCAATATCAATGAAGAAATTAATACGCAGAAAATAATAATGAGAACACAGACAGGCCAAGGAAAATATTAACAAGGTGGACAAACCAAGAAGCAATGTATTTTGCATTGTGTGATGGGACTGTGCTATTCATTTTTTGTATTTGTGCTTAAAGCTGGGGGAGGTGGACAGGAGAGAAAAGAACAATGAGAATCCAAAATATGTAAAGCAAAATAATTGGACTTATTTAGCTGCCAATAAAGAGCACGGAATAAGGTATGGCACAGCCTTCACCTATCAGAAAATCTACTGCAGAGGGGCAGGAACT
This sequence comes from Rhabdornis inornatus, assembly GCA_013397075.1. Taxonomy (NCBI): domain Eukaryota; kingdom Metazoa; phylum Chordata; class Aves; order Passeriformes; family Rhabdornithidae; genus Rhabdornis; species Rhabdornis inornatus. Next base: position 802,561 of record VWZS01000654.1, read on the forward strand.
ATTTGTTCTCCATATCCAGGGACGATAGGAGAAAAATTAATGGTTTAAACTGCAATAAGGAAGATTGGTTAGATATATGAAGAAACTTTATAAAAGTGAGGACAGTAAAGTACAGCATCAGACTGCCATGAGCAGCTCTGCAGTCCACATCACTGGAGCTCTCTAAGATCACTTTAGAAGCACAACTGCAAGGAATGGCACAGACACTTCAGATCTTGCTTTGGGACACACTGATAGAGTAGATTACCTCAACCTACTTCTGATCTGAGTGGGTCTGTGAGATACACAGTACAACAACTAATTACCACATGTAAAGTTTAGAAATGTCCAGGGGACGTTGCATTGAAAAGGGACACTTTCTGGGTTTAATAGCAAGTTGTATTCCCTTATGGCTTCCCCTATGACTTATATGTTAACAATCAACAGGAATACATTTGAAAAGCAGAAACAGGAAAAGCTCTAATGTTCCCAGTCCCTGCTGTAGTTGGTAACAACAGTCTTGTTGATCTCAAAGTATAAAAAACACTAGGAACAAGAAAAGAGTAATACACCATGGACTCAAAGCTGTAAATTATTAATTTAAAATGTTTCCAGTGCCTCCTGAAACACATTCTGAAAATACACCAAACCTTGTTATTTTCATAGTGACAGCCTACAAGAATGAATTCTCTGAGTTCAGTGCTAGAGCTTCAGTGAGTGTAATATACAAAACGCCACTTGAAGGGAAAATCCTTATCTTACTTACATATTTCAGAAATGCCACTGAAAATCTAGGAGAGATAGATAGCTAGAACACTCAGTTGAAGAAGTAATATTTTCCTGTCATCTGATCTCAGTGTTCCCAGTTCCAAATTTTTCTGTATTATTTGCCCTACTTTTACAATCTTCAATCTCTCTTTGAACCATAATCCTCTCTAGCCCGTAGGGCTCTAGCCCTTATGTGTAAATGTTACTGTCAAAGTGGTCATGTGTAGAGAGATACAGGGGTTTATGGAAGAATCTCACTTTTGAAACAAAGACTGAGAAACATGCACTGAGACAATCATAAACAGGTAAAACAAAGCAGGGACAGAAATCAATAAATGATGGTGAGCTGGATTTTTGTCTAATGGCACACTTCACTTTGCTGGAGAAATTCAAGTCTGTAGAGCCATTTACAGTTGTAGACTGAGACTTATACCAGAAGAGAATCTGTCCTTCACAAAAGTCATCTGGGAACAAAGCACACTGGGACCAACCTGTGTGCTGCAGTCTGGGAAAGGGAAAACCACCCATGGACCATAGCAAGCACAAACTGGGTGAGAGAACACTTTTCTCTCTTCTTGGTTGTGCAGTCTGATTGATAAACCAACCAAATTGGGTATTATGGGTGCTAGAAAATGGGGAAGAACAGACTCCAACGCAGACTGAAAGGATTTATTAAAATCAGCTACAATTGTGCAAATGTAGCTATATTGATCTGAGCCCCAGCTTTTTATAAGGAAGCGTAGATACGTAGAAATTGGCCAGCTCTCAACATCAGTTAAAATGAGAAGCAAATCTATCACCTGCTTTAATCACCTAAATTTTCCACAGACCATATAATTTACTGTTACATTGTTCCAAGTCTATTTATGTTAGTTTATCTAAAGCATGTTTACTAGACAGGTCTGCAGTTTCATTTGAAGATGAAAGAAAAAAAGAAATCCATCAGCTGCAGTTTTTTGTCCTCCTCATCCCTGCAAATGCTTGATTATGCCATAGTTAAAATCTGTGACATATTTCACATTTGAATTGTTCTAGCTTTATCTTCCAATGGTTTTCATTTTTGCAATATCTTTTTTCCAAAAGATTGAAGAGCCAATTAGCATCTGCTATTTTCCTCTGCTGAAGATCTTTATACACCTTAATTAAGTCACTGCTCAATCTGCTTTTGACAAGTTATACATATCACTGGAAAGCATTTTCTTTTCTCATCAAAAGATTTTGCAGCTCTCTTTTCAATCAGATTTTTCTTGTGGAAAAATTATGGCAACTACAGTGAAAACCAGAAAGAAGAAATTCCAGCTCTGAAAACTTATGACAAAGTTTCCTCAAGGTTCTGCATTCACCATCTTGGAATCTTTAGTCACTATTTGCCATTTTCCGTTTATTTCCAGTTAGGCTGGATCTAACAGTGTTCTGAAACATCATTTCCAATGCTGATGATTAATATTAATCAATGGCCAGAGTGGTATGTGGCAACATATCACTTAATGCTCTAACTTCAAAAGTATTTGATCTGCTATTAGAAAACTAATGTTTAATATCATCACTGACAGTTCTGCATGAGTTGGGTCACTGAGTTGTATTGTGGTGTGAGATGAGACAAGTTCTTTTTCTCACCTCTTCTTTCTCTGTAAATCCTCTGGAAATTTGCTCCAAAAACCTGCATGTCTTATGACAATGTCATAAGATTGTCAATTTTAATTCTTGGAAGATTAAAAGGTATATTTATGCTATTTCACTGTGGTTACCTTATTAAACCTGTTTAGATTCCTAATGAATGTGATTCAGTGCAACAACTTAACTTTGGTGTCAGAGATTAAGGTTTTCTGGGAGAGGAATCTGTAAACTAGGAAATATCTTACGTGTTATTTAATATGTCTATTCTTTTTCTGCTCACACTATCATTCATGGAAAGCAGCAAATAGGAGAAGAGTATCAAAAAGTAATGACCTATACTTAGGTAGCTTCTGAAAAAAAAGTTATCACATCATACAAACTTTCTATAATTAGAAAGTTTGAATAGCCTCTTACTTTTGCACCCATCAAGGTAATTTTTCAAGGAACGTTTTACCTGCAACTCTGAACTCCAGTTTACCCTTTGTGATTCAATCTGATGAAAAAATGTACTAGTTAAGATTCTAACAATTAATACCTCGATTTCCCTATAAAGAGAAGGGGTTGAGAGGTGGGTAGGAAGGTGGCTACAGATTCTTTAGGATGGCAGCTTCAAAACATCAAGGATCAGACCCTTCCAGGGGCTAACAAAGACAGATTCTTCCTGCCTGATTAATAGCTGAGTGCACTGGTATCTCTCCAGGGGGTGAGTGTAAACTGGTCCTTCTGGCCTGCTGGACTTGGCTGCATCTTTGAATTAACCAGTAAGTTAAAAATTAGCATGCATTTTGCATCCATCCTCCTGCAGAATTTCTGTGCAATCAACAAATGTCACCTGATTTATGTGACCCAGAAAGGAAGAATTACCAAGAGGCTTCACTGCTGCAACTGGTCCAAGCTTTGCTGGGTCAGCACCACAGACTAGCCACAGCTTGTCTTTATCTTACCTACCTTCTACTGAGTAGAAAACATCTCTTCACTTGAGGTTTGAATACTACATTCTCTGTGTCCATAGTAGTGATGATATAATATAATAACAGATGGGAAAGACTGAAGCCTATTTCTTTTCCTTTTGAAGCAAACAAGCAGATATTTAGGTAAGAAGTAAGACTTCAGGCAGGAAACAAAATTTCTCCTTTACTTAACCACTTTATTCCTGTGGACCATTTCTCACTTTACAACTTCCATAAACCCACTCAATATTAGTACTTCACAAACAGAGAACAAGATGTGATACCTGAAGTTCTGAGTTTGCCCATTTATTTTCCTAATGCCTTGAGCAATTTCTAACCATGGTATGTCAGCATTTTCCTAAAAGAGATAGAACAGGAAAAGACTGGGTTTTAATTCAAAGCATGATCCTATTGAACACATCACAGTAAATGACCACAGATATTATTGGCAAAAAAACTTATTTGTTAGAGCTTAATCTCTGATTAACAGCTTTTCCTGGCTCAATTTTGCATTCATGTGGGGTCATTCTGCTGAGATGAAAAGTGCATTTAAAGCTCTTTCTGATTCTTTTCTGAACAGAACATGACCTAGATACCAAGCCCATTACAGCCTAATAGAAATAGCTTGACAATCACCAAACTCATTTAACTGTGCACATTTTCTGTGTATGTTTTCATCTTTTTGAGACCTGTCTACAAGGCTCAAGGTGGGATGCTATGTGCAAAACCTAGATATTGACAAATGGGTGATAATATAAATTTATCAAATTTGCACTTTTTGCCCTTAGAGATATATGCTGTACAATCCCTATGCTGCATTTTACTCAAGTGTCATAAAGACTATGAATCAAATTTTGCAGGATATTTTTGATATAGGGATATATTATATGGCCAATTTTATGGATGTGCAAATAGTCACAGGAAAGGAATATGATTTCTCAAGTGTCACAGTGCCAGGTACAATTTCTCTCATCTGGTATTATCTGCCTGTGCGTCAAGTCTAGCCAGATTGTCTCTGTGACCTTTAATGCTAAAAGGAACACACATTTGTCCAGAGAATGATGCATCTCACCTCTCTTCCACCTTACTTTATTCTATCTTTCCACCTTAAACATTTATCTTAGGCTGACACAGATCACCTTATGGATGAAGCCACTCCTTTCCATTTGCTACACAGGGAACTTTGATGACTAGCTCAGACTTGACAGCTTTTGCACAGATACGGTTAGACAGCTATATTATTAGTATTAGGTGATATGGAGACCACCTTTAGTAATAAATAGAAGCTGGACTCATCAGTTTCTTTCCCTGTCTTGATTTGCAAGACCTGGATTGAATATTTTACAGGTCTGTGGAACTTACTACCCTTTACAATGTGTTATCTTCTTTGTTTATGCAAAGGCTGTTAATAACAGCAACAGCAAAACCCAAGCAAATACCCATTCCTGCAAATTATTATAGGATTTCTTCAGTAAAATTGAATGTTATGCTGATTTACACTTCTTGAGCATCTTGTCTTTTTAGAATAATTATCAACTAACAAGGGACATACAAAAATTTTCTTGAGTAAAGCTTCTTATGTACTGTGGCCCTTTAAATGTTAAGCTCCCTGGGCCTGAAGCAGTTATGCACGTATAAACAAGACTGAAAATACACCACAAAAACTTTCAGGATCTCTCTATCTACTTTTAATTTGGGGTTGGATCTGGGTTCGTTGTTGGTTTTTGTTGGGTTGTTTTTGATCGAGTAGTAATATCAGAAGATGCCTGCAGTGAATTGCTTGTCTTTTAAAATCTCTGAGCTCCACAAAAGAAAGGAGCAGAAATAATAACAAAATTTTGGGGAAAAACAACATTGTTATTTTAAATGGTACCATTTTTTCACTTAGGCATCAGAACCTGACACAGTGTAATTAAAGACAGAGACACATCCATGTTTGATCCTTGGTGCCTAATTCCTCTTCAGGAGACAGATCACTAAGGAAATTATTCAGAATGATTTGCAGAGAATGCAGACATTAATCAGAGATTGAATTCTCAAAAAGGGATGAAATCTTATAGGAGTCAAATACTCCAAACATAGTCACACACTTGTTGAAATTGAAGAGAAAGTGATTTCTGTGGCTTAGGAGTGGACCCTTTGACTGTGAGTAACACTGTGATACTCAAGAAAATGAGGTATATGGTAGTGCTCCTGCAGTTCACAGAAGCAAGTCATGAATGATTTTTCTGTCTGTTAGAAATAAGCTGGGACTTAAAAATTACTTGAGTGGTTTGACCTCTCTGACACTGTGACCCAGAGAAGTTGAGAATAATTTTGGAAAACTTCCAGCTATTCTTTAGCTCTGGGAAGCTTCAGTAAGTACTTAGATAGTAAGAAATAAAAACAAACCAAGCTTTACTCAGTGTCCACTAGCCATTTTGTGCTTGCAACACCCCCAAAAGGCTGGTGGCAAACTACTTCTGTCCTGGGGCAAGATAGAAAAAAGAATAAATGGCACATGGCTAATATTGGCATCTGTTTTGGTTGATTCTAGTTCTGGAGTAAAGCCATATGGGCTTTACTCTAGAGGCATTTCTAAATAGCAATCAAGTGATTAATTCTTCAGTGGCTGTTGCTTTCAGAGGACAGTAATGGCAATAGCTTCAGTCAAGACACTGTAGTCTCTGTTGTATCTCTGATTTTCTCTCCAAATGTAACTGAGAGAAAAATATCAGCTTCCCTTTTTGTGATTTTCATTAAGTATTCCTCCAACAAAAAGGAGAAAGATCATGAGAGACCTGTTTGGCAAGCGCTGGTAGCAGTTAGAAGCACTTTTTTCTAACATATAGAATGAGTGCTTTTCAAAAGCCTTTCAAAGTATAAATATAGAGTTTTCTTGCTAACGTGTACTTTAGTGTCAGGGCCTATATCATACTCTCAAGGTCATTTTCTCCCATTTATGAGTCCTTTGCCATCTTCCCCTCAGAACTAGACAAGCTATTTGTTTTACAAGATGGACAGATGAGGGGAGAGGCCTGTTTTCATCCACGGCCAGACTCTACTACCCTTCCTGCCTTGCTCTCTTTGCCACGAGGTGACAGACACTGTTAGAGCACAGACTGTGTGTCCTGTGACTAATTTATACCAGTGTCATAATGCTTTGTAGTAACATTTGGTGAAGTTCCAAGAAAAAAATATGGAGCCAAATTTTATACTACAAACTCAGTCTAAAAACAAGAAGAGGAATGGCTCTATTTTACCCCACATTTTCTTAGGTAATGCTGTCCAGGTGGTCAACCAGATATATACACAAGGAGTATTTAAGCATTAACATGTGACATACTTCAGAAGATTAAAATGAGCCAATTTTTGACCAACTTTTCCCCACTGTTCGCTTGTAAGCATTCTGTCACCAAGAGTGTCAGTATAGTAAAAACATCAAGTACAGATAAATCTGGAGCCTCCTCCTCCTCAAGACAGAAAGTGTGATAGAAATGGTTCTGTCTCAAATTTATCTGCTCTGTCTCATACTAGATGAAGAGCTCACTGGTAACACAATAAGAATGGCAAAGCATGCTGCACATTTTAGACTTGCACTGTAATGGAGAGATGATATATTTGTAGAGATTTGCTTCGGTGGAAGTGATCTTCTGTAAGTCTGTTAAATAAAACTTTTAGATTGGCTATTATGAAAAATTTCTTCTTTGGGAGGGCTTTGAAGCATTGGAAGCGGTTGCCCAGGGGAGTGGTTGTGTCACCATGTCTGGAGGTATTTAAAATAAGTATTAATGCGGCATATAGGGATATGATTTAGTGATGGAGTCGATAGTGTTTGGGTAACAATTGGACTTGATGCTCTTAATTGTTTTTCCCAACCTAAATGATTAAATGACTTTACACCAGCCGTGTCATCCAGCATCCAAAACCCTTTGTCCACTTCCAACAGCCACTACCAACAACAGCACTATGTACCCTTTGTCATTACCCTCCAAAATACTTGCAGATATGCTCATGTGTGCATTTGAGTGCACCACCTTTAGAACAGAAATCCTAACTTTAGTTATGTATATTTTGTCATGGTTTAACCCCAGCTAATTTCATACAGCCCCTCCCCACAGTGGTATGAGAACAGGATCAGAAAGTTAAAAGTAAGAAAAATCATAGGCTTAGATAAAGACAGCCTAATAGGTAAAGCAAAAGCACATGCACAAGCAAAGAAAAATGAGGAATTCATTCGCTGCTTCCCAAGGGCAGGCAGGTGTTCAGCCATCCCCACAACAGCAGAGCATCATGCCTAATGGTAACTTGGGTAGACACACCATCACTCCAAATGAATTGTGAAATCCCCTCTTCTTCTGCAAATTTATATACTGATCATGATGACGTATGGTCTGGGATATTCCTTTGGTCAGCTGGGGTCAGCTGTCCTGGCTGTGCCCCCCATCGTATGTTAACTTCTCACATGTAAAATTCTGTCTTTGACCCAAAGGAAATATCACAGGAGGTGGAAGGCATTAAAATGGTAGCAATACTCAGGAAGGGACTATATCCAAAGAAAAAAATTCTTGACTCTCCGTTTCTCATCCTAACCCAACTTCTCAGGTTGAAATTGCCATTTATTGATTTTGTGATATTTTGTAAAAAAGTGAAATGGTAGCTAGATTTCCTAGATTTTCAAACATCCAATTGTAGTGACATAAATGGAGAGGGTGATTTCAAATTTGTAAATGGATAATGAAAGACTTACATGCTCTCTCTTAATATATGACTCTACTTAGTACTCACTTCCTGTTCTTAGGCATTTAAATTTGAATTGCCTCTAGTACAAAAAAAAAGCATCAACAACAACAACAAAAACGACAAAAATCCACCAAAAAACAAGAAACCAAAAAGACCCTACCATAATATCTTTGTTTGTATCAGTAACTATTCAGTGAATGTGGAATGCATGCAATTATGTGTACAAAACTATGTGTTGATATAAGGAATATATGTTCTCTAGATGAGTAAACAGACTTGATTAACTGCTTCATTAGAGCTCAAGAAAACACATTTACAGCTGCTGAGTAAGTTCCATTATACTACAAAAATATTTTGAGTTCAGATATATAAATTTTATCTTCAAAAATAAAGCATGCAGATATAACTTTTTGGTTGGGCTGTTTTGAGCTTGTTGCCTTTCTATCACATAATAGGCAATAACTCGGTTGATGTGAAAAGAACCTGCTTGCCTAAATATTCCTAAAATAATTTGAAGACATGCAATAGCAACACTTTTTAAAGGTATTGTTTGATTGATACTCTACAAACAGATTAAAAAACATGTATATTCTTCATATTTCAATCATAACCTGGGAGTACATATCTAACTCCTCACAATAACTTTTACTAAAGTGATGGGAAAATATGGTTTTCTGTAAGCATTGCATTTATTCTGTTGGGTTTTTTTTAATCTGTTGTGAAAATCCAAATTAAGAACAATTCTGTGCTCTTTTATTATATCATTTTATTGCAATAAAGAGAAGGTTCACTAATTAGACCAGTGAGATTCACTGCAAATGCTCCTAGGATTTATTGTATTCTTACAAGTCTCTGAAAACAGTACAAACCACGTGCCAGGAACAGAATCTTAAAAAATAGATGGCCAGATAGACAGTAACTCCTATAGTAAAAGCCCAGGATTAGCTAATTTCTGTTTTTCAGAACTTGTACATGCTGTTCTTATATCCTTCTAATTTCTTCATAAATATGTTCTTCAGAATTAATTATATTGGTTCTTTAACCTTTTAATACATATGAGATTTATGATCATGAGCCTGTAACTGAGAAAAGTTGACCAATTTAGCCTCTTTAAAACAAATTGTGAAGCATTTTCTTCTTTCAGAACATTGGAGCTTTTACAGCATTTCAAGGTTTATTGAAAAATCATCATCAACAGCCCATATAGATCCTTGGCCATATCCTTTAAATTATTAGTCATAAATTACTTGTGAACTCTTTCCTTGCTTTCATCATCTCTCCATGCGAGATTATTCAGATGCATGTTTGTTTCTCAGATAGAACCAATATATTTATTGAACATCCAGTCATTTACTGATAATTCTGCATACAATATCAAGATGAAGACCACTTCTTTTTTTTTAATTATACTTTATTGTACTGGGATCTACATGAAAGTATCTCTTCATGTTATTATTTTTCTGATACGCTTAAGTTAGTCCTGTATAACATGGGTTTCCATACAAAATTTTTTAAGATTCCTATCATATAAGAAATATTTAATAACTTTTTTGTTATTTTGTGGCATGTTCTCTTTTACAGCTGTTCTCTTTTACATAATTTCTAACCAGTGTGACCTTCTTTCTCCAGAGTGACTGTGGTTTTTCTGGCATTCACAAAGTATTCTTAAATAACCCCTTGTTACCCCTCAAATTTTTCATTATTTTTTCTTTCTCCGAACTTTTACTTTCTGCCTACAATTGTATTTAGCCTGCAATTTTTTAATAGCTTTTTATATTGAAAAGAATGTTGCTTATAACTATATCTGGATAAAGACAATGAACTAATATAATACGTTAGTAAATGCTTAGAATATACGTGAAGAGTTATGTTACAGTAGAAGGTTTCAATATCATAAAGTCAAAGTTTTTTTTCTTTCTTTTCAAACACTGCAATTCCTGTATGATTATATTGAAAAAAAAGATAGTGATAGCAAGGGTAAAGGTAATTGCTAGCTTTCCTTAGTGCCTATAAATACCTTGTCTGTGCTCTTAGCCATACTCATAGCACTGGTTTTTGCACAACTGTCAGTGTTAAGAATTTCAGCCTTGCTGCAACTCTTCATAAATAATCATATGCCCGTACCACATCCTGCTGCAGCAGGGAAACATGAAAAGTGCACATGTATAACCACTTAGAAGTATAGTTAAATACTTTAGTAGGGACTAAACTGTTCTTTCAAAACTTTAGTCAGTATTGAGCCTTGCATAAATAAAAGATATCCAAGTATTTTCTCAGAACTCATATCTCTCTGGGATATTTTATAAATGAAAACATAGAATATAGAATAAGCTTCTGGAGAAGGTATGTTTCCTTCTTTTGTGTTTCGCTGGATAAGAGAAGGTTGAGGTCCTGGTTCAGCATCTTATCAGTTAAAATGTTTTTTTTTTTTTTTTACTTCATGCAACACAAAATTGCATGTGCCAAATCTGTTTCAAATGTACAGGTTTAAAAGTACTACTACTTTTCAACAACATAAGTACATTCATGGTCTAATCCTTATTCTTGCAGTCAGCACTACTATTTTGCTTTTGCCCTTGGCCTCTTAATCCATTCCACTAATTAGTTTTTTTACCCTCTAAACCCCTATAGTATGTGCCTGCTGTGTGCATACTCTGGCCCTTAATCACCAAACCCTCCATTTTTTCACACAGATGTTCACTACTATCTCATTTTCTCTTGACTTACATGTTGACTTTTCATCAGTGGGTTTGTCCTATTAATCTTGTTCTATTTTTTTAAAGTAAGGCCTGCATGGTTTTCCCTTTTTTTAAGAAGTGCATTTGATGACACAATGGTGTATGAAAGGTGTTGAATTCTAAGTCAGATCATCCAAAGCCTTTTGGTTATCTATTGAAGTTCAAGAAAGGCTTTATCTAATGCTGTGAGTGAGGGGCAATACAGACTAGCTAGCTAATGACTCAAGCTGAGGATAAAATTCTGCATTAGGTTCTCTGAAGTGACACTTCCTCAGAAAGAATTATTGTTTTGAAAACTAGCCAAAGGCATAAATCCAGCAATGTTGCATTTTTCTACAAGACAACTCAGTATTTTGTAGAAATTTTGTCTTACAGCCAGCCATGCCTACAGGCTACACAAAATTTAGTTTGTTTATGCCAATGTCCCTGCTCACTTCTATCCTTGGAGCTCAGCTGTGATGGGGTTCACACAGCTATAGGGTGTGAGAGACATGTTCTCTTTGTTTTTATGGGTTTTATTCCTGCCACTTTTCTTATCATGTGAAATACCAGATTGTAAATTCTTTGAGCCATACTAATATCTTTTTTTGGTTTTGCTGTGAAGCTTGTTGGACAGATTAGTGCTAGAGAAGTGGTTGAGGTTTCTTTAACATTCTCTCCTGGCACTTTAGCTGGACACAACCCTCTTTCAGGACAGACTTTGCTCAGCTGAATCCCATCTACTCCACAGACTAAATCACAGGGATAGCAAAAACACTACAATGACTACAAAATGCTATAAAGGCAGAAAAAAAAAAAGAGGAATATAAACTGATCAGTTTTCTTACACTTTGTAACCTCCTTTTGGTGCAGGAAAGTTTTGTAATCTCTTATCCATCAAGTAGTAGGACCTAAACAGCAGTTTTAAACAAAACACAGGGAGGAAAGAAGGCCTGCAGGTTACATTATTTGACAGAGTATAATAAAAAATTAAAATAATAAAAGAAAATAATAACAATTAAAACCCCCAATCTAACTTCTGAATATTATTTATTTCCCATTTGGTACCTTCTGCAACATTACCCTCCATCAATTCCACCAACATATATATTTCAAACATGTTGTGACTCCTAAATAAGCTTAATATCTCTTGCACCTGGCCTTCCTCAATGATTAATAATGATCTGATGAATTCATCTCTATTTTACAGTGAACAAGTTAACTAATCTGTTAATTTAATAAAACGTGTTCACAGTCACACTTGTGAATCCCAGTGTGTACTGTTGCCTGGAATCAGTACTCTGTAGATGCAGGGTTTAGCATTTCCCCTCAATGAACCTCAGATATCTAGAACCAACTTTACTTAGTAAATGGCTCATCAAGTGAAATGCCATTCTGTTTAGCTTGATATTGACTAAAAAATTTTATGAATCCCTTTTGGAAATAGTTCACTCTCCCTGAATAAGTATAGAAAATTATCCTCGTATACATAACTGACTTTTAAATGACTAAGGGTATCTGGACTGAAAACTAGAGTTACTCTGCATTTTTATTTTCATTACACTTTCCTCATATGTATCATACATTGTATTCTCTACAACTTTATATAAATTGTTTATATAAATTGTTCTTGCCATTGTACCCTCTACCACATGCCATGGACTTAAGTCATCAATTAACAAAGTTTAAATCATTCAGGAGGATTAATTTAATTTAAAATATTAAATGATCTTCCCATATCCAGGCCCAAACCCCATTTTTCTGCTCTCATGGAAGGTTGGATCTGCTTGTAGTTGACTAGACACCAAATGTAACTGAGGCCATCCAGCTGGCAGATCCCATGGAGACAGACAAAGAAATCTTTTCTTAATGAAGATAAATCCAGTGTCAGGCAGGATTCTGCTAGCACAGAAGTGACTCTGATTGACTCAGTTGTAAGGATGTAGGATTTATAGGAAGTGGATAGAAATGAATTTACTTTTAGTTGAAAAAGATTGGAGGTTTATTACAAGTTATGATTCTATTTGAGGAAAGCAAAGCCTAAGGATTGGCCTTTCTAAAATACACGGTCATGCTGTGTGATCTGTGAAAATCACTTGAAGAATTACACAGGTTTCAGAGCCTTCACTCTGATTGAGATGTGAAAACAGACTTAAATTTAAGTCAGACTAAGCTAATTAAGAGTGTGCTATTATTTCGCTTCTTACTTTTCCTAGTAAATCACTTCATAAAGTTTGCATTTCAGTAAGTAAAATAATTTTCAGTTTTACTTAAATGTTTTTCTACTTTTCATAATGATTTGAGGAAGGATGTCAAGAGCATGGCAAGACCTTTTAAGGCTCATCTACTGCCAAGCAATGACACCTCACAAATAAGACAAAGTCCTCAAAGGTTTGCAGAGTGCTCCTTTACCAAGCTGCAAGAGCACTCTCATAGCCTCTTATTGCCAGAATGTATTTGACAGACAACAGACAATAAAGCCGGAGTCTCCAATCCACTGACACTCTCAAGATTCATTTTAGGAAAAAGTGGCAAAGCTGTCTGTGCTAGATTCACAAGGTGATTTTAGGCTCAGCACTTCACTGTCCAACTTGCAGGCAATTTGTCAAAGAGACATTGTAAACCCAAGGTGGTAAGTGGTATGTCTACTGAGACAGAAGAGGAATCAAAAATAAATCTAAGCTCATGAAAAAGGAATGTCTGCAAGGTAAGTTACCTAAAGCAGATCAGAGGAAAGTGATCTCTGACTCACAAAGATTGGAATGAACCTATATTCAAGATTTCTTAGAAAAGTCATCCAGATAGATACTCACACTCAGCTCTTTTTTCCCTTTCTGACCATTCACCTGGTATCCGATGCATGGAAGGTACAGGGAAGGTTTAGAGTGGATATTAGGAAAAATTTTTTCACCGAAACACTAGTTGTCAAACACTGGAGTGGGCTGCCGAGGGAAGTGGTGCAGCCACCATCCCTGGAAGTATTTGAAAGATTTTGTATTTAAAGTATTTAAAAGTGTAGATGTGGCAGTCGGGGCAATGGTGGATTTGGCAGCTCTGGGATAACAGTTGGAGTCAATAATCTTAAAGGTGCTCTGCAACCATGTCCTGTGAGTCTATGAAGACAACTCTATTCTTCCTCTCAAAGGTCAAGTTCGATCTAGACTCTATAAGTATAACATTTTCTTGACAGAAAATAATATAATTTAGAAAAGCAATTTCCTGTTCTTCATTAAATGATTTTAAATTCTGTACAAAAAAATTATTTTTATGTAGTGATAAGTCTAAACCTGAAAATTCCTCTCTTACATAATATTCTACAGGATCAGTTTTGGTTTACAGTGCCTTGCTAACTGATCAGACTGTGAATTTACTGACAATATGGGACTGCAGAATAGTCGATATGCTTTGAATTGTAAAAAATTGCTGATAAATGCTTCTTGTCAAACTATTTAGAAATCCTGTGAAGATCTACTGCTGTAATTAGACAGGAATCAAAACTTGTATTGGCTTTATAAGCTGTACTATTTTTGACACCTTAAGTTTTAGCTTTCATATTTTCCAGATTCTGTACTGCATTAGTATATAACTCTGAACTTCATATAAAGTGTTAGCAAGTTCTCCTCACAGTTTAGTCAGACAAAACAATCCTTTTCCAGACTGAGAACCGAGAGCACCATTGCAGCTTCAGGCCCAAAAAGTGTAAACAACAGCAAATTGAGGAGACCAAACTGGGAGGATGGGACTTCATTATCTGAAGTTGTAATTGGACAATTAACCCCGATATGTAAGTGGACCAAAACTTATAAAAGTGTGGAAACGTGTCCATCACCATCCATCATCCGTCTTGGGTGTAGCCTTGGCCAGGCTCTTGTACTGCCCAAGGTGTGTCCATTAAAGGCCTTTTAATAAATACCTGCTTTGTTCATTTAACACTGTCCAGCCTCTGTCCCAGGTAGCCTCTCAATGCATCAGTTTTTGGCGACTCCACCGATATGGCACGGCATCTGGAAAAACCCCTGGAGCAGAGGAGCACCCAGCTCTTGCCCCCACTCTTGCCAGCAACCCCAGGGGCCCCAGCTGTGGTCCAGAAGGTATCAGAGCCCTGATATGGCACAGAGAGTATCCAGAGCCTGGATCTGGCACAGAGGCATGTGAGTAACTGAATAAAGGAGGTATTTAGTTTGTTTTAGCACCTGAGTTAGGTGTTAAGAGATCTCTTATAGTTTTGTTTACTGTGGAAGGATCTCAGTGTGTCCAGACCGAGCTGCTTTTACATTTGTTTGTTGTTCTCCATCTCATCCACTGGTATTCTCACAGTGATTCCACAAAAAGAGATTGATTTGTCCTTTTAAAATTCTGTATGCAACAGAATTGGCCAAGAATATTGATGTCCTGTTTTAGAGATTGCCCCCAAAGAAACAGGGCTGAAATTTGACAAATATCCATTTCTCACTGAACTTTCAGACAGATAGAGATTAAAAATATTAGTGTGAGGGTCTGACAACTAACCTTCTTGTAATCACTGAACAGGACATTTCTGTTGTCTCATCTGTAATGCTTCCACATCTCTTCCTACTTTTCTATGACAGTCCTTTCCTTAAAAAAGAAAGACTTTTATGGAGGTATTAAGAAAGTGGGACTATTAATGAATGAAGTAAGAGGTTACAATTATACAGAATGTTTAAAGTATTGAATTCTCTGGTCTATTCCTCCCAAGACCCCCATCTCCTCAAAATAGCCACATAAAAAACCAAAAATCCAATCTTAAAACCACAAAAAAAAAACCAGAAAAGAACTCTGAACTGTTAGAAAATAAAATAAATTAATATAATAAAATAATTAGGGATGAAAAATTGAGAAAATGCATTGGAAAGCAATCACTAGTAATCACTATTTCTAACATTCTTGTAGATGAGATGATATGCAATTTTCTCATGTAAATTTCCATTCTGAAGTTCTTTAAAAAGAATAGAAAATTTGGTATTGACTGCAAGACCCTGCAGATACTAGTTATCAGCAACTGAAAATAATTTTTAATGTACTGAGGAACACCTGGGGAAATATGAGAATATATTTGAAAGAAAACATTTATTTTCTAAAATGGTAATGAAATAGTTATGCTAAGAACTGGCAATAAAGCATATATGTTATTAACAGAAACATACCAAACTATAAGGGTATAAGGGTTTCTGTATTTCTTAAGAATGGATTTATAAAGCATATAAATAATTAGGTAAAAATAGCAAGTTAAAATCACAGAACAAAAACACACACAAAAATATATATATGCTTTTATTTTTAAAGTATCATACAGACCATAGTATGGAAATAATCAGTGATGTAGTAAACAGAATTAAAACAAAAGTTTGAGTTGCAAACGATGGTTTTGATATTAATACTCTTAAATTCAGATGGTGAATTATCTCCTCCTCACATAGTTGTGTTTAAACTTCCAGACTAGAAACAAATACCAGTACCTGAATCATTTTTTTAAAATTCACTTTGGTAAAATTAAATTAATTCGCAGGTACTATCTTCATCTTTTTGCCTCTCTTTCAAAGGTGCTCCTACAATTTCATAATCTTAAAAGGAAAGGGTATTTCAAAATTAGGTAGAACTTACTTTGAAAAAGATCAAAACTAAATTGTTAAATACGTTCCAAATATTTTTCTTCTGCCCCTTAGTTTCTCCCAATGTAGTTTTTTTCCTCCTAAAAAAAACCAAATTTTTGAAAACTTGACAATACTAAAGAGACAATTGCCAGCTTTTGGCATTTTATAGTGCTGTTTACAAGCTGCTTTTACCTCCAGAGCACATTAAGAAAAATTACAGATTTTTTTAAACCTCAGAACATGCTCTGGAAACTAGTGAATTGTATGAAACTTGATAGATTCCATGGCTGTTAAGACGCAACAACACAGAGTGGCAGGCACTGTCACTATATCTACCTACATCCCCCAGCTCACCAGCCAGATTAGCTGAGTGCTGCACTACAGTATCCTGACACACTTGAGCAGTACATCATTGGTGTTATTTATTTGCACTGCTTTAACACTTGGCACAGAACACAGATCAAAACAAGACAGGCCCTGTCTCAGAGAGCTCACAATCTAAATACAGAAGCTGAGACAAAAGATGAATGTAGACAGACAAGGAGCAAAGAGAAAGCAGTGATGCGTGGCTCATCTTGCCATATCAGGAGACTTATGCTTTCACTTTGCTTTGTTTTCAAACAACTCCTTGGAGTAATAAAGTGAAGGAGGAATTTGGAAAAGGATAAAAGAAACATTTTTCAGTTGTTTACAGAGACATCCTCCCAAAAGACAGCAGGATTTAAAACACAGAGGTCCTTGTATAAAAGTCAAATAAGATGGCATCATAGATTTAGTAGGTGCAGAAATGACCTTTTGAAATACCAAGGTGTCAGTTGAATTGTTTTGTTTGAATCCACTGATTTAAAGAAGGAAAAACAGGACAGTATGATGACTCCCCAAATATTTTTTCAAGTAACAGTTATGAAATTGTTTGAAGGTTTGTTTCTTCCAAGGCTTTTAGGATTTAGGAAAAGCAAAAGGACATGGAAGAAAATTAATAGGAATAGGAGAGAAAAGGAAAGGAAAATGAAAAAAAAAATAGAAAATAGAAAATAGAAAATAGAAAATAATAGAAAAAGGAGAAGGGAAAAAGGAAAAGGAAAAGGAAAAGGAAAAGGAAAAGGAAAAGGAAAAAAAAGGTTAAAGTTAAGAGGGATGAATATGAACTAAAAGAGCTTAAGTGGTTGACAAAGGGGATACCAGAGTTTAAGGCATTAAAATATTTCTTTGGAGCACTAGTAACTGTGTGTGATGTGATCTTGTCTTGGGAGCAGACTTGCTTAGCCCTCTATCCTTTGAGAGTGTTGGAGGATAGATCTCTGTTCCCTTTCCTCCACAAGGTTTGGCTCTGTTCAGGCACTCCAGCATGTCTCTAAATCAATAGTCAAATAGTTCACTTCAAGACTACGGGGAGGTCATAACCTGGAATCACACTATCAAAGTTAGGGGATTTTCTATGATATAAGACTGTTATTAGACAAGAAAGGAGCTATGAAAATGTACTTCAAAGAAGACATAAAGTTTATTTGAGGCAACCTAACTACTGAACTGCATTTCCTTTCTATTTTATATGTGTGACTCTTTCACTTCCATGGCATTCTTTACTTCTAAAGAATGTACTAGCCCTAGGGATTGAAAATCAGATGGTTTGTTTTATTTTGCTCTTAATATCAGATTTGGTGGTTTTTTTGGGGGGGTGGTGGGCTGGGATCTCTTATAAATACACATTAGGCTATATTTTGTTGCAATTCCCAGTAAGCCTTCTGACCTAAATTTGTAAAATATTATAAAATTTTGAACAAAAGATTTTACTAAGATTACCTGAATCATACTTTTTTAACAATTTTGTTTATTTATTTTCTGAGAGGTTATATATATCTGGTAGAAATTCTTTGATTTCATACAAACATTAAAAGTAGCACACTGATGTTATTACTCAAATCCAATATCAAGTCTCCCACAGTAGCTCAAAACCACAATGCCAGAGTTAAGTGCAAGAGAAGCCAAATGGAAAGTGGTTAAAGTTCATGTCTCCTTACATTTTGATTCAATCTTCCATGCTTATATGTGTTTCTGTTTTTCCAATGCATCAAACAGTTCAGTGACATTAAATGATCTTATTATGGACACTTCCATTATCTCAACAGAATGTAGGTGAATGTCTGGGGGTAGAGCTGGCACAATGCCCAAAGCTTTTTTGTTGCTTCTTGGCAAACATCTTATTGAAATGAAGGTGATTCAGGAGTCATTCGCACAAAGAGTAAAAAATAAAGTACCTACAGAAAACAATGCTGAATTTGAAGAAGTCGACTAGAGAGAAGTAAGAAAATCAAACCAAACCATAAGCCCCACACCAAAAGTAATAAAATAGCATTACCTCAGCAAAAAGTGGATGAAATAAATGGATTTTTAAACACTGTGTTGATAAACCTCAGGTCCAGCAGTTTATAAATTGGTGCCAGAAACAGGGGTATGTTCTGAGTGATATGTGATATCATTTTACCTAAAAAATATCAAAGTTCAACTGAAAATTATTGGCATAAAATGGCTATCCTTTTGCAGCTCTTGTATTGTAGAAGCTGAGATTAATGAGTGGAAAAAATTAATTTTCCAGGTTCTTTAAATGTTTCCATTAAAAAATATTCCTAATAGCTGAGTGATGGCTGCATGTACATGTAACTTAGTGGTTTCCTTAGTAGTCGTTTTTTCATCATCATTGTTTTCTGTTTGCAGATGCTATGGAGGGCTAATCATGTGTTCCTTCAAGTCAGTGTCAGATCAAAACTATTAAAAAGCCATCATCACTGAATTGGAAAAGACTCTTCATGACAGTTACAAGCTTTTCCCTATAAAGAGTCATATACTCTTCACTCCATGAATCTGGAATACAGACTGATGATATTAAGCAATTTATAAAGCCACAATCATATTTATTGGTAAGTTATGGGTAAGTAATTGGTAAGTAATGTGAATACAGCTGGACCTTTCACCTCCAGCACCAACTCCTAAGCTTACTTGCAGCTGAGAGAGTGCAGTGTACAAGAAAAGTCCTATTTATGGGTTCACCATAACACTGTCCCATAAAAGAGTTGAACACTGTAATAAGCATGGAGTGAGCACCACAGAGAAGGAAGGGAAACCTGTTTCCTCCAAATGCCTTCATGATTTAAAGTTTTGCTGTTTTCTGTAGTTTATTGGTCATTTACATCTGGCCCAGCAGGCATGTTTGTGACCACAAAAGGCAGTTCCTATCAGAAATAAAATATTATTTGTATTAGCTCTTCTCATCTAAACAAGTGTGACTGGAGATTTTTGCAGTCCTCATAACAGTCATTAGGACAAAATTACAGTAAAAGGAAACTACCATCAGCTTTCAATATAGCTACAAACATTCTGAATGAAGGTAAATTCAGTAAAGAATATGTGTAATACAAAATGTGTACAAATTGGCTTTTAGAAACAGAGAGTACTTAAAAAGGACCTTTGAGAATATGAATGTTATACTTGGATCAATCTGCACTTGTGAAAGGGAAAAGCCTTCATATCTTTCAAGTTTGACCTAAATCATGACAACACAAATATTCCACTCATGGATAGTGAGGAGTTAACTGTTTCTATAACTGTATTATCTGCTATTTGCTCCAGGTGGGAGAACAGACTCATCTCACTGAGAAATGCACACAGGCACAGACAGAGAACTTCACACGCTGTTTTCAGCACACAGTTATATTTATAGTTCCACAGTTTGAGACACAACCACTTCGTCTCTCAAAGTGCTTCTGACTTTGCATAATTAGCATTAGAGAATGAAGAGACAAGGGTTTTTTTATATGTGGTCAGTCCCAATACAGCTATCTCTAGGAGAGAGGAATAATCCATAACTTATTGTCCCCAAGTCTAATATACACATCCCACAGAAGAAGGTGGCACACAAATGATGGACAAAATGTCAGTCCTAGCCCAAGATGAACTCAATGTCAATGTCAATGTCTTCACTGACATTAATGGCAGAAGCTGCCATTCAAAAACAGCATGGGTTTTATGTTGAGGCAAATTAGAATGACTGGAATAGATCTTCACCTGAAACAAATTAGCCTAGCTCCCACTGAGGACATGGTCCATCACCTCTGTGGTGCACAGAGGGTCCAGCGATCTAAGTGTACTATGACTATCATCTTATTTCCTTGTGGATTTACATTTAGCTGTTGCCATAAACATTTGATAAAGAGCTAGCACATGCCTGGGGGTTATAGGACATGTTACTGCAGCAACCAAAAGAATAATATTTTTTTCATACCTTAGTAATAATTTCAAGTGAGATCAAAAGAGGGATGGTGAAAGTCAAAGAAATCCATCTATCAGGATGTCAGAGAAATATATCACAGTTATGTCGAGGGTTTCGCAGAAAATAGCATGTACTAGTTTTCCATCACAGAAGCAGAATCTGCACAAGGTCTAATGATCAAAAACATTGATTTATTCCTGTCACAAACCTTCAGTCCCCCCCGGCTTCTAATTAAATCTGTCTTACATTCAGCTCCGATATATAATCCTCCTGCTGTACACAAGATAAAACCACTTCCTATACCTCATGCCTACAGCCCCTATCATTGCTCTGGCAAAATATTACCCTCAAACAAAGGACCCAAGAGTGGTCTATGTGAACAGGAACAATATCTGAATCCAAAGAGATAGGACAGAGGGAGGGTGATTCCATCTTAACACTAAGGTTTTATTATTTGTTGCAGAAATTATTTTAGGACTGAAAATAAAAGTCTGAGTGTTACACCTATCAATTTTGGTGTACAGTTGTAAGATTAATTCTTGAATGAGAAAAAAACAAAGTGTATGCAGCTGGAGAGATGGGCATACAAGGTACTAGGCTATTTACACAAGCTGTGACACATAAACTTAAGACAGAGGTCTGCACTCTGATAAGTCTGAAATACTTCACTGTCTATATCTAATATTTTATTTCTACATTTCTAAATACTAAGGACTTAGGTGGCTCTGGTTTCAAGAGGATAAATGAAAGGCAGCACAAACTCTTTGTTGCCCTGTGTATAAATGCTCTGTCTCCTGAAGCAAAATAAATAATATTTTTTTAAATAAAACAAAACTAATATAGCAAGAATTTATTGCAATATTTCACAGTTGAGATCCTTAAATTAAAAATTTTAATAATTATATTTTTCAATATAAAAAATTCAAGTGTCTGCATAGTTTTCTTTCATGATACGTCCACACATTGGGATGTGCTAGCAGCAATGTGACAATTTACAATCCTAACACTTTTGTATCTTAAATTATAACACCGTGATCTTTCATATTTTTTCAGATGCTGATTTTCTGCTTGCCTGAAACACAAAATCTTCTGCATGTTCAAATGGATAATAACCTGATAAATAAAATATTACATCACAAATTAGAGATTATTTTGCTATTACTTAAAAGGGAAAAGTAATAAACATGCCTCACTTTGAAGGAGTTTCAGCTTTGGGTTTTCAGTGGTTAGTCATAGCTTCTTATTCATCTTCAGGTAATTCTAAAGCATTCAGCTATTCAGTTTATAGTATGGGTTAAGGAATGTTAAAAGTGGAAAGTATTTAATAAAAGTAAAAATTCCATTCTGCACATAATTAACCATGGTTAAATACAATCATATTATACATATACATATATACATATATATACACACATGTATATATACACACGTATATATACATATATACATGCATATATGCATATGCACATATGCATATTATACATATACATATATAAACATTCAAAACACACTTTCCAATTTCTAGCCTTCTTGTAACCAAATTAATAAAACCCTGTCATTGCTGAAATAGAAGTGCTTAATTCCAATTAATATTATATTTTGTTACAACCATTAGTCCAAGAGCAGAGTTCATTCAGTTTGTATTACTTCTCCTTAGGCTAAGGAGAGGAGGAGGAATCTCTGTTTTCATTAATCTGCATTTTATGCACCTGTGTTTCTAAATCATTGAACACAATGACATTTCGATCTAAAACTTTTTATAAACAGTAATAACTAAAGACCATGTAGCAGATTGGAAAGCAAACAAGAGTCAGTATACCTGGAATTCATCATTTTGCATGTTGCTCCTGACTTATCTTTACTCTAAGGAGAGAGACAGAGGCACAGAGTTTGTATTAAACAGTTTTTAAAATTATATCCTAGTAAAACAAAGAGTACATCAAACTCAGTTCTAAATTTTTCAGCTAAATTAAAATCTTTAAAGATCAGAGCAACCTGAAGTATGTATATGAATACATAATTTAATTTAAGCACTGGATATAGTGCATGCATTTAATGTCAAGAGTTGCGGGGTTTTTTCATTTTTCTTCCTTATTTAATGAATATGAAAGTCACTGTTTTATAATTCAACAAATACCATCATTTTTCTACTAGAACAACCAAAAATGTATTCATTCATCCATGCTGGATTTTAGTAATAGGCTTTCATTTTATTTTTTTTCCATTTTATTTGTTTGTAGTATGTATGGGTGACTATTAAGCAGTCAGTGCCACTCAGTTTTGAATTATATACTCAAATAGCCACAATGAGCTGCATTTTCCTTTTAAAATACTGCATAAAGTGCCAAATTTTTATTTTGATACAATATTATTAAAAGCACATGATGCTGCAGTAATTCTTCATTAATTTTCTATTATGCTTGTCCAATCAATATGTTTTGCTTTATAAGGATCAACACCTGATCTTCTGTTTCTCCGAAATAGTCTTTTGTGAAAGGGATGATACTAAAAGGGTGATAGGTGCTAGGGAGATCAGTGCTCCCTGGGGAGATAAAGAAAATCATTGCACAGCTTACTATATGAGTGGAGCAAAATAAATTGATAAAGTATCTATTACTGTTAAGAGATTAAAGGTGATTTATTCAACTGGAAAACCAGGTGACTGGACATCATCTATAAGGAGAGGGCACAATATTTTCCAGTGCTTTCACAAGAAGCTATAAACAACCAAATTAATGTATGTAAGCCTTTATTAATTACAATTGAGTAACCAATTTATCGTAAGCAGTATTGTCTCAATCCATTCCTAAATGGCACATGCCACTCAGATTTATAAACTTGCATGAACAAACTAAAAGAGCATACATTAATCCTCTTACATACTTTATCTGCCATCCAATACTTTGGTAAGGGGATTTCTTTCAATATATTTTGGGCATTTCATTTATTAGATGCTATATCTTTGGGGCAGGACGATGTCTTTATGAAGCTGTATATTACCTAAATCATGGCCACTAGGTCTCATTTAGGGATTAACAGACTTTATGAAACAATTAATAAAATGTAAATCCCTATCAGCTTCTTTGCTAAGTTATGTAGATTGCTTTTATATCTTTTTGCTGGCGAAAATCCATGTAACTCCACTCGAATCAACAGAGTGGAGCTACTTTATATGATTCAAGAATTTGGCTTAGATATCTGCTTGCTGTAATTCATTGTTCAACAATTTCAACTTAGGCTGCCCTTCTGCAGTAAGTAAATTGAGATCACCATATTGTTCTGCACTTGTGCAGGGAGACAACTTTCACCACTCATTAAGCACTTCCTTTAGAGCAATTTCTGGACCTGTTCATGTTTTTCTCATTCTTTTTCCTCCACAGTTGCTCTATGAGAAAAATTCTCTCTACTGCATGAGTGCTTTTGTTATGAAGACACATGCCTGAGCGTACCTATTCTACAAGCATGCCATTGCCATAGTCAGAAGATTCCCTTGTAAAGTGTTTTGCAGGGCTTCTCATGCAAGAAATCAAGGAGAAGACATGAAACCTGGGGAATTATCTCTACTAAAATGCATTTTTGGGACTACAATGGCCTCTTGGACCTGTGACTGTGTGTCTTCATATGTTCCCACTTACATGCCACATCCTCTAGTTCCTAGGATTGCTCCAAAAAAAAAGCAATTCACATTGGTGATATCTGGTGAAATGTCTGTTCTTTATTTAGAGCCACAGAAATACAGAAAACCAGACAGAAAATTAATTAGTAATTGGGCTACCTCAGCTTTGTTTGACATTAATTTAATGGAGGCAGTTGATCAATTCTTCAAAGCTATTTAGTCTACCATCAAACCCCTTAGGAAGTCTATATCCAAGCAACTTTGAATCTCTAGTCTTTTTAGTTGCCTGGCTGCATCTCCCAGTATGGCAGGATCTTCTTGCCCCAGTCTTCCTTTTCTGTTAGGGACAAGAGAGGATGAGAAACATGGGACATTCCTACAAATATCCACGACTAGTCAGAGCTGCGTCAGGTTCTGGTATTCAGTTGCCTGCTTTGTGCCTCATTGCTTCTCATTATAAATTATATATCTTAAAAGTATGTAAAGACTTACATGAATGACAGTCACTTGCTCAATGTAGTGGTAAGGGAGATGAGAATCAGTCTGTACAAGAAATTAGGTACCTGTTCAAGCAATTTTGTCTCTTGTATAAAAATGCACTCAGCAGGATGACTGCATGACAGCTCTATAGCCACCAAGCCCCCTGCTCTTCATTTATGGATCACAAAAACAGTGTTATGAGTATTCCAACATTATTTTATATGCTTATAAGGTTCCCCCCAAACCACTTAAAAACAGTTACATTCATCCACTGTCCAGAGACAAGTGAGGAAATTTAGAGGAGCACAGATAACCAGGAACAAAATGAATGGACTTCTGCTTCTTTACTGTGTAAACAGCAGATTGTGGTACTGCTGTTGTTTGAGGATAAAAACGTTATTTTCCAATCCCACGAAAAAGATGTTTCATTTATTCTCAATCTGTATAATAACCATTAAAGAAGAATAAGGGCCTGTCTTGCTCCCTCAGTA
The DNA here is from genome assembly GCA_013397075.1 of Rhabdornis inornatus. Taxonomy (NCBI): domain Eukaryota; kingdom Metazoa; phylum Chordata; class Aves; order Passeriformes; family Rhabdornithidae; genus Rhabdornis; species Rhabdornis inornatus. The sequence continues at coordinate 827,780 of VWZS01000654.1, forward strand.
TTCTACATTCATTACCTTTGCATGGCAAATATGTTCTATTCATTATCTGTAACCAAACAGTATATAGAGGTCCTACCAGAGATCAGGACCCCATTGTGCTGGACACTGGACAGTAACATAGAGGCGAGAAACCTCGAAAATGTTATCATTTCAACAGACATGAGCAAACACAGGAGATAAATGAAGTTAGACCAAGTAGCTTACTCAGGGTTATAGAGTACACCTATGGTAGTTTGGAGATCCCAATTCATTACAGCAGGAAAGTCAGCTTAAAGATCTATACCCGGTTAGCCAAGTGAAGACGTATAACCCCTATTCATATCTGAAGGGCCCTTAGGAAGGAGATCAGGTTGTATCAGGCAACTCACTGCCATACCTCTTCTTCCTGGAGCTCCTTGACTGTGGATGGAGAGAAGACAGAGATTGAAACCTTACGACAGAAGTTTACTGGACCAATGCCCCTCTGCAAGGTATCCTTGAATACCATGTGGAGTATAGGACGGCTGAGCTTCCTAAGGTAGGTGACCGAATGCATCAGTTGCAATGAAGATGTAGATAATAAATCCAGTGGGTTGGGATGCATATTTCACAGTCTGGACCATTCAGAAGGGAAGGTAGACACAGCAGAGGGATTGAGTCACATGACAAAACCATGGAGTTTAATACCACTGAAAGAAGACAGACATCACATATGAAAGTTTACTTCAAAACTGTATGATATTTGCTGATACATCTGCATCCTTCATTTGTGTTTTCATTAATCCACTTCTCTTATTTATCTGTTATTCAGGTTTTGAGACCAGTTCTTTTTCTAACATTGATTTACTGAGATACAACCATTGTTTCATTTGTCTGTGCTCAGACCCCAGCATCCATGCTCACAAATATAAAGTTGGACCTGGAGAGTAACAGAGTCAATCCAGCTCTGCTGGGCGCCAGCTTTACAAGTAGTAATTAGATACATAAGCTGTTCCTTTGAGTGTTGCTAGAGTTTTCTTTTCATGATTACTGTGAGGTAAAGCCTTTAGGCAGATCCTCCAAAATCTTATGAATCTCAATCCCGGAAAAGAATTAATGTAGTAAGAAATAATTAAACTAAATCTTGCATATACTTTATAGATGCACTCTAGTCACACCCATATTTTGTTGTATGGACTGACAAATGCAGAATGAACAATTTCATTCAATCGCCATTTATTCTGTCATCCATTTTACTTTGCTGGCAAAAAGTCTTTCCTCTCACTTCTGCATTTATTTATGCTATTTCAAGGAGAGAAATAGTGAAAAAATAAGCATTCACTTGAATATTTTTTCCCTCATACGTAAAATATGAGGGACCCTAGGGGACCAGGTTTTAAAAAACAAGAGTGTATTTCCAAAAGTAACATCAAGAAACAGAAATTTTTCCAGATACAAGTTATTTGAATCCCCAAATATAATATTTCTCTTTGATTCGCTGCGCTATCTTGCCTACAGTTAGCATAAGAATTACCTCAGCTCAACAAAACTACTTACAGAGAATATACATGCAGTTACATTGAACCTGGCTTAAAGAACAGTTTGGTTTCTGGCAGGACACTGAAGGAGCTAAGCCTTCATTTTAGATACAGGAAATTTAGTGGCAAACCTGAAGCTGGTATTGTTCTTAATCTGTTGACTCCAAATGAGAGACATGAAACCCAACAGTGATATTTATAAACCTCCCCCCCAACAGTACTCTGCCCTGAACGCATGCAGAAGTTCACACTAACATGAAAAATATCTCCAGAGGTCTACTTATGGGAAGTCTGGCCTTGTTTTCTCCAGTTCATAGAGCCTTGTTTTTATTGTTTCAGAGTTGAAAACATGAAACAAGATTCTTATACTTGTACAGTGCTCATAACAGATTTGTTTCAGTAATGCATAACTTCCACTTTACCTGCAGCCTGTGTCAATTTCATAATATGCCATAAAACTCAGAGTGATAATTTATCTGTCTGAAAAAAAAAAAAAAAGACAATTAGTTTTTAGAGATTATATACACAATTTTATTTGTGGGTTTCATGTATTAGTAACAGATCTTCTGCTAAACTTCTTAATCACTTTTTCATGAGGCATGATTTTAAAATATTGTTTGACTATAATGAATGTTCATTTTCTTACAAACACCATATGAAAATATGACACATGATGTGCTTTCTCAAAAGAACAAGTTATTTCTGGTGTTGCAGTTCAGAAGTGCTGATACAAACCATCTGATCTACTAAGTATGATAACTACATAACACTTTTTCAGGACAGTAAAACTATTTAGAAAGTCTGCTATTTTAGAATGACTCTCCATGAACCTTAGAACGTGACAGATTTCCCAAGTGAACCATAAACCAAACACATCTATAATATATATAAGTCAATTATCACTTTCAAATATAAAAATATGGTAGATAATAAAAAAATCTTTTCTGTAAGACATGAAATTCCAGCTCAAGATAAACATATACAGAGGGGAAAACAAAAAGGAATTGAGCACAAGGACCGCCACCTTCACCAAAAATATCAACTGTGAAATCAGTTTCCACCTTCATTATTGTCCTTGGTATAATTAATGAAATATACTACATGTCAGTACTTTTTTCATTTTCTCCCTTTTCTTAGTAACTGAAATATTGCAGTTAAATAAGTTTGCAGTGATAATTATATTGCAGGTTAGTAATATTGCAGTGAAAACATAGGACAATTTTGTAAATTCCAATTTTGGACCATTTTCACTGAGAACTTAGGCATTCTACTTAATGGAAATCTCAATACTACCTTAATTGTACTGGATCATTTGGATTTGTAGTAAGTTTCATCCTTAAGGGAGTTTGGTCTCTTTCTGTAAGTGCTAAACCATTCACTCACTGTAAGGGGATCCTGTACATCTAGTTTCATATATATGTAGTCATTAGGTTAACCTATATGTAGTCATTGGTTAGGGTGAATTTTTCACATAAGTCTGTAGGAGAAAGTAGTTTTTTGAAAAAATGTTATCAAATAACAAAAGACCAAAAATACCTGGAAAATAATTTTTTTTTTCAGTTATCTGTTCTAAAAAAAATTGCACTCCACAACCTCACTCCCTACCCCAAAAAACAAACCCTAAGAGAGTAAATCTAATGCTGACATTTGTAAGCTCAGTAGGAGAGTGCAGTAGCTGGTATTCCAGGGCACTCAATAGCCCCTAAGATGTGATGGATTTACAACCTGATATGGTGAAATGTTGGAACCCATAAGAGTGTAAAGTGACACTGTATTGGGTTTGCATGGCCTGGGTTTGGAAGTTGGGGGGGCTGCTACAGGGGTGGCTTCTGAGAGAAGCTGCTGGAAGCTTCCTCAGTGTCTGGCAGAGCCAATCCCTGGTGGCTCCAAAGATGGGCACTGTGACGCTGGCCAAGGCTGGACCAATTAGAAATGGTGGTAACACCTCTGTGATAACATATTTAAGAAATATGGAAAAAAAAAAAAAGGTTGTGCCACGGTTTTAATTGTCACTAGAGAAGAGCAGAGTGAGAATATGTGAGAAGAACAAGTCTGCAGACCCCAGGTCAGTGCAGAAGGAGGGGCAGGAGGTGCTCCAGACACCAGAGCTGAGATTCCCCTGCAGCCCCTGGTGCAGCCCATGGTGAGGCAGCTGTGCCCCTGCAGCTCTTGGAGATCCAGGGGGATGCAGAGATCCACCTGCAGCCTGTGGAGGAGCCCATGCTGGAGCGGGTGGATGCCTGAGAGGAGCCTGTGACTCCAAGGGAGACCCATGAAGAGAGAGGACAATGCTGGAGCAGCCCGTCCTTAAAGGACTGCTCTCTATGGAAGAGCGACCCACACTGCAGCAGTTTGCAGGGAGCTGTTCTTATGAGATGGAGCGACTCTGGAGAAGTTTGTGGAGACCTATCTCCTGTGGGAGGGACCCCATGGTGCAGTAGAGGAAGGACTTCTCTCCCTGAGCAGCGGAAGAAATCCTCAGGTGGTGAACTGACCATAAACACCTTTCCCTGTCTACTTGCACCACTGGACATGGAGGTAGAGCTGGGAAAGAGGAAATGGTGGGGGGAAGGTGTTTTAAGGGCTTATTTTACTTCTCATTATCCTGCTCTGATTTTGTTAATAATGAATTCACTTTATATCTTTAAGTTGAGCCTGTTTTGCCCATGATGGTATTTGATGACTGGTCTCTCTCCTGGTCCTTATCTCCACTCATGGACCCTTTGTTAAACTTCCTCTCCTCCACCTGTTTTGCAGAGAGGAGTGTGAGAGAGCAGCTTTGGTGGGTGTCTGGCTAGCCTTAACCCATGACATTCATTCTTGAATATACTTTGGCCTCCATGCTTCTTTTTATTTTACTCAGCAGTAAATTGCATGGTTCTGAAAAAGATATGATGTATTTATTTATAAGAATCAACTAAAAAACAAACAAAGGAGATAAAACTAGAACAGACTCTATTGTGTTTTTTAATATTTATATATTTATAGAACAAGATTTTCCAGTTAAATGGAATAAACTATTTGTTATAAAACTTTTTCAGTTCAACATGAAAACTTATTTTGACATGTTAGTGTCTCCAACACAATCTGAAACTTGTGCTTTAGAAATACAGCAAATGTTCCCATGGGTCACAATTTCAATTTTTGAGTAATGCTGTAACTACCTATGTTTGTTGTTGTCATTTATATCAAGAATAACTTTCATTACCTTCTGATTAAGAATAATATGTAATCAGGATTCATATTAACTATGAATTTTTAACATGCAAATGTAATTTCTAAAGTAAAAGTACTGACATTGAAACTGAAAAAAAAACCACAAAGACTGATTTTAAGGTATGAAATCTCTCAAGTACATTTCATCTCAAGTTCAATTTCTATTTGTTTAACAAAAAATTGCTAGGGAAAAGTATAATCACTTTAAATTATTTGAGCTGGCATGATTTCTACTAGACCCACATGCATATTCATCTAGTGTAAACTCTGGAAAATGAATGATCTTTATTCTAATAAGTAGTAATGATTTCATACAATCACCTTCATCTTAATGTAGTTCTCTCCATTACCAGTGATGGGATTCACATCAGCTGACCTATAATAAAAGACAGTTGCCTTAGACACCAAAGCAATGTTCTCATAGAACAGCACAGCACATTTTTAAATTAAAAACGTTTCAAGGGAGTGATCAATATCACTTTGACAATACCATAAAATTCATTACCAAACATGAAGAATAATGAAGCATGACAGCCATAAAAGGTGTAATGAAAATGCTTGGTTAATAAGAAGAATGGATTTACCCAATTGGAGTTTTCCAGTGATGGGTTTTGGGTGTTTTGTTTTGAGCATTTACCTTCCATTTGTTTAGTTGAGGCTGCTTTTTCTGCCAGCAGTGCTCCCCTTTGGCACAAAAAATACCACATCAACATGATTAGTAAGATTTCTAACATGGCAGATAAATGGCAGCTATACAATTGTTCCCTCCAGCCTGTGCTTTAAGGTTAAACTGACGCCAAGCTCACTTCATTCTAGCCTAAGCTACACAAGCAGGAGATTATCTCATGCCTAGCCCTCAGGGTCCTTGTAGGTGTTACTGCTTTCTTAACACCATGCTGAGAGGGTGTCCTGGTTTTGGCTGGGATAAAATTCATTTCCTTCTTAGTAGCTGGCACAGCGCTGTGTTTTGGGCTCAGTGGGAGAATAATGTTGAAAACACACTGATGTTTTGGTTGTTGGTGATCTATGCTTGTCCTAAGCCAAGAACTTTTCTGTGTCTCAAGCTCTGTCAGTGAGGAGGGGCACAACACTCTGGAGGAGGCACAGCCAGAACACTTGACCCAAACTGGCCATTCATATTCCATACCATAGAATGCCATGCCCAGTATAAAAACTGGGAGCAATTGGCTGGGAGAGACACCACTATTCCCCTACGAGAGGCATGGAGATTTTAGTCAAAACTGGCTGAGTCCTCCTACCCCTTATTTAATGAGCTCAGGAGATAATGGAAGGAAAAAATGACTCTTTGGAGGTCTGTCCTAGTCCAATGTGGAGAGAGGACCAGGAGCAGTCTTTAGAAGTCCTTTAATGTATACAGTAAAGACTCCTTTCAACAGTTGAGCACAGTCAGCTCTAAATGACCATAACCTCTCTGTGGCATAAGAAAGCAATGAACCTCACAAGGTTTCTACCTGTTTTACATTGTCAATGAAATGCCCACGACTAGTAGGGGAGAGAAAGGATGCAAAATTTGATCTTTCAATATTGACATAAAGTCTTGACAATAGTATTCTCTGGAAGGCTTCCAGGATTTGGTGAACAAGTAGACAAGGAACAGTGTTAAAAAATGCTAACAGAAGTAATTTCGTCAGAAGTAATGTGAGGCAATGAGGAGATTTTCAGAAACCTTTGAAATATAAATAAATATCCTATAAAAATAGGATAATTTCTGTCTAGGCCAATACGGAATACGCCTTGTGGTATTTGACTTCAAAATATAAAATAGTTGAATCTGTTGATTTGGTTTTGTTTTCATAAATGTTAGGGGGAATCTTACAAGGGAATTAAAGAAAACGGTCTGAGATTATTCATCCTCTAAGAGCAAAATTTTCAGTCTCCAAAAAAAAGATATAATTCAATAAACCTCAGATAGGAGACATCAAAGAATCTTCTCACCACAAAATATGGATCTAAAAATAGATGACTAGATCAAAGGAAAATATGTTTTTCTCATATTAAAAGTCTATAAATACTGAAAAAACAATAAAGTAAGATAAATGAACTGAAGGGACTGGTTGGAAGTGAGGATATGGACATAGCAAGCATAGAAACACTTCAACTGAGAAACGAATCATTTATGTGCCTTTGGAAACAAGAAGATCATATATAGCACTGACGAGTAGATTGGGGTGCTAGAGAAAAGTTCCAGAGTTCAAAGAAAATTGAAGGTCAAATATAGTAAATGAATTAACTATAACAATTATCACAATTTATGTAAACAAAAATGTCATGCTAAGATTAAAGAATATATTATTTGGTTTGCTTTATATCATCATGTATCCATGATAGTGCCTCAGAAATGCTAACATTAAGGTCACTACAAGGAGTGAAAAGAGAAGCATAATTTGAACTTTAATTAATACTCAATATATGGGAAATTGTAATCATGATTTAGGATAAATAGGTAAATAGTGAGATACCAAAATGACTGCATTTTGAAATTTCCAAGAGGAGAATATGAAGTAGCTGTAGTATAAATGAAGCATCTAAATCTACACTGACATACTCTTTAAATACTGCACTTTTTCTCAAACTTCACTCATCCAAAATCTGATTGAAAAGTTTTCCTTCCTCTTCATATGCCATCCTCTTCATATAAAAGAAATTTCTGAAAAAAAAATACCTCCAAGAAATCATGGTAAAAACAAATTAAAGAGGAACTAAAATGGAAAAAAAAATTACGGACAACACTGCTTGAAAGCATTTTGCCAGAAGAAACATGCAACTTCTGTTAAAAATGTGCTAAAAAACATATCAAAGGACTAAGTCCAGACCACAGAATTATGGCAGAGCAAAGGTTCTCAGAGCACAAGAGCAGCTGTGCTGAGCCAGACCAAAGGCTGGCCAAGCCCCATGTCCCACTTCTATCAATGATGACAAGCAGATTTCTAAGTATGGTCAAAATGATGATGCATGCTGTGAATGCTCTCTGATGTCCGCAGTGATCTACTACTCAGAAGCATCTTTAGAAACAGACCTTTAATAGAATCAATAGGTCTCTGGTATTTCTATCTAATATCTTAAAGTGATATTTTTATTTTTGTCCACTTTCTTTTTCAATGCATGCAAACCTTTAGCATCCAAAATATCCTGAGCAAATTTCTTTCTAAGTGTATCCCATGAAGATGTAGATGCCTCCAACTTAACATGCAGGTTTGGCTTGATTTTAGAGTAACCTATTTTTCAGATGTCAGGGGGTAAGTAAGCTAACACTCTACAGGATAACAAAATTAAAATATAAAAACTGAAGTGAGAGGCAACAATTAGCAACTTAGAAATTCAGGAGAAAAATACTGCCATGAAACTGCTCAGATCAATGGAAAAAAATATAAGATCTGCTTTTTAGCAGCACCTAAGACCAACCCATGCCAGAGCACAACAGGGCTGACTGACACTTCCCACCATCATATGACTGCTGATCCAGAGATAATCACGAGGCATGCAGGCACAGGAATGGTGATTTTTGCTCCCCATTGGATGCTCTAGCCAGCCATTAAATCATTGTATGCTTGTAAGTGGTTCATATACTTCTTGCAGTGACTTTTTGTATAAAGTAAACAATACTGAAAGAACAGTGACCTGGAGAGACAGAGTTACCTACCTACATAATATGTAGACAACTAGCTTTTTTTTTTTTTTTTGCTTTGAACCTACCACCTGCTAACAGCATGTGCTACTCCCATTCTCACTTTGGAAGAGAAAATGAACCATCTGTCTCTTTTTATCTATTGCTTTTCCCTTATGATAGGACAGATTTCTGTCAAAGCCTTCCCTAAATTGTCACTTTTCAGACTGAATAGTCCTGGGCTATTTATGAATTCCCTTGACTGCCATTCTATATTTTTGATTATTCTTGGTGGCTTTCTGTGAACCTCTTCCAGTTCTGCTACATAGTTTTTTAGATTTTGAGATAAGAGCTTTTTCTACCTATATGATTACGTTTTCTGTTTTCTTTTCTACTCTTTTCTTTATAGTTCCTCACATTCAACTTATTTTTGACCACTGCTGAACACTGAGCTGACATTTTCATGGAGCTATTCATCATAAGATCCAATTTCTGAATTATACCAGTCAATACAGAGCACATCACTAATGAATAAAGTATCCTTTAAAAGTAGAATTTGTATTCAGATGAGGAAAATGAAAAGAAACTGAAGCATAAGGTCTAATTTTTTAAAAGTAAAAGTAAAATAGTATGATGAAAAAGGAATAAACTTATAGACAAATAAAACTAGTATTAAAATATTGTTTGGTTTATAAGAGAAGAGTTTGGTAGCAAAAGGGCTACAAAGGTGGCCTCTGTGAGAAAAAAAAGACTGATTCCAGACACCTCCAGAAAGGGCCCACTGCTGGCCAAAGCTGAGGCCAACAACAATGCTCATAACACCTCTGGGATAACATATCTGAGACAAGGTAAAAAAAAAAAAGGCACTGCAGGTATGAGAGGAGTGTGAATATGTGAGAGGAGCAGCCCTGCAGACCCCAAGGTCAGTGCAGAAGGACGGGCAGGAGATGCTCCAGGTGCCAGAGTTGAGATTCCCCTGCAGCCCCTGGTGCAGACCATGGTGAGGCAGCTGTGCCCCTGCAGCCCATGGAGGTCCATGGTGGAGCAAATAACCAAATAAATCCCACAGCCCCTGGAGAATCCCAGCCACAGTGAGTGCATGCCCAAAGGAGCCTGTGACCCCAAGGGAAACCTTTGCTGGAGCAGGGTCCTGGCAGAACCTGTGGCCCAGCAGGAGACCCAGGCTGAAGCAGTCTGTTCCTGAAGAACTGCACCCTGTGGAAAGGCTCAATGGTGAAATAGTTCATATAGGACTGTCTCCAATGTGAAGGACTCCACAATGGAGCAGAGGAAGACCATGAGGAGCAACATTAGCCCCATTTCCCAGTCCCATGGAACTGATCAGGGCATGAAGGTAGAAGAGTCAGCAGTGAATATGAGCCTGGGAAGAAATGGGGGTATAGGTGGAAGGTGGTTTTATATTTGCTCTTATTTCTCATTACCAGACTCTATTGGAGTCTATAAATAAATTAAATTTACTTCCCCAAAATAAATGGTGTTTTGCCCATGATGACAGTAAGTGCGTGGTCTCCCTGTCCTTATCTTGACCCACAAATTACTCAAATTTTACACAAATTACGAAAATTTTTCTCCCTGTCCTGTTGAGAAGAACAGAAAAGATGTGGCCACAGTAGAAAAGCTGACTGAATATTTTACATCAATGTGGAAATCAGAAGGAGCTTTTCCTGTGACAAGTGAGTCATTTAAACAGTCTCAGACTGAAGTGTCAGTGGAGGATGTTTTAGAATAAATTAGTAAAATAAAGAGTAAAATATCTCCAGTACCATATGTTATTCATTCGGAAGCTCTGAAGGAGCTCAAGTAGTAAATTGTGTAATTGTTAACTGTAGTATATAATTTATTACTATCACCATTAGTAAAGGAATTGAATTTGACAAAAGCTACAGATTTATAAATTTATCATTGAGGAAGACATGTGAAATTATAGGTCTGTACATTTGACTTCTGTAGTCTGCAAATTGCTAGAAACTCTTAGTAGATTTAGAAGAGACATAAATGTACATGGAGCAATAAGATAGAAAACAGGGGTTTTGTAGAGGGAAATTGTGGTTCACAAAACTTTTAGAGTTTGTTAAAGAATCAATAAGCATGAAGATAACTTTGATGTAATTGGCAGAGTGGTTTTGGATTTGAAAAACCTTCTGACATATTCCTGAATAAAGAGAGAAATCTATGACAAGATGACAAGAGTTTTCCCACAGTGGAAGGATACTGCCATTGATGTGTCTGAACGATTTGAACCAGGACTTGTGATGTTCATTGGAAGAAATACCCTGTGGAAAGGTGATATGGAAAAGTTTGCTGATTACAAAATTATTACTCACTGTATTCAAAAGTGAGATTAATTGCTAAGGTTTGCAGAAAGATCTCACTAAACTGAATTAATCAAGTTCAATGTCACCAAATGCAAAGCAACATAAATGGAGAAAAAAAAGAAAAGATAACATTAGCACAATTTGAGTCTTTAAATTACCTGTTATCTTATGACAAAAGCTCTTGGATGGCTCAGTGGAAAGCAGACAGCATAGTAAAAAATACATTATTAAGAAATTATTAGAGGTTACAAAAGAAAAACAGAGAACAAAACAATCACTGTGGTGCTACATAAACCAGTGTTGGGTTAAAAATTTAAATTATTCTCTGCAATTCTGGTCACTCAGTTAAAAATTACATAGCAGATTATTCTTGAAAACAGGCTCTTCCCACTTCCAAGTGACATGTTCAGGATTATGGAGTGAGCTAGACTAGACCTGAGGTGTGCCTGAATCCTTTCCATTTGACTTTTTATTAATTGAACTAGTAAAGGATTTTAAGCCTATCTGCAAACCTTGTGTCTCTAACTCTCTCAAGATCTTTGGAAAAATAACATAAAGGGCTTCCTATCAGCCTCTACTTCTTTTTTGTTAATCAATCAGAGAATTTAGGCTTCTTCTCCAAGAAACTTGTGGCCCCGTAGTCCACACTTCATCTCTTGAAGGCCACATTTCTATGTCTTCCAGAATCTATTCCAAATTGCATCCATTTTAGGAGGTCTTCTCTAGCTGAAATCCATTCGGAAACTTTATTTTCCTACCTCAAAATGAGTTAAATACACATCTTGCTTTTCACCATTTATTATTTGCAAAGAATTGTTCCCTGCACAGCTTTGCAGGAATACTTAGGTATAAATGTTAATGCACTATAAATGTCCATCTGATCTGTTAGAGCACGGTAGTAATAGCACCAAGTTTGTGGGTTTGATCCCCGAATTCACTTAAGAGTTGGAGTCAATGATCCTTGTAAGTCCCTTCCACAATTCAGAATATTCTGGGATTCTGTGATCTAAAAGTACAGGAAATGTATAGGTGTCTTTCATAGTGGGTAATCTAAAATTAGGTTCCCTTTACAGCTGAAATCCATGTCCTTGTACCTTTTTCATTTAGGCTAAAGAGCAGGGGGGAAAAAAAGGTGTAATTGATTAATTAATCATCATAATCTTCCTGCTACTAGGAATAGAGGAGGAAGACTTGTTTCTGGACAGTTTTGGAAACATAGATTGAAGAAAAATCTTTGTCCAAAAGCATGTTGAGATACCAATGCGTAGTAAATTCAGATACAGTTCAGCTGAATTGTAAGACTCTAGGAACAAAATGAATATATCAGCATTCATTTGTAATTCATGGCTTTACACATAGAAGGGAATGAATAATCCCGTAATAGGGGAAAGCTGAAGGGATAAAGCAGAGGTCTCATGTTTATTTCCTCACTTTAATGACAAAACCAAGAAAAGGGGTAGAAATGTCACTGCCAGTTTCATGTGATGGATTCGTCTATATGCCTGAACATTAGGAGCAAGCAACCCTCAATATCTGAAGGAAGACTGCCTAGCGTGTAAACATTAGATAGAATTGAAAGCGGCAGTTTCCATGGGCCCCCTACCAAGAGAATGCACGGGGGGTGTATGTGCTTTATTGCTTGACACTCATGCATAAAGACAGCACAGCTTCTGCAATCTAAGTGAATCTCCTTAGGTTTAATGTTCCATTGAAATTTTGCTGAAATGTAAAACATATTTCAAAGGAACAAAACATTTTCTCAAGCAGAGACCATTTTACTGTCATGGTAGATTTTTCTCTTTTATGAAAGCTAATTCCTGAAATAGACATATATTGGAAAAGCCAAACTGCCAGGGTCACTGCTGGCATCACAGAAATGTTCAAAGTAGCATTTTAACATCAAAGAATGCCTGTGATTGAAGAGATCATTCAAAGCATGCCAGCAATGCTGCAGTAGCTGCACCTGTGCAGCACCCCAAACCCCTTACTGACTGTGACAGAATCAGATTTCACTGATCCTTGTTTGGTTTTTACTTCTACCTTGGACCATTTAATTTACAGTATGCATCCTGAATCAACTGTATTGGCATAACTAAGCAGTGTCAAAGGGCTGCACAGGGGTAAGAATAATTGGCTGAAGGTGGTGGCATTCTGAGTTTCTTAAACCAGATTTGCTGAGAAAGGCAATTTTTCGTGAAATTACAGATGAGGCATAAAAGAACAGAGAGGCTCATATTTGTTTGAAGAACAGTAGGAAGGTTTTTCCTTCAGTTCTTTTTGTTATATTCTACTTAAGAAAGAACACTGACTAAAATTTCTTTCTTCATTAAAAAGCTTTTTTCATCCATGCATTAGTTAGCCTTAGTGCACGATTAGTATCAGAAAAAACAATGCAGTTCTGAACACAGAGCACAGAGACTCTGAAAAACAAAAGGTATTTGCAATCTAACAAGACTCTTGCAACATCTGCCTTGTATAAAACTCGCAGGGGAAAATACACATTTAAAAAACAATTTGGTTTAAAAATTGAAATAAGAGACTTCAGACAATTTTTTGGAGAAACAGCAAGCGATATAATACAGATCTATAGAAACAAAATGCTGGGCAAAATTAAGGCAAACACATAAAAATGAATTCCCATTAACAACTATAAATGAGACACTTCCAGTCATATCTCACGTTTTAAGAGGATAGCATAACTATTTCAGTATCAAGCTCAAAATTTCATCTAAACGACCATGCTTTGATAATACTTCCAGTGCTTCTCACTCAGCATGTAGGACAAGAGCTTCATAAGAGGTCCATGAAAAAGAGGACAAATGTGAATTTTTTAAGTATTGTATTGCTTTTTTTCACGATCCTTCAGCTCTATAGCTAGGTACTCTGGTCATATTTCAGGCCAACTGCTGTGAGTATTTGTTATTCTGAGGGTTGTTTTTTTTTTTTTTTAAACTTCCTTTGTTATTCTTAAAAATGTTGAGGTCTCCTGCAGCTGTTAAGCACCATGTGTCATCATTGGGCTGCTTCCACCACGCCCACCTCTTTAGGAGGCAACCTTGCTTCTTTCTGTGAGTCTCACTCCAGAATAACATTGGGCTAAAAAGTCCTGTGGGTGACAGATGTAGAAGCTGCAAGCCAGCTCTCTTGGTTGTTTATGGAACAAAGGCTGAATTTCAGCCTGCTCACATTTAGGAGCTAGGATAAACAGGTTCTCCCTCTGGAGGCTTTCAAAGACAGCTGCTGTTCTCCATTCATTCTGTAGGAACCCTTGTTATTTACCATTGGAGAATAAAGTGTAAAACTTAGTCCAACTTTTGCCTTTATGCCACTCAAACTGGAACCCAGACAAAATATGCTTTTCTTTCATAAGGAGATGGAAACCTTCCTCTAAAACAAAAATTATCCATGGAAACTTGTTTAGGAGCTTTGTACTCTGTTCTGTTTGGGGATTTTAGTTTGGGGTGGGTTATTTTTACCTTATTTTTCCTTCTTCCTTTCTTTCCTAACTCTTAAGAAGACCACCAAGAGTGGTAACAACAACATATAAGCCTGGTTTTTTAGACCATTTTGCCTCCACCATAGTGGTACAGATACTGACAGGAGATTAATCCCTCTCCTGGAGTATGGGGAAATTGGTCAGCTGAAGAAGATTCCAGCTGCAGACTTCCATACTAACAAAGATGATACTCCTCCTGGTGATATGTGAATATTATGAGAATTACTTACAAATCCCTTTCCTGCTCTGTTTACAACTGACTGTGCTACTGCAAGGAACATTGCCAGAGCAATACAAATAGGTTTGCACACTGCTGGGATTAGTTTCAGTAAACTGTTTTGCTTGTGCATCCAACCATGAATCATTTATGACATGAAAGTATAAAGTAACCGACAAACTGCTCACAATAAAATGGAGCAGTGAAGACGTTTGTTAAGAGTATTGTTCTTATGATTGTGAGTACCTTACTGCATCCCTAAAATTCACTTCTTGTGCTTTGAGAAGGGATACTGTAAAACACAAAAGCAGCTCAAGAAATGAATGTGAAAAGGAACATACCAATGTCTATATTTTAATTGCCTTTGAAAATTTCATTTGAAAAGAAGGAAGTGGGAGTAGGTAACAGTACAGTACTTTGTTATTGAAAGATTATGGCAAAAGGAAACAAAGTCTGACATCTGTGTTCCTATTAATTAATACCTTATTCCTTGAAAATTCCTATTGTTCTTGTTGACATTACTTATAAAATATATTGTTCCCATTATGATACAAGTCACGGTGGCAGTGTCTCAAAATGGATATGGCCTTGTAATGTGTAAAAAAGTTAGAAAGTGGTTTTATAGACAGCTGAAAAATGATTAGGTAAGCCAGAACTCTACTAAATGATGTATGTTTTGTTTCTCCCATACAGTTTTTATCTAGTTTGATATATTCAGCCTGCAGCTGTAACATGACAATACCATGAAACACACGCTTCATTCTTACTGATGTGTTGAAATACCCTGGGAAATGCTTGTTGCAGATTTGTTTATTGGTTTTCTTCCATTTCAACTAATAAAAAGCCAGCCATCAATATGGTTTCTGCAATATTGCCAAAAGTTGTCTCTGAATGGGGTTAATTTAATCACAAATGCTCAGTATTCACAGTAAGGACACCATCATTCATAAACTTTCCTAAAGTAATTGAGTTCATGAAGAGAATAGGACACAAGAGTTGAAATCCCTAATGCCAAAGCCTGAATGGACCATTCAACCGTAATTTTCATGAACAGACATATCACACACTTTCAGCATTTCAGGTGTTTTATTTTCTGAATTCCCATAGGTCCTCTCCCACTTTCTCTCTGAAAGGACGTTGGTGTGTCCTGGTCCTCACTGCCACAGCTGTCTGAGCTCTGCCAGTAAGTGACAGACAGTTCACATAGTAAATTAGCTTCACTTCTAAATGATACTGTTTTCCTTTCCAAAAGCTTATCCCATACAAGGTCAGTGGAAAAACTTTGGAGGTTCACAGTTCATTAGGGAAATCAGCTGAAGGGCTTGCTGCAGCTGGAGTTTATTTTAAATCACACTGGCATCTGTAAAGCAGCGACGTCAAAAAATTATTGTCAGTAATGCTCTATATCTGCTGTGGTCACCTTCCAGGGAATTGATCCAAATGAGGGGGCTTGTAACTCAGGAGTCTGAATTCAAAGCTACACTCCCAGGAAAATGTGGTGACAGAAATTGTTGGACTAGATTTTCAGCTGGTGTAATATGTATAACATGTAGATTTTAGGACCTCAAGCTTCTTCCACATCAGTAGAAATAAACCAATTTACTGTCTTTCTCTGTACAGTGCAATACAATGTATATCAGTATATTAAACGTTTAAAGTTGTTGTTTCATATGGGTACCAGTAGTACAGCTAGGGGCAGTATGAGGAGGATCAAGAAGAGTCACAGAGTCCTGGGAGCAGTGGTAAGGTGCTCTGGACCAGAGATAGTCTTTCATCAATCCTTCTGGTCAAAGGGAAGGTGTTTGAAAGTTGAACCTGGTGAATCAACAAGTGGTTGCAGGCCTGGTGCCACGGCCAGGGGTTTGGCTACTTATACCATGGAACTTGCTGTGAGAAACCTGATCTAGTGGGGGCTGATGGACTCCATCTGTCAGAGAAGGGGATGAGCATTTTCTTGCTGCAATGGTGAAGAGGGCTTTAAACAAGTTGCTAGGAGGGGGAAACTTCAACCCAACCTGCTCCTACCAGTGTAATACACATGCCAACAAGAGATGCTCAGAGTCTGTAAAGGGATGACAGGTAAGCATAAAAGCATCTGAAGAGCAGCACAAAGGAATTCAAGCCACTTCAGCTCAGGTTCCTCTGAGGGCCAACATAAATGTCTCTCTGCAAACACACATGACATAGAAGTAACAATAAAAGTAAACAATAGAAGTTGTAGACACACACATCCCTACAGGGCTGTGACCTTTTTTACACGACACAGACATGTGTAGGATGGGAGGATGGCTACTGAAACTGGAGCATTGGAATGGAAGGATACAGACTCTTTGTGTCCATAATCATCTGGAATGCATGGAGCTCTGCCTGGGGACAGATGAGGAGCTGACCAAGATCAGAATTAAAGGAAAGGCAGGGAGTGGTGAAGGGACAGGACATTAGCGAGAATCTGCTACAGGCCATGTGACCAAGCATATGAGTGAGAAGGTGTTTTTAAGATTTTAAATTTCATTATCCTGCTTTGATTTGTTAGTAATAAACTCATTTAATATCTCCAAGCTGAGTCCGTTTTGCCTGTGACAGTAGTTGGTGACTGACATCTGCCAGTCCTTATATCAACCCATGAATCCTCTGTTATCTTTTCTCTTCCTTGTCTGCCTGTGGAGGGGAGAGATAGAGCAGCTTTGGTGAGTGTCTGGCATCCAGCCAGGGTTGACCCACTGCATAAAACTAAAGCTTGGAAAGAATTAAACATGTCCGAGGTTATCAAGACCATCAAGCAAATTTTCTATAGGTAAATTGGTGATAAAAAGAAGGCTGGGGAAAATGTGGGTCCTCTTTGGAAGGTTCCTTGTTACCTGGAACATGGAGAAGGCTGAGGTACATGATGATTTTTTGTCAACAAGCCAGTCACATCCTGGGCTGAATCTAAAACAGCATGGCCAGCAGGTCAAGGTGAATGATTCTGCCCCTGTTCTCTGCCCTTGTGAAACTCCACCTCAAGGACTGTGTCCAGCTCTGGACAATATGACAAGGATATGGACATGTCAGAGCAAGTCCAGAGGAGGCCATGAAGATGATCAGAGGGCTGAAGCACCTCTCCTATGAAGAGAGGCTGAGGCAGTTGGTGTTATTCAGCCTGGGTAAGAGAAGGCTCCAAGGCAACCTTAGAGCAGCCTTTCAGGACCTAAAAAGGGCCTCCAAGAAAGATAGAGATGGACTTTTTATGAGGACATGTAGGCTTTACAGTGAAAGAAGATTTAATTAGATATTAGGAAGAAGTCCTCACTATGAGGGTGGTGAGACACTGAAGCAGGTTGCCCAGGGATTTTGTGGCTGCCCTATTCCTGGAAATGTTCAAGGCCAGATTGGATGGGGCTTTCAGCAACCTGGCCTGGTGGAAGGTGTCCCTGCCCATGGCAGAGGAGTTGGAACTAGATCATCTTTAAGGTCCCTTCAAATTTAAACCATTCCATGATTCTTTGATGCATTTATTCTATGATTCATATCCAAGTGTAGTCTTATTACTTTTTGTCCTCTGCCCACACTATCATCTGCAAGTTTAAATTTTTATTCTGCTACCACAGAAATCCACCATCTGCTGCACAGAACATTTATTGTTCAACTTTTAACAGTTTTTACAGTCTTAAGTGCTGTATTAACGTCGTTTCTGGGTCAAAATCCTTGGGTGAAAGAGCTATGTGGGATAAATACAAACACAAAAAATTCCCATATTCTCTTCTAAATTTCTATATCATAGATATATTGAGACCCTCATTTACTATCCCACAGATACAACTCCCCCTCCTGCTCAGTTCAACTGAGAAACACTTTTCCCTGAGTTATGCTCTCAAATTTGCCCTTTTTATTTTTTTTTTGAGACATCAGACAGCTGCCTGTCATTTCTTCTCCCATTTGCTGTTGTTGCTGTCATTTCTTTGCTGTGGCACTTGATTCTCTCAGCCAGAACAACTGCTCTCTGTAAAGATATTAATTGATTAAATTGCATAATTCAACGACAACTTGGCTGCCTTGCTCTCTCAAGTTTTTCTCGCCCTGCTTAGACCTTTTTTGCCATGTTGATCTGAGACTGAATATCATGTCAAGAAGCAGAGCAGCACTACAGCATTCTTGTGGAGAAGAAAAAGCACTTTCTTTGACCTTTACTGCAGGTCACTCAAGACACATTCCTGGTTTCCCTGTGGGTCTTTGTTTCCTATAGATAGTCATGTCTAGGTGAAATTTCCCTGACACCTGACTCAAAAACATTTTCCTCTTCCCTGGGTGTGTGCCCAGCTCCAAGTTAGAATATAACCTCCAGGTGCACCAAGTCTTCTTGCCTGCAGCTGTATGCCTTAATCACCAACAAGAGAGAACTTGAACATGTCAGAAACATGTGTCATTATCCAAACAGGTGCCAGTCTGGATATTTAGGGACACAAGAGTCCCAGTGTACACTAGGGTGCTTGGCAAAGCAGACATCTCTGCAGAGCCTTGGTGCCTGTCCACAAGCTGACTGCTGCTGTGTGACAGGCTCAAACTGTGAAGAGTCTCAGTGGTGTGAAGATTCTGTGGGAAAGAAGACTATAGCCCCCACAGAGGTTTTATTCTTCCTGGCTAAACAAATTCGAGTCTTTTCTCTTCTACCTGAATGTGTTGACCTGTGCACTGAGTGAACTCGCCAACCTCCATTAACATGGCTAGTGAAAATACTTTATATTTTGGAACACAGGTCTGCACTACAACTGGTGGAAAAGACACAAAGCAGTCATGTCTTGTGAAGCAGAGCTCCAGCATCTACCAATACTCAGAGTCTTTTTGCATGTATCAGGGATGGATAATAGTCCTAATTAAACACTTCATGAGCTGGTGATCAGAGCATTATGCTTACCTGGGGATATCACATGTTCACTAATACAGTAGAGTAACCAGCAGCAGAGCTACATCTCTATAATATCTTAGTCTCTTGGGTCAGTACATGGGTCTTTGCCTTACTATATGCAGAAAACAGTTTTATTCCTACATCCAAGCAAGCAGATACTGCTACAAACTGCTCAGCCTCCACTGAAGCCAGTCAGACTTTACAAAGTTCTAAGCAGTTGCCCTCCAGAAAACTTGCCTCTAGCCTATATGTGATCTGAAATAGAGATTCTACATGAGTCTAGAGCTTACTACACAGATCCCAGACATCCCTGATATTTATCAGCTTCCATGATAAATAATTATTTTTTAGTTCTGTCTGGCTGTTAGACAATATAAAGCAATGCTACAGATCATCGTACATGTTTAGTATATTTTTCTGTTTACTGTACTTTATGTTTCTCCTCATTTTCTTTGCCACACTTAACCTCTTATATGCATTTCTCTCCTGCCTCTTTTTTTTAGGCAGCTTGTGTGTGGGTATCTGTATGCAGGCTTTTCAAAATGGGTGCTCTGGAAAAGAGAAGAAGCCCAGTAATCTCCTGAACCAACTCTACAAATAAAAATATCTGTCTTCCTTTTCCATATACTCCATGCTGTTTCTTGACTAAAACTAAAGCTTAACCTGTCAGGCTTGCTTTAATCCTTAAAAAATACAACTGCAGCAATGATCTTTGTAGAAGTAAACAGAGATAAACCTACTCTGAGGAAGTGAGAGGATTAGTTGACTATCTCTGAATGGCTAAACCACTTACAATCATTCTTTGTAGTGTATCTGTCATGTGTTTATTATCCTACTGTGTGCCAAGAAAAAGAGTGTAAAAAAAAATATGGGCAAACCATATTCCTTAATCAGCCTTCTTTCTCGCTGCATGCATATGATCGGCCATAGAGCAGAGCTCCTGCAGAGTTGCTTAACATCCAGGGCATTTGCTTGTCTGGAGTGGAAGAAGTTCACACAGTTGCTAAAAATCATAAATACCAGGTTCGGATACAGCTTGTTATAGTTTGCTCCACTTCACAAGAATAACCTCCATGAATTATTTTGACCAACACCATTTTAAGCTAGCACAGCTAAATCATTTGTGCTTTGAATGTCTAGCAAATAATGTGTTCATCTCTCAGCAGGTATTCAGAAAATAGATTTTCTCGGCATGCTAAGCAATATACTATCATCAGATCTATCACTGTCCTCTCACTGAAAAGGAGAAATGAGCAGATATTGGTGGCTGGACTGTGAAATCTTGTTTCAGGTTTTTACAGCTCATTTTAATGTATAGATAAGCAACCAGACAATAAACTGCTCTCAGAGAAATGTGTTATTGATCAGATTATTTATTTTCAATACTTTCTACGATGGCTTTCAATGCTTTCTTTCAATTACTTTCTTCAATGGATAAAACCTGACAGTCTTCTTGCAAATTGTGTTTGAAATGAAGATTAACAGTTTTAGTAACATGGGTTTTTCCCCATTCCTTTAAGACAGATTGACATTGTGGCATTAAAACACATCAAGACAGAATGCAGACAGGCATAACTGCGGCAGTGAGTGAAATCTTTTTAAACAAAAATACATCAGAGCCAAACTGATAGTTCAATATCTTGTATTTTAAACATATTAGACAGGATTTTGAAGAAATCATGCACACAAAAAAAGATATCTGCCTTTTAGTGGGCCCAGTGCAGATTGGTTTGGTAAAATGTTTTTAGCAATCAGTAAAAGAAGGTTTTGGATAGTTTTCTTGAGGATACTGTGGAGAAAAATAGGCATCCCAAACTAAGTTTATTTAATGATTGTGATTATGTGACTTGGCTGACTGCAATATCAGAAGCTAAAATTTGTCAGTCCAAAAGAATCTGTGTTCCTTCTAAATTATTAGGAATAGGATTTCACTCCTCTCCAAAGCAACAGAAATATGGTTTATTTGGAATTTGTTTTTTTCTATTCTTTTTCTAAATACGATGGAATTATTTTCAGCCTGATGGGCTGTCTGGGGGATCACATATGTAGATTTTGACCAATTAAAACAGCTTCATGAAAATTATGTTGCATTTTGGGGAAAAAACAAAGCAAGTTTAGGTTAGACCCTTGGAGCTTTTTAGAGCTGAAAGCAAATATTTATTTTAAAATTTGATATCCAAGAAGCATAATTCATGTATATACCACAAAAAGGTACTTCATTTACCAGGACTGAAGACTGGGGTGAAGTTTCCTTAGATTTCATGACTTACAGAGCTGGTCTAAGGTATGTTTTCAGGCAAATACACCTTTTATTTCCTGGGGGAAAATGTGTCATGTATAGCTGAATACATTCAGAAAGCAAGGATCTACTCTGCTGAGCAGGTAGAGCACTGGGAGCAGCCAGGGAGTGAAAGAAAAAGCCTCGGGCACTGTAGATTTTCATAACTAGTAAATCTTCATGGCCACTGAGCAGAAGTTTGAGAACATTATGTTTTCATTTGACTATCGCATAGTGGAGATCAGATAGTGAAGATTGGGTGGGATCTAAATGCCTATATCATCCTGTGAGTTTTAGTCCATACATAAGGACATATAAAGCACAGTTATGAACTTATGCATAGTCACATATTTATTTTCTTATAAGGCAGTTTATACTGCAGGAGACTAAAAGATTTTTATGTGAGAAGCTGTCATAAGGGCTTGACATAATTATAACCAAGCTATAAGCAGTTTATTTATCTGCTCATCCCTTTTTCTCTGTGACACATTTACCCATGTATGGAACAAATATACCAACCTGCTTCACTATGAAGAATATTTGAAGCAGTAATTGGATACAGGCGTACACATGAAGAGAAAAAAGAAAGTGAGAAAATATCATCCCAAAGTGATATGTGTTTGAAAACAGGTAATGGGAATATTCAAAGAACCTGAAACATTTGAAGTGCCACTGACAGCTTTACTTTTAATCACAAGGACATTCTTGTGTTGTTTCTACAAACCTCTGCTTTGATATTTTCCTACCTCCCTTTCTTTATATTCTTGCTTATCCTACTACCATTGTCTGTCTCTAGACTGTGAGCTCTGCTGAGCAGAACATCTCGCTGTGTTTGTTTAATAATGAGGATACAGACCTCAGATGAAGTCTGTAGTCACTGCTGGAAGACAGCTATAATGATTTTGCATTCACTTCAGAAACACATGTAATAGAAACATTTCAACATTTTTACTTCTTTGCAGAAGTCAATATACCATTGTGGGACAATATCCTTTCCTTCCACACTCTGTTCCCACAGTCCCCCGGTGCAATGTAACTCTTCTCCCCTGTTGTGTCAGTGGAGGTTGTTACTGGCATTAACTCTATCAGTTGAATCATTTCTTTAACACCTGTTAAAGTTCACAGCCATGTCTGAGAAAAGAATTTCTGTTCAGTGGCCAGTTGATTATTTCGATTATACATATGTTTAAAGCAATCCAGAACTACAAAACTGCCCTTCCTGGGCATATTAACCCCATTTTTAACATGAACTGATCTTTATAATGATAATATGTGAGCTTTAACATAACAGAAAACAGCACTGCTCCACTGCTGATCATTTGAGATGCAGAGCAATGACAAATGGTGGATTTATGTCTTTCAAATTGTAAACAAGAGGGATGGGATGTGGCTTCCCATGTCAAAAATGTTTTCTTTAATATTCTAATTTGGATTTAAGGGAATACTGAAATGGACTATCCAGTTTACTTTTTTACATTGTGTCAGTTATTAAATTGATAATTAAATTACTGGATCAGGAGTCAGATGTGTATTCATTGCCGGGTTTGCCTCAGACTCTCACTCTGACACTGAGGATCACGCCAAGACTCCATGATTTAAGTTCCCTAACTCAGGAACAGAGACCGTGAAACTATATTTTTACTTTTGTATTTGGGACATAAAGAGTATAAATAGGGAATATAGGAACAGAGTAGTACTTCATAAAAGTACTTCTCTGAATAAATTCAAGTACTACTACAATACCAAGGGTAGCACAACAGTCTATTGTGTTAAACAGAAACTTTTGGACTCATATGATGTAATAATATTGTGAAGGTCAGGATTTATTAACAACCTCTCATCGCTGGTAAAACTGTTAATTGAAAGTCTTTAATATTAGGTTGTGACCAAATCTTTGATTACCTCACTACTGATATCTAGTCTGACATCCTAAAATATTAGGTCCTTTTTATCACTGTATGCTTGCCTGCTTTGCTTTCTGAGTAACTCTGGAAAAGCACTTGCATAAGACTGACAGAAAGTAGATGTACATGTTGATGGGATTGCAGCTGTAGAAAAATTGGAGGTTTGGTGACTCCTTTGAATAGTGATCTGTTTTTTTAAATATGAAAAACATCATTGCCTCAAAAAAATCAAACAGAAAATGTCTCTCTGTAGAGAGAAGCAACTGACATGGGTTGTAAATTTTGGAAAACCAAATTCTCCTCCTGTAGCATAGAATATATATGTATGGGAGGAAAGAATAATGAGCTGAAAGCCTTCAGACTGAAATAGGCTTAAAATAGCTACTCTTTGACTTCCTAAGAAATTTCCCAAGCCACTGGGATAACATACAAAGGAGAGCAGCTTTCTTGCCAGTTACTTTCAGAGCCCTTCACCCAACCTGCCCATCAGCTGTGGCCTGAGCTTTCTGCCTGTTGAGGCCCTGCTGAAATGCTTAATGCTCTTCATGGGCTGCTCTCACCAGCACTAGGCTCGCTTGGTGCATGGCAGCATCACTCACTCTGCAAGAATGTTTAGGCAATGTACAAACCCAAAGAGCAGAACTGAGGCTTCTGAAGCCTGGAGAGGTGAGACCTGGAACAGATCAAGTGAATATGACTTCCACCCATGGTCCTTAACTTCTAGGATAAGTAATGAACCTTGTAATTTAAGTCAACTTAATTAAAATAATATCAGGATAGAGAACAATAAGGAGCAATAATTAAATCTGGTACTACACACCAACACAGAACAAGTGCAGAATGAGCACACAAGGGGCATGCTAAAGGTCTTTTAATCAACGCAGATTGATGTTAATTGAAATAATTAAAAAAGAAAAAAAAAAGGCTAAATGCAGAACTTTAAATGGAAAACACAGAAGAAACAACAGCTACCCTCTGCTGCCTCTGAGGCAGTGAGGAATAAAAAATATAATGAACAGACAAGTAAATATAAGACTTGAAGCAAAACAAAAGACAAAGGGATCAGAGAAAACTACCAAAATATATTCCTAATACATTTTCCCTTTACAGAAGCATAGGATCGATACTCACCTGAATATTTTTTAGTTTAATTCTTGTACTGCAATGGTGCAGAAGGATATAATTTTCTTTGCTTAAACTTGACAGCAAATGGAGGGACTGAGAATGACACTGGGAAGCACATTTTTCATTATATGAGTGCACTGTGGTCCTTGAAACAAGCTGAGTAAGAACTTCACATATTTTTTCCTTGGTTTAGATGTGTGACTAAAGAGGTTACCGGCCCTCACAGCTGTTGGTTGCTGGTCACTTCCCCTTGCAGACCTTGCTACCCTCTCCAGTCTGCTAGCTCAATAACTAAAAGGAAATTAAAACTGCTCAGCAAATTTAAATGCTAAGTTGTGGACTCTATTGGCTTCCTCTTAATTTTTCTTTTTTTTTTTTTTTTTTTTCCTTCATTTTTTTTAAATGAAACAGATTAGCAGGTGACAAATCATGCAGATTGGAGCTGTGGTAACCTCCGGTAAGAAGCAGGAGCAAGTAGAAGTTGCTTTTCAAGCTGATATCACTACATCCAGAAGACAATTTGTAGGTAAGCTGTTCCTTGTCTGAGTGGCAAGTGCTAATTTTAAGGTTTTAAGGTTGGATTTTCCTAGCCCATGTTCCCATGCAAGCAATATTTTTGCAACAGGAAGAGACAGTAGGAAGATTTGAAAATAATCTTCAAGAGACCAAGAACTTGGATGGACCCTGTGGACGCTGCAAGGAACAAGCACAGCAGGTGTGGGTATCAAAAATCTGACTGTGAATCAGTGTTACCTGTGAGTTTCTTCAGAGCCATGACTAGGATTAATATGGGTGTAAATAGTGTATGCAATGGAAAATTGACTCAGCATCCAACAAGCAAGTAGAGATAAGAAGGTTCTGAGGAGACCTTCTAGCACCTTCCAGAACCTAAAGAGTGCCTATGAGAAAGATAAGGGAGGGAGATTTGAGTAGGGCATGTAGTGATTGCACAAGAGCTGGTGGCTTTAAACTGAAAGAGAGTGGATTTAGATTAAAGAAAAACATCACTATGAGATTGTGAGGCACCAGCACAGGCTGCCCCATCCCTGGAAATGTGCATGGTCTGGTCAGATGAGGCTTTGAGCAACCCAATCATGAAATATGCGTCTCAGACCAAATCACTGATCCTGAGAAGTATTCTGGTCTGCCAGAGACTACTTTTCCTATGTGTCTGCAAAGTAAAAGTTAAAGTTAAAGACAAGTTAAAATTTTCTTTAGAAAGAATTCAGAACATACATATTAATGCTGCTACATGGCAACCAGGCCATTGAAAAAAAAAACTGAACAGGACCTGTTTACATATTTGGGCAGTCTTATTCATACTGAAGAGCAGTGCCCTCTTCCAACACTGAGAAGTGACTTGTATCAGTAGGGCTAATAATATCACTGGAAGCTGTGTGATAAGAAATATCTCTCCGATATTAGTCAAATTCCACAATCTGGATTTCTGAGGTGGATTCAGTTTATAGAGCTGGTTAGTATGGGAGCAGGGTGAATCTTCTGATAAGTTAAAGAACCAGAATCTGTACGTTATGACTGCATTTATTCTTGGATTCTTTATTTATTTTTTAAAAAGCAAAGCAGTAATTTTACTTCAAGTCTATACAATAAGACAAAATGGTTCAGTTAGACACATATCAGACAGCACTGTATTTAAGGAAACACCACAGTAATCACACAGTAAACTGCAGATGTACTGATAGACTCATGGACAGACAGAGAAGTGAACTAACACTGAATGGAAGAAGATGCATTAGCACAACTGCGGAAATTCATGATCCTGGTTCTCCGTATTGAAAATTGCTTGAATTTAACATTTTTACCATTGATAACAATCTATGTATCCAGCCATCTCTTATAAATACAAATCATAAAATCATAGAAAGGTTTGGGGTGGCAGGGACCTTAAAGATCACCTAGTTCCAGGCCTACTACTATTGGACAGGTATACCTTTCACTAGACCATGTCACTCAAAGCACCATCCACCCTGGCCTTGAAGAGTTCCAGAGATGGGGCATCCACAGCTGTTTTAGAAAACCCATGCCAGTGTCTCACCACCCTAATTCTTTCTAATAACTAATTTAAACCTTCCTTCTTTCAGTTTAAAGAATTGCCCCTTGTCCTGTCACTATATGGCCTTGTCAAAAGTGCCACTTCTGCTCTGTTGTAGCCCTCTTTAGGTACTTGAAGGCTGTTCTAAGGTCTCCTCCCGACTGAACAGCCCCAGCTCTCCCAGCCTGCCTTCATATGAGAGGTCAGAGCTTCAGGCCTCTGATCTTCGTGTCCTCCTCGGGACTTGCTCGAGCAGGTTGATCTCCTTCTCATGCTGGGACCCCAGGCCTGAGGGTACTATTCCATGTGGGGTTTCATGAGTGTTAAGTGTGATTCCAAAGCATAAGTCTGACATGATTGTATCCTATTAGAGGAGAATTGAAATTACACAATCAGTGAAGGAAATTCTAACTCAGGCAAATACATCAATATTTACAGTTTAATCATTAGATCATGTTCATGCCTGGCACAGTGGAAGCTCTGTCCATAGAAGATGACTCCAAGGCATTACAGTAATACAGATATTAAAAATTAGCCAGGGATGAGAAAGTACTAATGCAAAGGGGTGGATTAATTTCCTGCTGATGTCAAATGCAGTCATGCTGACTTTAATGGGACCAAATGGAAAGAGAGAGTGTGATTACAATATGATAGGATTTATAAATTCATTAAAAAGTACAAATACTCTTCCTTGTTTACATTTAAGTTTTTATTTTAATTGTACTTTAATATGTCTTCCTTGGGAAACAAATAGATGTGACAAATTATGCCAGGTAATTTGTTGTAATAGATGCAAAGAACTAGAAGCCTGCTGTGAGCCATCAAACACATTTGGAGGTCAAAGCCATACTGTTTCGTTCTTAGTTCTGGGAAAGAAATTACTCTGGTAATGCTACCTGGATACCAAACTGCACACAGACACTTGACTTTGCTGTTAATGTGTGAAAAACACTTCTCCAGCAACCACCTGCTCACAAGCAATTGCAGTGGATTCTGTCCCTCTTGTTATGCAGGGAAACTGCTTCTCCTTCTGTTATAGCTCTTGGTAAAGTAAAGCCATATACATTACTTCCAGCCTTAATTCTTTAGCAAATTATTTTACAAATGTCTCCTCATCTCTCTCTTTTTTTTTTCCTTTTTCTCTTTTATCTTTAATTTTAATTATTCTTTTCTATGTCCACTGGAGCCTGCACTTTTCTCTTATCTTTCCATTTCTGAGATCCCAGTGTGGCCATTCTACCTTTGTGGACATAACAGGTTCCTCTGTATTAATGTTATGCATTAAAAGTTAAACCCATTAGTGCTTATAGGGAGAGATATATGATGGCCTCTAGTGGTTCTCTGTACGTGCGCAGATCCAATCTTCAATGCCCCTCTCATTTTATCACTATGAATGCAGGAAGAAAAAAATTATTGATGCCCAGCTGTTACCTTTTATGAACAAAAACCTTTTGGCAACAGTAAAGAGAGCTGCACAATATGTCCAGAAGAGAGAAGGTGATCTCCTCCATCAAAATATAAGCTGAAATGTTGCTAAGCACCGCTCAGAGTAGTCAATATAATGTAATCACAAATCACCCAAAATGTCCCTCATCCTTTGGACTGAGCACCAAAGATGAGATCATTCATTCTGAATGGAGGCATCCTTCCTGTATTTGACAGTCAAAATCATGGCGACCTTGCATGCAGAAGGGGTTCCCAACTCTGTTTCCAGATGAAGAACTGCAGGATGACTGACTGTTAGCCAACAAATGCGTCCGTCTCATCTTTCTCCTGAGCCACATCCAAGTCTGTACACGAGTCTGTGCCTACAAATGAAGATACATGGAAGAATTTTGGCTCTCCTAGCCAGGCTGGATATTAGATGTTCACACAGAGTACATCAGTAGTTTTCACTGCAGTCCCTCAAACCGAATGTACCTGCCTCTCAGCTCTGATTGCCAAGCTGACAAATCTGTACCCCCCAGGACCCGACTTTGGATGGCCAGAGTCAGAAGCTCCCTGATCTGAGTGGCCAAGGAATTAAAATATTATGGCCAGCACCATAGTCCTCTGCACATTGCTGCAAACATTCAGGCTATTTCCCCCTTAGGAACTCTTTCACAAAGATCTGTGCACTTTGTAGAAGCAGGTTTGCTGACACAAGAGGAGAAACATCATGTTCCATCTCATTTCGACTCTGTTACTCTCTGAAGGATGTGTTGTTCCAGGCCAGGAAATGCTTTGATTTTAAATGCAGCTACGGCATGTGGACAGTTTTCCTCTGAAAAAAAAATGGATGGTATGGTGCGTAAAGCATCTGAATAAAAAAAAATTATGGCAGGTTAATCCTCTGAATAGGCAAAATAATGTTGCACTACTTTACCCATGTGATTCTTCAAAGTCCTTTTGATCTACTAATGTTGGCATCTCTTTACATTATAGCTCCCATATTTTAGGGAATACTTTAGTTCAAAAGAAATCTGCATTCCCAATAATTTAGCATCCTCTATTGTTAAAAATTATCCACAAGAGAAATAAAGAACCATGGCAACAAGAAAAAAATACATTAAAGTTATAAATCCCAAAGCATTTCAGTTCCTTATTCTTGTTTTTTATTGTTCTTTTTTCTTTAAGTTGTACATGTTTTTTACTCTTTTTACAAATTCAAACTTTGGGTTTTGAGACTTGTTAGATAAAAAAGCATAAGGAAAACAAAGAGACAGAACATTCTATGGATACATCAGTCAATGACAATCTTGACTTCCTACTTTAATATAGTTGCAATATGCTTAAGTATAGTCTTCAAATATTTATTATTTACACAGGTGACAAAGTTATGTGCTTAAATATGTATCCAAATATCCAAGCATAGGGTTTTTAAGGACTGAAGGATTAGAAGACAAATTCATAATGCCATAATTTCTTTCTCACAAAGTAAAAGAGTCTAACAAAAAGTCATTTAGGACAAAATAATGATAGGTCTTGAATCTTGACATTGAAATCCTATCAACATGATTAATAAGCAAGAGGTAGATGGTTTGACTTTTGTCTTCCCAAGAATTTAGAGGGTAAAATATAAGATAATATGGCTGAGAGAAGTCAGACATGAAAAGATGACAGGTGAAAGCCTGACAACCCTCAGAAATTTTCTAAACTCCTTCTTTCTACATGATGGGGCATTATAAAGTAATTTGAGTAACATTGAAAAATTGTCAAGAAAATGCATTTCCAGCTGACCTCTGTTAAGTTTGGTCTCAACCTTCCCTACTTTTTTCCCAACAAAGTTTTCTGGTTGTAATTTTCTATGTGTCATCATTGCTTCTCATCTGCCACACAAGATCTGTGCCTATTTCTCTTTGTTTATTTGCATTTTTTGGAGGCATAAATACATTTGCAAAAATAATTAAATTAAGAACAAAACAAAACATCCATACAAAAAAGCATACTATGAAGATAACTTATTTTAGTAAAGAATATCTGCATATAGATAATTTATGTGTAAGCACCCATTTAGCTACCCACAACAGTGAACGATAAATATTTTATTCCATATACCAGTTGATGATGCCATTGAAACACTTTCACTTTTGTCTCCAGACTCATCTCATTCCCTCTGGTACAGTGTATTACTTGTTTTGCTGACAGCAAACACTCAAACATCTGACATTAGATCGCTTTCAATTAAGTGTGTTAGAACCAAACACTAAAGCTCCAGGGAAGAGGCATTTCGACTTAATGCCAGTTAAGTATAGGCTGTCCCTGTACTGGAAAATACAGGTGATTTGAAACAAGTCCTTTAGACTGTCTAGATTGCAGAGATCAAAACAGTTTATGGATTTATTTACATTTGACTCTGCCTTTTGGATTTCCTTATTGTGACACGTGGTTTTACTTATTCTATTCCTAGATCCACACTTAAAAGCAAAACTCTGAAGCCATAAGTTTCCAGGTTAAAAAACAATGTATCAGCAAAATCTTTTCAAAACTGCACCTAGCTGAAATGGCTTTTTTACTGCTATGAGCATAGAAACGATATCTAATAGAGATTAGAAGTGGCTAAATGAGCTGTATGTGGGGGAAGAATCACTTAAACAACAGTATAAAGCGTATCTATATTCTTAATATACAGAATGCCTTCTTATACCATATTACTGTACAGACTATTTGAGGAGATTGTGTGCTTTATTATCCTTTCTTGGTCACTATGTGCTGAGCTGAAGAGTTTTGGAGAACTGGACAAGGCACAAAGCTGATGATATAGAGCCTAAAAAATTGGCCTGATTCACAGGGTTGCTGAGAGCCTATTGAAGTAATTGGCTCCACAGCCACTTAGCACTCCTGAAAATAAACCATTTTCTCTCTACTCACTAGTGTGAAATGAAGCATGACCCAAAACACCTGCCATCTACAGCTGGTCAGAAAGTTCAAGAAGCCTAAAAAGAAATGGAAAATAAGATTTTCACTTTCTCTTCTATTTTCATGTAATTTTTATGTAGTTGCTTCCCTTTGCTTATGAGTGGAAACCGTAATTGCAGATCCTTACCCAAGAGAATTTCTCTCACCCAGCACAAACCAAGCTGCCACTTGCTTTGAAAACTATGTAGTTCAAAAAGATCAAGCCTGGGACATTATTGAAAGTGGAAGGTAAATATCTGTCTTATTATCAGGAAGCTGATACATGGCTGCTCCACTTGTAGCTATTCTTAGGGTACCAGGAGAGTCTGTTTTCCTTCCATGCTGTCCCTTTGCTACTGTTAACAAATGCTGCACTGAAAATCTTGTCCCTAATGAGGTCAGGAGTAAAAGCGTTATCGATTCTTAGAGCCAAGGATTCAGTATCTTTATGTATTTTTCCCTCCATTTAGTGATAGATGTTTTTGTTTAGAATGGATAATTAAATAGTCATTGTAATATAACCTAGTAGTGCTCTTTGGATAGCTTTCAAATTTTATATTTAAAGAATCAGCCTCTGAAACTAAAAAACTTCTGTACTTAACTACTGCTCTGTAGATGTATTAGGTTTTTGTCTTTTTCACAGAAAATTGGCCACTATTTTTCCCTTGAGGGAGAAGGCCTGGTGACATTCTGAGTTAAATGGATGCCAATTGAGCCAATATTAATACAATTAGACTAGAAAGCATCAATAATTTAAATCCTTTGTGACAAACTACAGGAAGTTGTTGTCTTTCAAAGACAATAATAATATAATAAATATAGAATTAGAATAGAATAGAATAGAATAGATTAGAATAGAATAGAATAGAATAGAATAGAATAGAATAGAATTAATATAGATAATTTCAAAGGCAGAACTGCAGGATAGCATGTGAATTTAAAAAAAAAATTAAAATGGAAAGAAGTTTGCCTAACAAAGTAAAAACATTTCATTGAAGATTAAAGAGGAGTTCAGG
Source organism: Rhabdornis inornatus (assembly GCA_013397075.1). Classification (NCBI taxonomy): domain Eukaryota; kingdom Metazoa; phylum Chordata; class Aves; order Passeriformes; family Rhabdornithidae; genus Rhabdornis; species Rhabdornis inornatus. The sequence goes on from VWZS01000654.1 coordinate 859,801, forward strand.
TTTTGTGAAGATACCACAAATTTATAAGTACAACTATATTCTGGGCATGCTCAGTTGGACATTGTCATGGTAGAGGTGAAATAATTTCTTTTGTGATTCCATCCACTGTCTGCCAATGTCCTCAGAAGACCTTTTTGCTATTTTGTTGTATGAGAATGTTTAACCTACTCAGATGAGATGAAGTACGAAGAAGGTGACTGTTGGAACAGTTAACAGATATTAGGTGAGTTAGGGCAGTTGTCACAGTCCATAATTTGTAGGATCCCTTATTTTGTGGAAAGTTTATGTGGGAATCAGTTCTAGATAGGAGTACTTGCATATAAATATATGTATATAGACTCCTACACATACACTGAATGTCTTTGCTCTTCTACAATTACTATGATCAAACAATGACGTGGAGTGACCTCACTCACTTTCAAGAAGATACGGTTTCCCAGTTGTGTCTAGGAGATGGAGATGCTCTAGGGCACTGCCATGGTTTAGTCCCAGCCAGCAGCTAAACCCCACAAAACCAGTGCATGATGGTGAAAATACGGTGGGATGGGGAAGAGGATTGGAAGGGGAAAGGGGAGAAAACTAATACATCAATATAAAGACAGTTTAGGAACTAAAGCAAATGTTGCTCATCCAACTAAATCAAACAAGTTCATTCATCATTTGCCAGGGACAGGCAGGTGTTCAGCCATGCCCAGGAGAGCAGGGTTTCATCACATTTAATGGTGAACTGGGAAGACAAATGCCATCACTCTTAATGCCCCCTCCCCCACCTTCTTCTTCACCCAGATTTCTCTGCTGACCATGATCTCATATAGTATGGAATATGGACTGGACTGATGCTTCTCTTTTCTTTTCTCTCCTGGTGGCAAGAATTATTGGTGACTTTATACTTCATTTTGAGACTGCATGTAATTTCCAATTTGCTACTCAGAGCAAATGAGTGAGACCCAGGGAATACAGGAGACAGACCTGAAAGTATACAGCAGAAGCTAAAGTAATTTAACCCCAATGAAACAGTGAAATCAGAATAAAATTATGCATTTCAGTTTCTTTTTGAAGGAAATAAAAGCTCTGCTTTTCAGGTTAATTTTTAAATAAAATATTTGAATGGCCATTGAATTGGAAAATCGCACCAACATATAAATCAGGAGTTATTTCTAAGAGCATGTCTCAAGTTTGACCAAAAAAAAAAAAAAAAATAAAAAAAAAAGGAAGTAAAATCATACAATCATAGAATTATAGGATACGCTTAGTTGGAAGGGACCCATCAGGATCATCAGGTCCAACTCCTGGCCCTAAACAGGACCACTCCAAAAGTCACACCACATAAGCATTGTCCAAACTCTCTCAGGCTTTGTGCTGTGACCACTTCCTTGGTGGGCTTGTTCCAGTGCTTAACCACCCTCTGGGTGACAAACTTAATATCCAACCTAAACCTCCCCTGACACAACTTCCTGCTGTTTCCTCCAGTCCAGTCACTGAGTGAGAAAATGTCTGCCTTTCCACTTCCACTCATGAGGATGTTGAAAATGGCAATGAGGTCTCCCCTCAGTCAATGACAGGAAAAGGCATTGAACACTGTTATCCAAGATTCCCTCCTTTATTAACTCTTGATTCTATAAGGTGGACAAAGTATTTCATTATAAACTTTTTATAGGTGTTTCCTATTTTTCCTGTGAGATGACCATATTTTTCTTGAACTTATGTCCCTTATAGCAGTCCTTAATTATATGGTGAAAGGGAACATTAGTGCTAATATTACATGAACCTAATAAGCTTTAGTTTTCATTAATTTTTTCTTTGTAGTACAATTCAATTTGAGAAATATTGTCAAGATTAAAAATCATAAAAACTGCATTTAAAGTTTGCATCTGAAATTATATTTGTGTATGAGAGTTTATAGCTTAATCATGAGCTGTCCCAGACCTCGCAACTCAGATAATACTGTGATATGCAAAGGAAAATATCCTGCATACCTAAATCAGCTGCTACAGATGAACTGAGAGAAATGGACATTTCTGAGAGAGACCTGACCCATTCGAGGAGGTTCATTTATAACAAAAAAAAAAA